>OZ035836.1:24569846-24579846 GCA_964034765.1 Knipowitschia caucasica | reverse complement strand
GAATACCAATTGGGAAGGGTCTGCTCCGTCAAGATAAGAAAAAATAACAAAAACTTAACTGATCTCACAATGGAGAAATTTACTGGCTTGACTCCTATTGGCTTACATTTACTCGAGTACTCTAGCGCAGTAACCGTTTGTAACACTGTGATAATAAACTATATTGATCAAAAGATGCCTATAGCTGGAAGTCTGATTTAACAGCAAGCATAAGGAGAACAAGCAAACTCAACACTTTGGCTTTACTCGTCATATACAAGACCTTCTAGCTGAGAGGCTACTATCAAAACACAGTGATAATACAAACATGAAAAGATAACAGTAAACAGAACAGATAACAATTAAACAGTGTCAGTGTTCTAATATATTGAATATTTACCTAATTCAACTGGAAAACAGGAAACCCAGAACAACATCTCAGTTGCTGCAATGCCATGTAAGATTTTCAGCATAAACATATTGTAGTGGGTACATTGGTTTAAGCCTTTAGTCTTTTTAATACATTTTTCATCTCAAGTGTTCTGGGATTCCCTCATTGCGCTTGTACCTGTGACCCCTGGCCTTGCAGCTGTACAGAAATGGGAATCTGAATCGAGTATAGTGACTGAATGTGTGTTATGCCTGGACCTGACCATGAATAGAACCACATGGTAAAATATATATTACCAACTTGGCCTCAAGACTAGAGCAAAAACAACTATTTTCAAAAATATGTTCTCAGTAGCTTAGCTCTGTCTGGGCTCCCGTAAAAGACGTCATACATATATTGCAAAATAAAGTTATATTTTTTAAAGAATAGAAAATGTAAATCTGTTGAACACTATGAACATGATCAGCTGCTGTAGGAGAGATCTACAAACCAATTTTCAACAGAAAAATTAAAGGTGCCATATTTTGCATTTCTTCATTTTTCACAGTCCATCCTAAGCACATGCCTCTCGCTAAGTTGGAGGTAAACAAATCAGCAAAAGCTAACTGTACAGCTTTCGTTTTTGTCTTGAGTCTTTCCAGTTTTAACTCTAACTAAACCAATGGGACATGTGACAGAATACATTATAAAAACGGTATTTGTAATTCCATACATTTCAAAGTATTCTCCCCAACTCTGATCATCGCAAACCAAAGCACAAGGCTGTGAAGAAAGCAGTTGGAGTGTATTGTTAGCTGTGAAAGAGGCTGACACGGCTGAATAGTGGAGACCGCCTCATTCAATGAGAAGCCGCTGCAAAATGAAGTTGTTTTGCAGGTTATCAGCGCTGCCTTTTGTTGCCAGATTGTGCGATAGAGCAGTTGGCAGATATGAAGCGGCCTATAGGTCACCCTGTGGTTATCTTTCTGCCGTGTCATTGGCTGACAGCGGTCTGTATGAAGATCAGGTTATTAAAGGGCTCGTGTTGGGGTTCTGTGCTTCATGCTGTTATATGGTTCATAAAGCACAGTGACACAGAGGCTCAGGGAGAAGACGGCGTTTGGAAAGAAGAGATTGTCAAAGCTTATGGCTCTGTTTTCTAGTTAGTGTAGATATATGTGATATGAGCCCAAAACGAAGGACTGCAAATATAATAGATTTCATAAAAGGAAATACAAAATCAAAATCCAGAGTAAAAAACAAAAAGTAACCAAACAGGGGTCGAGGAAAGGAACTACAAAAGTGATACACGAGGGAAGGGCAGGTAATTAGAAACAGGAAGTAGAACTAAGGATACTGGGGTAAAATTACAAAATAAAACAGGAAATAAACCTAAACCATGACAGTATCAAGCCACGAATGACAAATGCTTTAAAAAGGACTGATGGATTGAACATTTTTCTAATATTCCAAAATAGTGAATAGTAAAAACGTTTTCTAAAAGATATTATTAACAACAGAACTCCTGGAGCAGTTGATTTGACAGCTTTTATTTTTGGAAGTATAATTACTCAATTCTGTCTGCTTTTATATGTAGTGTATTGCTCTTTAAACATTCTTTGGAAATTACCTTTTATTTATTGAAACGTGAGCAGCTCTACCTTTATCTGAAATTCCAACAACACCATTTTAAGTTGTTTTTTTACTATGGTAGTTAAAGCCCTTTGTCAAGGTGCTGGTCCTGGACTGGTTCTGGTTAAAATTGGTTTTCCACCAGAAAACAATGAACGCCGGTTACCATAGCAACATAGTGTTTAATAGGGGTGGGAACCTAAGGGTACCTCACGATACGATACGATACACGATACAAAGCTCACGATAACGATAATATCACAATAACGATATTACGATAACGATTTTATCACGATATGACGATTATTGCTATATTGGTCAGAAATATACAATATGACAATTTATGGCATAAATAAAAGAAAAAATACTCTTTATTTCATGATAAATAGAATGGAGATGCGTAATGTAGCCATATATTAAGTATTGATACCAATAAAAAAAAGTAAAAAAAAAACCTGCTGCACTGTGTCCAGGGAACAGCCCAGGACTGAGCTGGACTTCCTGATGACCTTGTCCAGCTTCTTCCTGTCCCTCTCTGTGATGCTGCTGTTCCAGCAGACCACACCGTACAAGAGGCTCCACCACAGAGTCATAGAAGGTCTTCAGGAGTGGCCCCTGCAGCTCCAGATTGCAGGGGCTCTGTAGAGTCGGCTCTGGCCCTTCTTGAAGAGGGCGTCTGTGTTATGAGTCCAGTCCAGTTTGTGGTTCAGATGAACACCCAGGTACTTGTAAGAGTCCACTCTCTCAATGTCCCTTCCCTGGATGTTCACTGAGGCTGGAGCGGCAGAGTGACGTCTGCGGAAGTCCACCATCATCACCAAATAATGTACAGATTATATAGATTTATATAGATTATAAAACTGGTGAAAAACAAAAAAAATTGTTTATGACGTTTCTCGGAATTCTATTGGTTTGAATGGAAGCCGTCAAAATGACGGCTGTGTGAGTTCTACTAGTGTCATAATTGCAAAAGTAATTGTAAAACAGCATGAAGCACAGAACCCCAACACGAGCCCTTTAATAACCTGATCTTCATACAGACCGCTGTCAGCCAATGACACGGCAGAAACAAATTATGCACTTCCCCATCCAAAGCGTTTTTGCACTGACGCTAGCTAGTCTGCTGTCACCTAGTGCCTACGCTCAGTATCATTTCACTCCTGCTACTAGGTCAGGTATTGCAGAAACACAGATGGCTCTCAGAACCAGGAAGTACAATCTGGCCGTTAACTACGCATTGTCATATTGCTTACAAAATAGCAATGGTATCTCCAGTTTTTTGTAAAGAGAATGCACAGATGATAAAATTGAGCCCCAACCCATCTCCATGACGACAAGTTACATTCAAATTGATTAAGTGATTTTCTGGGGATTTTGAGCAGAACATCTTGCAAAGCAGGTAAAGCAATCACATCTCCATGGAGACCAGCAGGCCCACCAGAAGTATATCATGTAACTTATAAAATTATCACAACTATAGGCCTATTAGTTAAATGCAATTGTTCATTTCTTTGCCTTCGTTATAAGGTGTGGACAGCTATTAAATTTAATTAGAGGGTCTTCATTCATGATCTCATTCCTTCATATTCTGTAGAGCCTTCACCACAGACGGAATAGAGCTGTTTGATTCTTGCTTCAGTGGCTGCTTCTGCTTTTAAGCTGCATGAAGATGATTGCCAAAGAGAAATCTTTTTCCTTCCCCCAAGCTGCAGCTGGATCTCTTACTCCGCTCTTTTGTTGCCATGTTGACCTTTTTCCTCGTTTACCAAGTCGAGTGTCATGCAAAGTGGGCCTCAATCGTAAAAAGAAATTGGATTCTGCATAAGATCTGGTTCGGCGAACAAAGTCAAACTGAGATTTTGCATAGTTAATGTAATACTACTGCTGCTGCTGCTATTCTTACTGCTACTACTACTGCTACCACTACTACTACTATTACTACTCCGTTCTACAGGGGCTACTGCTGCTACTACCACTATTACTACTTTGACTACTATTCTACTGCAACTGCTGCTGCTACCACTACCACTACTACTACTACTACTACTACTACTACTACTACCACTACAACTATTACTTCTGCTGCCACTACTGCTACTACTATCTGATGTATGGCCTTCATGATTTCGCAATATTTGTATCAATATTTTTATACATACTATTACTATTGTGCTTTTCCTACTACTGCTGTAACTGCTATTACTACAGGTACTACTAATACTGCTACTTCTTCAAAATCTCACAATGAAACAATGTAGTGCCTGTTTACAGTGTGTAATGAATGATATTTCCATCTCGTTTTGAGCTGTGGGGGTCTAAAGGTAGAGCCACTCAATTTAATTCAATTCATTTCATTTTTGTACAGCCCTAAATCACAACAGTAGTTATCTTGGAATTTTTGATTCACAAACACAGATCAGAGAATCAACTGTTCAAACACAGGACATTTGGCTGTATATGCTCTTCAATTTAAGCAGTAGCAGTCCTTTCTGGTCAAGGACTCGCAGAACAAGAGCGGCTGTTATTTCAGACTGATAATTGTCCTGTACAGATATTATGGTGGAAAATGAACCTCCAGAGTTGATCCAAGTTACAGCTATGTTACAGCTGTGTACACATTACCTCCTGATTATAAAAACTCGGTACGTCATGGTCGTCATTCTTAGTTCCTGTTTTATTTTGTTCTCCTTGTTAGTTTTACTTCCTGTTCTGTTGATTGCTTGCCCAGCCATAATGTGTTTACCTGTGTCTCCCTGTGTGTATTTAAAGCCTGCGCTCCTCTTCTCTTGTTGTCAGTTCATTGTGTTCTTGCCACTGTCTCTTGTGGTTTGATTTTGGATTCCTGCTTCATCCTGGATTTTGTAATTTTTAGTTTTTTTTATTAAACTGTACAATATTTTAGGCAGTCCTGCATTTGAGTTGTAATTGTTGTCCTGCACACATGCAAGGCTTGGAAACATGTTTTCAAAAAGTCTATGTGAGATTATAAATAACACATCACATTTGAAAGCATGATTGTTTTAGGTCAATACTAATACTGGCATCATGAATCTTCTGACCACTGGAAGGTGTTACTCTAAACGGTCAGCGACAGCGTTCTTCTTGAGGTGACATGTTCTTATTGATTAATCAGTAAAACTGGTTTCTATTGGACGAGGAGACTTTTATGGAGATGCTATATGCATTAAAGACTTCAACTAATGTCCCCTTCACACCGTGACGCGAACCTACTCAGCGCCACTCGTCATCAGAGTAGGCTCGCGTCACTCAGCATGTATACACACTGTTAGAGCGTGTAGAAGTGCGGCGCTGTCCCTGTGTAGTCTACGGAGAAGTGTAGAGGACAGTACAACAGTCAGATGTGTTTGTCCTCATGGTCTCTGCTGGATTGTGTGGTCAGACGCAAGATTTTATGAAAGAAAAGAAAAATTGTCCAGAATCACTGTGGGTTTGGGAAGCTGATTTAGACCGTTAGCACAAGCATGTTTCCATGTGTTTTGACTCAGTCACTGTACGGAAAAAATATGCAAGGCTCTCATTTGAGGCTGACGAGTGCGGCTCGGTGTGCTGTGTGCGGTGTCCATGCTCCAGGCTTCTACAACGGGTGCGCATCTGAAATCAGCACACCCTGGGTTCTGTGCGGGTCTTTCTGCTTCAAATGATTTGTGCGGTGAATAGGGGATGTACGTCTTGCTGAACGTGGGGCAACGTAAGGTCAACAAATCAAGAACCTCATAGTTTTATCACAGGTTTACCTAGCATTCTGGGTATTGTAGTTCAAGGATGAAGATCACACAAACTGTATTTTTCCGAAACAAGATTGCTGGATTTTACTCTGCCTACTTTCAAGCTGAATCGACAGTCATTCCTTTTCTGTGTGGCAGTTCACTGTAAGAAGATATTTTTTGTTAAACTATTTTTGAATGAATGACGTTTTTTACAGCATGTTAACACTGGAATGAGGTTGTTAGATATTTTATGCACATATTTCAGTGTGCTTTTTAACTGCAAATGGCAAAAAATAGAATCTGAATCTGATCTAAATACACTCGATGATTGTATGTTAGCAAAGACGAGTTCATGGACAATATGCAGAATCTCAACAACTTTTTACTGCTATCTCAGTAAAGAAAAAAAACGTAGTCCCTGGGAACAATAAATACATACATAAAGAAATATATACTAGGGCTAGCGATATGGCTGAAAACTATAGTAGTAGTAATGTAATGTTTATTTATATAGCACATTTTACAGACCAAGGTCACCCAAAGCGCTTTACAAGAGTTCAGATATTGTTCCAATCATTCCACACACGGTGATGACAGAAGCGAGTCGCCGAACACACTGGCAGACACGGGGAGAACATGCAAACTCCACTCAGAAAGGAGTTTCAGAAAGGCCGGGATTTGCTATCCACTCAGCCATCGTGCCGAGTGGATAACACTCTATATAAAAACTATATCACGATACAGTGTATAAGTGATTCATATCGGTCGATAATGATAATTATTGTTTTTTTTAAAAACCTAAATAAGTACATTTGCTGTGTCAGCTAACACACGTTAGCAGCACTTGTTTTTAGTCACGGAGGAATGAGAACTCAGGCTAGAGGCATATGTTCACAAACACAGTGTCCCTCATTGTTAGTCCTGGTATAGCTCCAGTTTTGGCTGTTTTCAAGTGTCTTGTGTCCCTGTGACGACCCCGAGCTTCCCAAGAAAAAGGTTTATCTCTTGCGTTTGCAGAATGCATCGAGTCTGTTTTTTCTAACAGAGTGAAGTTAAACTGTTGAACATTCTATCGACCCCATTTTCTATTGATATCGAACATGTGTCTATCGCAATATATATTGTGATCGTCGTTATCGCCCAGCCCCAATATATACAGAGTGAATGAGGCTCCTTTGAAACATCCCGTAGTATTGCAGTAGTGGATTCATGCTTTGCCCACTCATTACATACTCAACACACAGATATCATCCTCTCTCGGGACATGTAAGCTCTTTTTCTTTTAGTTGCGGTTCTTAGGCTGAAGGAGATAAGGACGGAGGATTGGGAGTTCATTTACATCTCTCCCCCTTAGAGAAGGTCCATTCAATTGCCCCAAGTCACTGCTTAGGTGGTTTGGAATAATTTCTGCCCATACATTAAGAATAAAAAGCAGTAATTTCTTTGTTTAACCCTAACCCTAACCCTTTGACTTGATTTAAACGGATATAGCACAACACCATCAGAGTATTGACCAGTGACCAGTCAGTATATATACAGTATATATACTGTATGCCATGCGAGGGCAACATCAGGAAAAAAGAGCACGAAAAGCTTGAGAAATACCAAGGGCTCAGAGAGGAGCTGGACAGGGTCTGGAGGGTAAAGGTGACAGTAGTGCCCGTGGTGATCGGTGCACTCGGGGCAGTAACCCCGAAGCTAGAAGAGTGGTTACAGAGGATCCCTGGAACAACCTCGGACATCTCGGTCCAGAAATGTCAGTGCTAGGAACAGCAAAGATACTGCACAAAACCCTCAATCTCCCAGGCCTCTGGTAGAGGACCCGAGCTTAGAGAGGGATAACCGCCCGCGGAGGGCCAAAGGTTTTTGTTGTATATATATATATATACAGATATGCCATAATCCAAACTAAAATCACATATCACATACATAAAATTACATAATTTGTGGTTGCCTTTTTGAGAGATTTTAACAGCAAATATATAAATAGTTCTAGCTGTAAATCAAAAGCCAGTGTTTTTGTCAAACGAGATGAATGTGGCCATCCCTCTTCACAGGTGGACAGATTGTGGACATGGGGCAGAGTGACGCCTCTGCACTGCTTTGGTCTCCGGAGAGTTCCTTCCATGACAGGCTGTTTGTGACCACAGTGACTCTGCAGCCAACGACTGTCAAATACATCCTTTGAAATAATAGTGACAGCGGAATAAAGAGGTGGAGCAGAGAGGGTGGAGGCTGAGAGGAGTCTGCCCTTTTAATCTACAGTATCTTTTGCACCATTAGGCACCTGATTATAAGTTGCATTATCAATGATTGTTTTGTTGTTTTTATAAATCAAGCACACCAGATTAAGCACATTATTTTTTAACTGTAAAAAAGGCACAATGCGAAAGTCCTTTTCTCCCTGTCATTATTGACCTAAATTGTGAGAAATAAGAAACAAAACAACCAGGTCATCAGGTAAATCAAAAATTACTACATGTATTTACCAGTATAAACTCAATAAGTGCAATAGCTATAACCATGTTAAAGTTGTAACATCAGCTGAACCCAACAGTCAGAATGATAAATCAATTGAACAGTTGAGCTTGAATTACTAAAAAAAAATCTGTTGCAATGTTGTCCTGGTGTTTATATTTTGATATCTTTATCTTTAACCAAGTCCTGATATGAGCCATATAAGGTTTGAGCAATCAGATGCCTTCTTTCACCGGAAAAACTGCAACTTTCCTTGGCAACCACCTCAGCAACACGTCTACCCCTGTTATGGCGCAAAGCCGTAAATGTACGTCAGCTTTTACTCCTAATACAGTTTTATGGGAGAAACTTGTATTTTCAAATTATGTTTTAGCAGTGTAATAATGGGAGTAACATCAGATATTGAATCGTCACCTGGACCAGGACAAGGACTTCCTCTATTTTCTTGTGATAATTGTAAGGTGCTTGTTGCTGTGACTGTTCAGTAGAGAGATTGCCAGATAAGAAATCTTGCTTATCACAAGATTCTATATTTGAGTCCATGGAGGAAAAATAAGTAAATAGTAAAATAATAAGTTACCCCTCAGTAACACACTCACACTTAACGCATGAATAATCATTATTCTCATTATTCTCATTACTAATATTTTTGTGTAGGTATTTGTTTGAGCAGATCAGGTCCGATTTGTTACAGAAATTTCCTAGTTGTGTGAGCTTTCTCCTGATCAGTACATCCCCTTTAATCAATGCACAGGACATGTCTTAAGTCGACAGCAGCTCGAGAAACAAGTTTTATTAGATGAGAAGTGAGATGGCACTATTTTCAACACCAGCTTCTTCTGAATAAATTGAATAATTAATCTCCTTCAACTTTAAACAGAAAACCAAAACAAACCGCTTACTTGTCAGTGCCCAGAGAGTTCTTAAAGTGAAGTTGTGACTGTGTGAAAGCACCAAAGAATGAGTAGAACTTAAAATGTAAGAAAAATGAATATAAAGAGACCAAAAACTGGTCTGGTCTGTTTGTTCCTGTGATTGTTTTGTTTGTGCAGTTATTTAACTTGAGAATAATGATAATCCAAGTCCTAACCATTTTAAGGGAATACAGAAAATCTGTATTTGTCCCGCAGTGGGAGAAGTCGAGCACACCATGAGCACTCATTGATAAATACAGTGGGGCAAAAAAGTATTTAGTCAGCCACCGATTGTGCAAGTTCTCCCACTTAAAATAATGACAGAGGTCTGTAATTTTCATCATAGGTACACTTCAACTGTGAGAGACAGAATGTGAAAAAAAAAATCCAGGAATTCACATTGTAGGATTTTTAAAGAATTTATTTGTAAATTATGGTGGAAAATAAGTATTTGGTCACTTCAAACAAGGAAGATCTCTGGCTCTCACAGACCTGTAACTTCTTCTTTAAGAAGCTCTTCTGTCCTCCACTCGTTACCTGTATTAATGGCACCTGTTCTAACTCCTTATCTGTATAAAAGACAGCCCAAATGTAGCCCAAAACGATATTTCAACCACTGATAATCTCCCTTGATCGCAAGATCTCATCCCGTGGGGTCAAAATGATCATTAGAACGGTGAACAAATATCCCAGAACCACACGGGGGGACCTGGTGAATGACCTGCAGAGAGCTGGGACCAAAGTAACAAAGGTTACCATCAGTAACACACTCGACAACAGGGAATCAAATCCTGCAGTGCCAGACGTGTCCCCCTGCTGAAGCCAGTGCATGTCCAGGCCCGTCTGAAGTTTGCCAGAGAGCACATGGATGATACAGCAGAGGATTGGAAGAATGTCAT
>OZ035836.1:24243206-24569836 GCA_964034765.1 Knipowitschia caucasica | reverse complement strand
GAATGGCCGCACCCCCGCTTTCACTCTGGCGCCGATTGAGATCTTACCTTACCATCGTACTTACTTCATGTCTGAGATGTCTACCCTGACTGCACGTCCGAGTTCCCATTCGCCCTCCGGTGTCGGACGTCGTCGGTGCTCCACTTGTCGGGTCAAGCTTCACCGCACGGATCAGCATGCCAGCTGCTTCACGTGCATGGGCTCGGGCCATGCGGCTGAGAGCGCTAGCTGCGCCTTGTGTCTCGCTCTCCCCAGGGAGGAGAGCGAACGCAGGCGAGCGTTCTACGCCGCTACGATGCCCCCTCCGGACTCTTCTAAGGACGAAGGGTCCGAGATTGACTGGGCCCCACTCGACCTTCCTCCTGTGCCCGCGGAGTGGGGAGACTGCGAGGTTGGAGACTCGGAGGACGGCTCGCTCATCACCCTGGACAAGGTGGTTTCCAACCCGGAGCCGGACCGCTTCCCGCTGGACCACATGCCGGGTCTCTACTCGTCCGCGGCGGCCATCATGGGGGCCCCCCTGCCACCACAGCCAGACCAAGCGGTGGTGGACTTCACCTCCGTTGGCGCCGCACCTCGAGGGAGGAGGAGGAAGCAGCCCACACTGTGCCCGCGAATGGAGCCGATCCTCCATTACGCGACGCGTGAGTGGTCCAAACCTCTGGCAGCCAAGAGGCCTGCCTTGGGTTATGGGATGTACTGCAACGTGCAGGACTGGTCCTGGACCGGTGGCGTCCCGGAGATTGAGGACTCTGTCCGCATGGCCCTGCTCCCCTCCTCATCTGTGTGGCCCGGCACCAGACCTCTCCTTCCCTCCGAGCGGGATAGGATGTCTGTGGCACTGCTGGATAGGTGTTACGCCAATGCGGCTCAGGTCGTCGCGTTGGCGAACAACATGGCGTTCCTCACGGGGGCGCTGGATAGATCGCTTTCCGCTGGCCAGTCACTCAGCGGGGACCGTCTTTCGGAGGCGAGGACCACCTCCGCGGCGCTCCTGCGCATGAGCCAGGCGCTTGCCGTGGATGGTGGACGCAGCATGGCGGCAGCCCAAGTCGGGGTCAGGCACCTTTGGCTTGGGCTAGCTAACATCAGGGAAGCGGAGAAGAGGCAACTGCTGGACCTGCCCGTCTCCCAAGATTCCCTGTTTGGCCCGGACATGCAGGCCCTGGTGGAGAGACTCGAGTCTGCGGCGAAGGATTCGGCGAGGCTAGCTCCGCACCTAGCTCCGAGGCGCGAGGCCCACCAGTCGTCGCGGAGCAGAGACAGAGGCAGAGAGCGCTCACCCAGGAGGCGCTCCGATCCCTATTCTCGCTTCGCCACTCACCGTCTGCCCTCGACGAGACCCCCAGGCCCGGACAGACCCACGGGAGGCTCGCGGGAGCAACGTGCCCATCGCCGGCCTCCCTATGGTAGAGGAGGCCGGGGTGGCAAGAATGTTTTTAATAAAGGCCGTCCGGCATTTCACCAGTACTCGTTGTCTGAGTCTCATTTGGGGGTATGTAACATTTTTAAGGATGTATCTGATTGTGTTACTTCCCGGGCACATAACGTGGCCTCGCTAGGCCTGCAGCCCCCTGAGCAGGGCGTGCAGTGCGCTGCGCGGGCTACGAGCTCCGGTTCTCTAATCCATGCTATGCCCTCCCAGAGAGAGGACAAGCGGAGAGTGTTGGTGAGTAGAGGTGTGTGTACTTCACCTAAACATGTGCTAGCCCCTCCTAGCTACGAGGCTAAGCACAGGGTTTCCCACTCCAGGTACGGGGTTTCCCATTCCAGGGGCTTGCCCCCCCCCATGAGGCAAGAGCCGGGGGGGGGGGGAGCGGCCGTGTCACAGGGGATGAACAGGCCCGGTCTTATGACGTCGGGCCTGCGGAACACGTGACCGCCCCCTGACGCACACGACGTGACGCAGGAGGCCTCTCTGCCCTTTTGTTCACCCCCCCTCCCTGCTAGGAACACCAGGAGAGGGCGGGGCTGTGACGTCTCGTGTTCCAGTTCCCATTCCGCCCCTCGTAGATTTCTACAACATCTGGAGGGAGCAGGGATTACTGTCAGACCCGTGGTTGGAGAAAACCATGCGCAGAGGCTACGCACTGCAATTCTCCCGGAAACCACCACCATTCCGAGGCGTAAGGGCAGCACGCTCTCAGGTACGGGGGTCAGTGGGGGTCAGTGGCACTGCAAGCGGAGGTCTCCTCTCTGCTGAGTCGAGGCGCAGCAGTGGAGGTAGACCCACAGGACGCCGCCAGGGGGCTGTACTCCCCTTACTTCTTGGTGCCAAAGAAGTCAGGCGGGGTGCGTCCCATTTTGGATCTGCGCGTTCTGAACGAGTGCATTTCCAAGCGTCAGTTTCGGATGCTGTCCACAAAGCAGCTCCTACAGTGTGTCAGGCAGGGAGACTGGATGTGCTCCATAGACCTGACGGACGCTTATTTTCACGTGGCGATAGTTCCGGAACACAGGAAGTTCCTACGATTCGCAGTGGGAGAAAGGAGCTACGAATACTGCCGTCTCCCATTCGGCTACGCGCTCGCGCCTCGGACGTTCTCCAAGTGCGTGGAGGCAGCACTGGAGCCGCTCAGACGCGCGGGGGTAAGGATTTTAACCTATATAGACGATTGGTTAATACTGGCCTCCTCCAGAGAAGTGGCTGTGAGTCACACACACTGGGTCCTGTCCCACATACAGCGTCTGGGGTTTGTGGTGAACAGAGAGAAGAGCAGGCTGCAGCCGGCTCAGCGCTTGATTTATCTCGGCCTGCAGCTGGACTCGGTGGGGTTCAGTGCTGCATTGTCCGAGGACAGACGGAGGAGCATTACCCGTCTGGCGAAGGAGGTGCTGGCGGGTCCCAGGGTCCCCGCGCGGCGCCTCAGATCCCTTCTGGGGATGATGGCGGCGGCTCATACTGTGGTACGGTTAGGCCTCCTCCACATGAGAATGTTTCAGAGATGGTTCTCACGTCTCAAGCTTCACCCCTCACGGGACGGGGGGAGGCTGATCTGGGTTCCCCAAACTGCAGCATCGGACATCAGGTTTTGGCTCACTCCGGGTCTGCTGCGGACCGGGGTGTCTCTGGTCAGCGCCGTGTCTCACGTGGAGGTGTTCACGGACGCGTCACTCGAAGGGTGGGGCGGGGTCCTCTGTCAGAGCTCCATAGGAGGCTGCTGGTCGGACTCAGCCCGCCACATCAACCTGCTGGAAATGGAGGCAGTGCACAGGGTGCTGCTGCACTTTGCTCCTCAGCTGCAGGGGAGAAATGTGATGGTTCGCTCAGACAACACCACGGTGGTGTCTTATCTGAACAGACAGGGAGGCACCAGATCCCCCGCTCTCCATCGCATGGCGATGGTGATTCTGCTATGGGCAGAACTTCACCTCCTGTCCCTAAGAGCACGCCACGTCCCGGGTGCCCGGAACGTGGGGGCCGACAGGATGTCCAGGAGGGGCCCACTCCAGGACGAGTGGGGCCTGGCCCCGCGGATATCTGCAGAGATCTGGCGGAGGTTCGGCCGTCCAGGGGTCGACCTTTTCGCCAGTGCAGAGAACGCACAGTGCCCGTCCTAGTACGCCTTAAGGGCCGCGGACGAGCCGCCCCTAGGGGTGGACGCCATGGCTCACTACCCGTGGCCAGGGGGCCTGCTGTATGCGTTCCCACCAGTTCGTCTCCTGCCGGTCCTGCTGCGGAGGATCGAGCAGGAGGGGAGATCGGTGATCTTGGTGGCTCCGGACAGCCCGCATGCCCGGTGGTTTCCCTTCCTGAGGGGCATGTCGGTGATGGAGCCTTGGGCCCTCCCGGACGAGCCGGGGGCTTTAGTCCAAGGGGGGGGGGGGCCCTGTTCTCACGCCCGTTTATCGGCCGCAGGCTCTGGGCTTGGAGGTTGAGAGGCGGAACCTCGTAGACCTGGGTCTTCCTCCGGCGGTGGTGGAGACCATTCAGGGGGCGAGGGCGCCGTCCACGGTGAGAGGCTACGACACCAGATGGAGGCTCTTCAGCGTCTGGTGCAGTGCTCGTTCTTGGGATCCCAGGCACTGCCCCTTGGAGGGAGTCCTGGGCTTTCTACAGGAACTCTTTGAAAAAGGGAGGGCTGTCGGTACCCTGGCGGTGTTCGCGGCAGCCATCACCTCGGGTCACGGTGGCTTCGATGGGTTCACGGCCCGTTCTCATTCTTTGGTGAAACGTTTTTTGCGGGGGGCCCGCAGGAAGAGGCCCCCGCTTCAGAGAACGCCCCCAGTGTGGGACCTCAGAGTGGTCCCTTTGAACCAGTGTCGGAGGCGAGTCCCGAGTGCGTTGCTTTTAACGGGCGGCACGGTGGCTGAGTGGATAGCACTCTCGCCTCTCAGCAAGAAGGTCCTGGGTTCGAATCCCGGTCGGACCAGGGCCTTTCTGAGTGGAGTTTGCATGTTCTCCCCGTGTCTGCGTAGGTTTCCTCCGGGTGCTCCGGTTTCCCCTACCACTAAAAATATGTCCAATAGTTCTGGCATGCGCCTCCTGTACTGGCCCCGCTCCCATCTCTGTGTGGAGTGAGAGACAAATGCCCAAAATTAACAATTGTAAACCGCTTTGAGACTCAGATCTGCAGTGAAAAGGCGGTATATAAATAAAAACTTACTTACTTACTTACTTTTAAGACTGCCCTCTTGCTGGCGTTGGCGTCTGCTAAGAGGGCGGGCGATTTGTGTGCGCTCTCCATACATGTGTCTTGTCTGTCCTTTGGAGAGGGGGACAGGCTGGTGGAGTTGTGGCCCAATCTGGCTTTTCTCCCTAAGGTCATTACTTCGGCCTTCAGGTCGAGAGTGATCAGGATTAGGGCTTTCCATCCGCCGCCGCACTCCTCCCCCGAGGAGGAGCGACAGCACCTGCTATGCCCTGTCAGAATGCTTAGGCGTTACCTGACCTTGACATCTTCCTTCAGACTGGTGGATCAGCTGTCGTCTCAACGTCTGGCACACTGGGTCGCTTCGGCTGTACGGATGGCGTATCAAGCTCAGGGCCTGACGCCCCCGGTGGGTTTTAGGGCGCACTCCACGCGTCCTGGGACTACGGGTGACTTTTGGTCGGTGTTACTTGGGGGTGTCATTGGGAGGAGCGGCCCCGTAACACGCTTGGATTTGGTTTCTGTCCTGAGTCTTCTCACTGTGTCAGGGTCTTGCTCGGGCAGAGCTCCAATCACTCTTCGCTGGCCTGCTGGGAGTACATGTTCCTACGGCCTCCGCGTTGTGTCCCACTAGCGAAGTCCGCTAAGGAACGTAGCACCATGACGTAGAATTAATAGTTACCTAATGTAACTTAAGTTCTACGAATAGGTGCGTAGTCCCTTAGCTACGAGCCGATCAGGCCAGCCCGGCTTGGCAGAGTTCAAGAGGGGGTGCGGCCTTGTGCAGGGGCCTTTATAGAGGAGGGTCGCTAGTGATTGGAGCAAATTATTTTGATCTCTCTGGCGTGTGACCTGGGGGTCACGTGATATCCCACTAGCGAAGTCCGCTAAGAGACTACGCACCTATCAGTAGAACTTAAGTTACATTAGGTAACTATTAATAATCAGTGTTTAGGAGTAACATGGGTCACATGAGGAAGATTCTGGCAATAAAAATGTGATTGTAATGATTTTATTAGACCAGTTGGTGGTCTAATAAAGTCATTAAAATTACTCGATTACATGTACATCAGTCAAGTGACAGGATATAGAACAGTAGGGATGAGGAGCACACAAAACAAGGGGCTGTAAATATTATAACAAAATCTCTGCTTAACAAAAAACATCTTTAGCTTTAGGTTAAAGTTTAAACCTTTAATTCACTCAATTCACGCAAAAGCAAAAACATTTTCTACGTTCATCCTCCTAGCACTGCACATTTCATGGTCCAAACCAAGGACAAGCAGGTACAAGCAATACATGGTACCAGTTAAACAGGGTCGGTGGAAATGCTCCCAATCGGAGTAGAGCAGAGCCGATTTAGATTAGAGTTCTGTCGATTTGGTCTGCCCGTCGAGATGAGCTCCCTCAGCTGTTAATGATGTAATGCAAACCTGTGCATGCGCGTCTCACGGCAGCCAAAGCAAAACAAGATGGCGGACATGGAGTCCGTGAATTGCTTTAAAAGTTAAAACACAAACAAATTAAGACAAGAACTTCACTTTTTATGCAATTTGAGGCGAGATGTTGATGGTTCCGTGTTGTGATATGTGTGTTTTAAGAGTAATAGTTTTGTGTAAAGTTTGTTTTAAGCAGTCCACTGCTCCTGTGAAACTACACTGCTGTAACCCAACTCTGATTTGCGCATGCGCAGAAACCCGACAGAATGGGGAAAAACTCGATCTAATAAAATATTTTGTTTGAAGACACTATTGTTAATCATATTGAATACAGTATGATACATGCATTAAATTTAATTTATTGTTTCCATTATCAACCCGACAGACCAGTCAGAGGACGCGTCACCGGCCTACGTCAGTAAAATGACGTATGCAGCAGTCAACTCAGGGACTGCTATCACACAGAGCAGTGTAGTTTCACAGGAGCAGTGGACTGCTTAAAACAAACTTTACACAAAACACTTACTCTTAAAATCCACATATCACAACACGGAACCATCAACATCTCGCCTCAAATTGCATTAAAAGTGACATTTGTGTCTTAAATCGTTCGTATCTTAACTTTTAAAGCAATTCACGGACTCCATGTCTGCCATCTTGTTTAGCTTTGGCTGCCGTGAGACACGCATGCAAAGGTTTGCATTACATCATTAACAGCTGAGGGAGCTCATCTCGACGGGCAGACCAAATCGACAGAACACCGTGTAGAGTAGGGCCAAGTAGGGCTGGTGAAATCAGGGCTATAATAAACATACTGTATATGGCAAACGTTTCTTGTCCAAGCAAACATCTCCAATCACCTCTCAGCCGCTCTCCAGCACATGCACTGGAGAGCACTACACTCCCACTGCATGGTGGGAGTGTAGTGCAGTTCATACGTGGCTTGTAGTCCATGGCTCCCAAGACCTCAGCCGGAACGGTCTCATGACGTCACACTGTGAGTCACATGACCTCAGGCTGCATCGTAAATGAATAAATGAACTATTTACTCACCCAGACAACACAGGACAAACAATAAGACAATACAGAAACAATACCATACTGAGTATATCCACAAATCACATTATACAAAAGTTTACTGTACTTACTGTAAACACAAAACAGTAAGACAAGACAACTCTCACACACACACACACACGCCCAAAAACTCCCTGACCATACACCTCTCTCCTTCACCTATTACCTTACATCTAAGTACAAATATAGATACACACATGTAAATACAAAAAAAAATAATAAGAGGGGAATAGGTCTTTTGGTTGTAATGACTTGTCTCTTTAGAATGAAGTTAGAACAATATTGGTTTATTACAACGTCAAGATCAGCAGGCCACAGCATCAATGGAGCATCATTAGGCGAACAATATAAATATGCCCTAGATACTGCAGGCCATTAAAATGCATCGAACAAAACAGTATCCACTTTTTGAAATTATTAGCTGTTTTGAGCAGGAGATTGGGATTTTCAGTTTCAATAATTTAGCATTAAAATAAAGGAAGGAAATGTACAAATGTTAAACTGGATAATATGTGTATTGTTTGTAAGTGTATTGTAAAAAAAAACAACAACAACCAAATCCTTAAAAAACAATGTCTTTTTTATTGCCACATTCTCCTGCTCTTCTAAATAATCTATTATAAAATCCCCACTCTCTCTTATACCCCAGCAGTTTAAATCTTTGTCCGTGACTGAAGGGCGACACTGGTGATCTTTGTGACACATCTTTGCAGTTTGATCAGTGAGTGGACTTCAGCTGCTGCCTGCTGCAATAAAAAACCCCAGCAGTTTTATGACTCAAAATAATCAACAAAAGAGAAAGAATGCAAAAACAAAGGCTAATCCCGTCACAAACACAGACAGGAAAGGAGTACCCCCTGTTGTTGGAAGGGCTTCTATGTTCCCCAGGGTCATGTGAAAGCCTGATCCTGCCAGAACTCTTACTAAGCAGGGTAGGGCCTGGTTAGTATGGTGTAGGGCTGTTGTTGTATCCTTAAGCAAGCCGCATTGCCTAGAATGAGTCTGCTGTGTGTGTGAATGGTTGGTGGTGGTCTGAGCCAATGGCACATACTGGTTTCCTCGCTTCTGTCAGTCTGTCGCAAGGCAGCTGTGGCTACATTACAATTTTTTCACCACCCTTTATGGAGTGAATGACATGTGAAGTGTCTTTGAGAGTCCAGAAAAGCGCTGTATAAAACGCATGTATTTTGAACTGTTTTTAAGAAAGGCTTGATTTTCACGCTGACAGAGGCAATTATTGGGCCTCATTCACGAATAACTTCGTAAGAAACTACTCAACTTTCTTCTCAAGTTGTCCTTAAGTAGATTTCTAAGAAGTCCCCACGTGGGATTCATCAACGCACTCGTAAGGTGCTGAATTGTTCGCAGCTGTTCTCTCAGATTGATGAATCCCATTTCCTCGTAAGTACAGCGCGCGTGCCAGGTGCTTCATTAGCATAGGTACTTAGCATAAGTAACCGCCCACTAATGCCCATATAAGGGACTGCAGGGCCGTGTGCAGACGGCAGAGGAAACAGCAACAGGCCTAAAGCAACAGGCCACGGAGCAAAAAAGTCACCCTTTTTTCTTCTTTTACCAGACTGAGAATAAAGTTATAAAATGTTGACTTAAAAGTCGAAATATTATGATAATAAAGTCGAACTAGCAAAATGATTAATCATCATTTCATTAATCTAAGAATATGATGAGATTAATCTCAAAATGTTATGAGCTTAATTTAAAAATATATTATGTATTATTTTAAAGATGAATCTCAAAATGTTTTGAGATTAATCTCAAAATATTTTGGACCCTGGGAGGAGATCCAGCGCGGACCAGCGCTGAGACCAATGCAGACCCGAGGAGAGACTGGAGTGACCAGCACACAGAAACCAGCGCGGACCTATAGGAGAGACCGCATAGACTGGAGACACCTGACTGGAGAGACCGGTGCGCAGAGACCAGCGCGGACCGAAGATAGACCGCATAGACCAGACTTGAGAGACCAGCGCGGACCCGTATGGATCCAGGAGCATGCAGGAGCACCCGTATGGAGAGACCAGTGCAGACCCGTATATGGGAGAGACCAGTGCAGACCCGTCTAGATCCATGGGAGAGACCAGTGCAGACCCGTCTAGATCCATGGGAGAGACCAGTGCAGACCCGTATAGATCCATGGGAGAGACCAGCGCAGAGACTCAGCGCGGACCCAGTAACCTCCTGCAGCAGCAGTATATATGCCGTTGTTCTGTGGCCCGTGGATAAAGAAATGCCCCCTATAAATAGGAAGGGGTCACTAATACACGGCAAGATTTCCAATGTATTTGATAAAGCGTTGGCACATTTCATTTCAAAATGAATTAAAAAGTAGGCCAGATCTGCAGTGAAAAAGGCGGTATATAAATAAAGATTACTAATAAAGATTACTACAAATAAATAAATACATACATCGATATGACGGACATATCACTGGAATGTTGTATTTTTATTCAACTTCACCAAAGAGGACAACCCCGGCGTGTGAACATGTCGGCACTGAATGCGTACGAGTGCTCCTGAGGACTCGTAGGATTTGTACTTGCCCAAGAGAAATTCTGGTTACGAGAAATATTCGTGAATGCCACTTTCTTCGTAAAAACCGCGTAAGTAGGATTTACGTACAAATCTGTTCCTAAGAACCGTTCGTGAATGAGGCCCATTATTCTTATGAATTGTGTTTTAGACTCAGACTTAGACATACTTTGATTAGCTATAATAATACAAAAATGAGGTTATAGCTGAAGGACCCAGTGGCTCTGGGGCTTCCCATGGTGCTGCACACTAAATAAGATCAGTTTTTACTAGAACCGGTAGGACCAGAGAAAGGCCCAAATTTGTGACACTTATTAAGTGTCTTGCCCAAGGACACAATGACAGCAGACAGGAGTGGCTGCAGTTGGAATAGGTCTCATGGGGGGATCGAACCCACGACCTCGACCTCGCTCAGTTGGCTCTTGGTAGAGCATAGATGTTGCTATATGCGGGTTTGAACTGGGTTCATTTAGTGAGGATTCCATGTAAATGATGATATGGCCTTCTAACATTTGCACTAATGCTGTGACTGCTGCCCCCACGACTCGACAACAGAGAAAGCGGATGAAAACCTATTATCTATGGATTAAACAGTATCATTACTTGCATAGTGCTAACAAGGCTAAGGTCAGAACGCATGAATAAAACATGCCAATATGCCAATATTTTGTGTACCGTGATTACCATGTTAACACATTTATATATTTCATCATTTTAAATCAACACGAGGTGACTGCCATGCATGGTGCCCTTTGGAACACAATGGAGTGATAAACATTATAGCATAGAATATAAACAAGGCAAGTTTATTTGCATACAGCACAGTTCATATACAAGGCGACTAAACAGAAATGTGTTTTGAAATGCAGCCAGCGAAAATTCAATTTGGTAGACGTTAACCAAAATTACCCCCTCCAGGCCGGCTCGCATCCCCAGCCTATCGCTCAGCAGACGCCCCCTTCCAATCATCCGTACCGACTACGCCAGCCGCATAAAAACGGAGAAACTCCCACTTCTCCGCTCTGAAGCCTTGCAAGCCCTCGAAGCCTTGCAGAGAATCGTCTGGAGGAATCGTTTTCGTCTACTCACGCTACTCGGCGCGTCCCTGGCGTCCTCCGTCTGGCTGCTTGTGGTCTGCTCCTCCTCCGCGTCCCTGCACTGGTCTGCTCCTCCTCCGCGTCCCTGCACTGGTCTGCTCTTCCTCCGCGTCCCTGCACTGGTCTGCTCCTCCTCCGCGTCCCTGCACCTGCTGTGGTTCGCATATCTCCACTGCTCTCCTCCTCTGCGGGCTCTTTCTGCGGGCTGCTCCGCGGGGCCCTCCGCGGGTTCTGTGCTGCTCGTTCCTCGTGGTCTGCTGCCGCACGCAGAAGGTCTGGCGGTGCCGTGCGTGTCCCTGCCTTGATTGGCGGTGCCGCGTCGTCCCGTTGCTTTTCCCAAGTCTCCTGGCATGTGAGTACAGTGAGCTTGCCGACCGCGGACGGATTAATCCCGGAGTTTTGGGCTGCAGGCGATTGGTTTTTGCCCCGCGCACTTGACTGCAGGCGTCAGTTTTTTCGTCCCGTGCTTGGTCTGCAGGCTCCGTTTCACATGTGTCTGAGCTAACCGAGGGGCAATGCATATTAAATGGCATCAATCTCTATCGTCTGTGGGATATACGAGGAGCTATGTGCATTAATTCAGATTCATGTTCTGCCACTTGCAGTAAAACCATGCATTTAAATAGCTAGGTCGCTGGTATTTAATTAGGTAACTAAACTGCAGTTGTTGCATTTTGAAAGTGCAGCAGAAAGAAAAAGGGCCCAATGTGAATCTGCAATGGGTGCGAAGTGGTGTTGGAGCTAATGAACGCATGGATCAGTGATCGTTCATGCGTATCTGCCATAACCAAAGCAGCAAGATGGCTCCGGGGACGTCTGTTATTCGCACGGAATGTTTCGGATTCGGGTCAATTTATTTCCTCAGGCTGTTAAACAACCATGGGCATGGTTCTCTGACCGCCGCTGCTGCCGGTCCCCGCTGCCGTTCCTACTGATGCCTGATCCCGCTGCCGCTGTTCCTGCTGCCGCTCCTGCTGCTGCCTGTTCCTGCTGCCGCTCCTGCTGCTGCCTGTTCCTGCTGCCGCTCCTGCTGCTGCCTGTTCCTGCTGCCGCTCCTGCTGCTGCCTGTTCCTGCTGCCGCTCCTGCTGCTGCCTGTCCCTGCTGCCTGCTCCTGCTGCTCCTACTACTACATGTGCCGCTGCTGCTGTTCCTGCCGCTGCCGCTCCGCGGGCTCCCGGGCGGCACCTGTCTTTACGGCTCGGCTCTTTCAGACACGTACGTAACCTGGCTCACGGAGACAAGCGGCGCACGCTGGCGTGACACGTCTGTTGTTCGTACGAATCGCATTGTGGTGCTGCTGCTCCCGCTAAATGCTGCGTCTGCTGCTTCATACTGCTACCGCTACTGCTGTTACTGCTGCCGCTGCTGCTTCATACTGCTACTGCTG
This sequence comes from Knipowitschia caucasica, assembly GCA_964034765.1. Lineage (NCBI taxonomy): Eukaryota > Metazoa > Chordata > Actinopteri > Gobiiformes > Gobiidae > Knipowitschia > Knipowitschia caucasica. The sequence continues at coordinate 24,557,693 of OZ035836.1, read as the reverse complement.
CCGTGCTGCTGCTGCTTCATGTACTTTGACATCTCTCCTCACTTCGCTTCTCTTACTGAAACACTAAACAGCTACAACATATTCTACTGCTGTGGCTTTGATACAGGATTTTTGCCGTTATTATCTACGGGTGCTGCAGCTGCTGCTGCCGCGGCTTGATACAGGATTGTTGCCGTTGTTATTGAGGTTACTGCTGCTGCCGCTGCTGCTACTGCTACTGCTACTGCTGCAACCCACTCTCTCAGAAGCTGATCCTGGTTCTAATGGATGCAGCCCGGCCGAGTATGCCGCGCTGCGCTGGACTCGCACCTATGCTCCCAGGGTCGCTTCGGCGGTCATGCTTCATCTCTACTTAATCTTCTGATTCTATCAGATGCAGCTGGCCGAGTAGCTGCGCTGAGCCGTCAATCGGACTCCTAATCAAAGGCATCCATACCTGTATTCTTCGCTCTTCTGATCGCAGGCTCCCCATCATGCTGCCCATCCTGCAGCGGCGCTGAACTCCGGCTCATCTTCCAAGTACATGTCTGCCCTCCTCGCAGCATCTTCCTGCTCGCCTTCTATGGCTTCTCTGCATAAGCGTTCACTACTGCACACTCAACCTTCATGCGGTCCGAGACACGGCTTTTCCCGACCATCCTACTATCCTGATTATCTACTCTCCAACCCAAGATTCTAAGCGTGAGGGCGCCTGCAACTTCATGGCCCTCTCCGATACGTCTCTGCCCCTACAGGTCTCCGCTTCTACACGGACGTGCCCCTTCCGTGGGTTTTGGGGTTTTTTTTCCAGGACCATTGGGTTGCCGGGCCGTGGCCGCTACTTCCACCGGAGCATCTCCTCTGCCCTACACGAGCGCACCTCTCTGCAACAGCTGGGGTGCGGTCCTCTTCGGCTTTCTCCGCCTACATCAGGCCAGACGCGTCCGCTATCCTGGCTGCACAACGTCTACTGGCTTCCTCGTAAGCTCCCAGCAAAGCAATACGAAGCAAAGTAAGTGAAGCAATAAGATTCTGGTGGCGGCACGCACTTCTCAAACACTCTCCGCTGCCGCAAGGTCTGACGGAACGTGATGCGAACGCTCACGTTCCCAGCGCGCAAAAATAACCCATGATGCATTACACTCGCCTCCGCTCTCGGAAAGGAGATCTCAACGGACCGTTATTTCTCAACCCCGATCACCTCCCAATGTCATCCAACTGGTTCAGAGCCCAACTAAAGTCCGTACTGCTGCTTTGTAACCTGTCTCCCCATCTCTACACAGCTCACTCCTTCCGGATAGGCGCCGCCAGCAGCCGAGTATCCGCAAGTTTGATCACAGTAGATAGCGGTCACAGCATATAGCGATAGCGGTCACAGCATATAGCGATAGCGGTCACAGCATATAGCGATAGCGGTCACAGCATATAGCGATAGCGGTCACAGCATATAGCAAAAAATGGTTAGCAGCATTGCGCTGGCGGTCACAGCATATAGCGATAGCGGTCATAGCATATAGCGATAGCGGTCACAGCATATAGCGATAGCGGTCACAGCATATAGCGATAGCGGTCACAGCATAGCGATAGCGGTCACAGCTTAGCGATAGCGGTCACAGAATAGAGCAGTCACGACGTCCGTCCCCTCCAAACCAGGCTTCGAAAACTCCATCAACACGCAGCCTTTTTGGGGATTGTGCGCGCTCCATCGCAGGAGCCTTTCCGATCTGAAGGCCGCACCGGGGCCTAGGGCGCCAAACCTCCTTTCATAAAATGCTCAAAAACTTCCTGTTTTCTCGTCTCTCCAAATTGAAATGCAGCCAGCGAAAATTCAATTTGGTAGACGTTAACCAAAATTACCCCCTCCAGGTCGGCTCTCATCCCCAGCCTATCGCTCAGCAGACGCCCCCTTCCAATCATCCGTACCGACTACGCCAGCTGCATAAAAACGGAGAAACTCCCACTTCTCCGCTCTGAAGCCTTGCAACCACCGCCTCCCCTCCTCCTCCTCTTCACCCTGCCTCCAACCTGCCTTCAATCTGCTTCCCGCTGCCAAATGCCGCCACCAGTGCCTAGGTCCCGGGGGATTGTGCGCGCTCCATCGCAGGAGCCTTTCCGATCCGAAGGCCGCACCGGGACCTAGGGCGCCAAACCTCCTTTCATAAAATACTCAAAAACTTCCTGTTTTCTCGTCTCTCCAAATTGAATTGGATGAAAATTGTCAGAGTAGGACCATGTCTCACATTTTCAGGAAGACTGTTTCAGATTTTAGCTGCATAAACTTGAAACTCTGTCTCCCCATGTTTAGTCGTGACTCTGGGCACCAGCAGGAGGCGAGTCCCTGTGCTCCCCAGAGTCCAAGTGGGTTCATATGGCACTAACATGTCACAGATGCACTTTGGTGCCAGTTGGAGTTACTGAAAATAAATGGTAGCATGGACCTATAGATTTGTGTTGGTATTTTTGGTTATTAGACATATTGGTACTTTAATTATTTCAATATACCATGCAACCCAATGAATTAAAAGCTGGGATACGTAACTTTCAAACCACACACTAATATAATAGTTTAATATAATAAAATGTCACTTCCTGGCTAAAGCAGTTTGTTTATATCACTAGTTTTCACATGCATGTATTTTTGGCCTAATCTTTAAATCAGCATTTTGAGATAGAAAACAAGAGAGAACCACCCTCACTCAGAGCTAATCTGCTCTCTGCCCAAAGCGTCAAATAGTGACTCACAGGGCAGCATACTGTGGTCTGATTTGTTCTTAACATTTTACTTTGAATTCACTTCAATTTATTTTTGCAATGCCCATAATCACAACAGCAGTCATCTTGGAGGTCTTCATACATTTGATGATTCCTAAATAACTGATCAGAGAATCACACAAACAATTTGATCATAGAAAATACAATAATAACAAACACATTGGAGCCATTGTCCATAGGGAGCAGGATGACAGATGCCCATAAATCTTTATACATGTCCGTTAATAATGAATTAAATGTCCTGGATCATCACTGTCCTTAGATCCTTTTACAAGATTCTTTCTGTCTCTGTGACAAAAAAAGCATAATTTCTGGGGGGTAAAGGGAAGTAGGCCACTGGCACTAAATTATGTTAAGCTTTAAAAAAATCTACTTGTTTGTGTTTTTGCACTTATCTGTTTTTGCAGATTGACCCTTGTTTTATCTCCTCTACCAAGTCTCAACCATCTCTTTATTACCTCTTCTCCACAAATCAATCTAAAGCTGTTGTGATGCCACACGTTTCCTTTAATACTCTCATGGGAGTGTATCTGTCCGTTTAAAATAATTTCTCCTGTCAGGTTAAAGCCATGCGCGTCAGGCCTTATCTTTAAAACATGAACTTTATATTTTAATAGTGCGTATATTGCCGGAGGAGGCTGCAGACTGCAAGATGTGAATTTATGATATTTCTTCTTTTTTATTAAATCACATACAGAGGGCTGACAGTGGAGGCAGGGGGAGGGTACAGAAGCTGCAAGAAATATAATGTGTTTGAGTATGCAGCAGGTGACCAACACTGACGTGATGAGGATCCAAAGTAGTTGTGCAAAAGAAATCTAAAGCCATCAAAAAGTTAGTATTAATATTTCTAAATTGCAATATAAACCTGTAAAATACTGTATTGTGTACCCTGGTAAGTGAGGATTCAAGACTGAAACTGCATGCATCACTCCATCACCATGGTAACACACAGCCTTGAGCACAAACATCCAACTTGTTTGGAATATAATGGTCTATTATACAGCTGGATGTTGAAGTTAATAATGAACTATGTTAAATATGTATTGTTTTTTTTTCATTTCAAGAGTTAAACAAATGAGAAGTTACTCCAACAAGTTAATTTCTCTTCAGATTGGGTTAGGGTTAGGGTTAGGGTTTTATCTGCTATCCTACCACCTGAGACGGGACGACAGCGCCATCCCACTTATTCAAGGACAGAAACCCAGGTGCAAATATCATCGCTGGATCAAAAAGGCAATAGAAACTGGGATGAAGGGGCCTTCTCACTAACACACACCTGGGATTCTGTCCTGAACAAGTCAGACTGCAGATGACATCCCGCCAAATACTGTGTAAAACAGCTGACAACACACACATCACAGGGATATCATGTGACCCCTTTGTCAGGTACGAACTAAGGAAAAGGAAATGATTTTTGTAGGAAAACGTTTTGTCTGTATGTGTGTTTGTGTGTGCGTCTTCATTTTGGTCATGGCAGCTGTTGCTAAAAGCTTTTGCTAGGTCTTTGCTCATAAAGCAGTCCCTTTTTTCTGTGATACAATATACTCTCTGTGGTCATACCTAATCTTAATACCCATAATCTGACAAATTAATTCTCTATATTACTATCCACATGTATTCAGAGTAAAATACCTCAAATCTGTAGGCCTATTGGTTGAAAAAAAACAAAGATTGGCCGCTTCCTTTCAGTTTAATATATTACAATTGTTGTATGAACAAAAATCTGTTCAAAACTGAGTCATCGGTTATTTTTCTTTAAATATAATGTTTATGTTTTGGGGAAATTTCTCAGTTCTAACATAAAACTTTTCATCATTCATATTCAGATATCATGGTGATTTCTTTATTCTTCTAATGGCTCAATACAACAATATTGAGAAAAGAAAAGTCAGATTTTGACATGCATTTTGTTGCTGCCAATCCTTCACAAATTTGCCTAAAATGTTATAGTTTTCTCAAATTCAGTCTTAATGTAAGCACTAACAATGTGCTAATTCTGCCCTTTTCTGAAGTTAGTCCTAAATTGCTGTTCTCTTGTTTCTTCTAATGCAAACGCAGAGATGGAGCTTGGATTTGGCAGCTGTCCTGAGGTGACTGTTCATAAAACAAGACTCTCTCTTCTCTGAGTCAGCGCCTCTGAAGTTTATAGACACTTTGATTTATTTAACATTAATTCTCAGAGCCATCATCTCCTGTGATCTTCATCTGGTGCCAATCTGCTCTGTGTTCTGTGTTAGAGCGCCTCCTGGTGGGGAAGTGACCAGGAGGATTCTCAGTCACTTCATACTGCAACAGTGTGTGAGTAAGGCTGTACAAAGTGTGTTTCCAGAATATGTTTTAGTGCTATTTTTCTGTCATTGCAATGATATGACTAACACTTATATTTAGCTGTATCTTTTTAGCCTTGACGCTACAATAAAAGGGGTTGTTTTGTTAATGCCTCTTGGCCAGGACAACCTTGGAAGAAAAAATAAAGTTTGGAATCTCAATGAGATTTCCCGGGGTAAATAAATATTGAGTTAATTAGAATACTTATCCTTGTTTAGTCAATTCGATGTGAGGTTGATCCCAGCTTTATCCACTTTACTAAGTATGGATCTTAGTTTTTGAATTTGGGTATTTTGATAATCTTGATGAAAGAAACAAATTGGGGCTTTTCCACTAACACTCAAATCATGTCATGAAAATATGACAGCATTTTTTTATGGTGTCAACATTCAGTTTTAGTAGTAGTAGTTTTAACGCTGGGTGTGTGATCCAAACTATTAGAGGAGAAATGCAGTAATCTTTCATATCACTTCTTTCTCTCTATGAACACTAGATGGTGCCACAATCAAAGCACTTTTTAAATAATATTGGCTCTTTACTAGTCTAGTAATGAATAAGCAATGATTTAGATTTGTCAACTGTTTTTTTTTCTACTTTTACATGTGTTTAGGGGACAGGCACAATAAATTAATTGAACAGACTGGACATACGAGCCAATTTCTATATTAATAAATGTTTAAATGTAATAAACGTTAGCCCAACTCTAAAGTGAGCTTGTTTCAAACATCGAGCAGGGTCGGCTTTCTTCCATTTTATTGGCATAAAGCATGACTGTTTTTGATAAGTTTGATATTGTTGATCAAAAGCTATTAGTCCCCTGTAATTTTTTCTGGGAGTGAGCGGGGAAGTCGACAGGCATAGTTGGAGGCAGCTGTGTCAGTGTGTAATTAGACAGTACAATTACACGTCTTCATCTTGAACACTGTGTAAACGTTCCGACAGCTGGAGACTCTGCAGGCAGTATCCCATCAGCCCCTCTGCCTTCCAGGCTCTTCATCGTTGCATTGAGAGGAAAACATTTAGTAGACAAGATGACTGTTTGTTATAGGAGTGTGTGGTTGTGTGGCTTTCGTGTTTGAATAGATGGAACAGGATGAGTATTTATATTTTCGTTTATGAATCAATATCTGCTATGATGAAAACGTGCTAGATTATATTACGGTAATTATGTGGATAAGAAGCCACTCACAAAATGTCAGTGAGTGTATATAGTGCTATATACACTCACCGGCCACTTTATTAGGTACACCTTGCTAGTAATGGGTTGGGCCCCCTTTTGCCTTCAAACCAGTCTTAATCCTTTGTGGCATAGATTCAAAAAGGTACTGGACACAGAGAGTTTGGTTCATATTTGATAGCAACATGCAGTTTCTGCAGATTTGTCGGCTGCACATCCATGATGTGAATCTCCTGTTCCATCACATCCCAAAGTTGCTCTATTGAATTGAGATCTAGTGACTGTGGAGGCCATTACAGTACAGTGAACTTATTGTCATGTTCAAGAAACCAGTCAGATGATTAGAGCTTTAGGACAAGGTGTTTTATCTTGCTGGAAGTATCCATCAGAAGATGGGATTCACTGTGGTCATAAAGGGATGGACATGGTCAGCAACAATACTCAGGTGGGCTGTGGCGTGGCAAAAATGCTCAATTGGTACTAAGGGTCTCAAAGAGTGCCAAGAAAATATCCCCCACACCATTACACCCCCACCACCAGCCTGAACCGTTGATCATGTTGTTGACTCCAAATTCTGACTCTACCATCCGAGTGTTGCAGCAGAAATCGAGACTCATCGGACCAGGCAACTTTTTCTAATGTTCTATTGTCCAATTTCGGTAAGCCTGTGCATTTTGTAGCCTTAGTTTCCTGTTTTTAGCTGACCGTAGTGGCACCCGGTGTGGTCTTCTGCAGTTGCAGCCCATCTGCCCTAAGGTTTGACGTTTTCTGTGTTCAGAGAGGCTCTGTTGCATATCTTGGTTGTAACAAGTGGTTATTTGAGTTACTGTTGCCTTTCTATCAGCTCGAACCAGTCTGGCCATTCACCTCTTACCTCTGGCATCAACTAGGCATTTTCGCCCTCCGAACTGCTGCTCACTGGATATTTTCTCTTTTTCAGACCATTCTCTGTAAACCCTAGAGATGGTTGTGTGTGAATCTCAGTAGATCAGATGTTTCTGAAATACTCGGACTCTGGCACCAACAACCATGCTACGTTCAAAGTCACTTAAATCACCTTTCTGCCCCATACTGATGCTCAGGTTGAACTACTGCAGATCGTCTTGACCATGTCTATATGCCTAAATGCATTGAGTTACTATAATGTGATTGGCTGACAAGAAATGTGCGTTAAAGTTGAGTTGGATAGGTGTACCTAGTAAAGTGGCCGGTGTACGTGCTCAAAGACGCCAAACCAATGACTCCAATAGCTCAGTAACCATTTATGTCACACTCACCAAATCTGTGGGTTAACACTCTCTAAATGATCGGCTCGCAGCTTCGAAACAAAACTTTAGAAGAAAACTGAAAACTGCTCCGAGCGTGATAATAGTCTTACAGGACTGGAGCTTTTAGACAGAAGACAGTAACCAACTTCTGTGCCAGAAGTTCCTGATATTAGCATGGATGGATCTAAAAATAAAGGAATTCTTAAAAACAACTGCAGGTCTGTGACTGATATTGTGATTTTAGGGCTTTCTCTGGCACAAGTTATAACTAATTTAATCTTAAAGCAACTATTTCAACCCCAAAACAATTAGCATCACGATTGCAACTGTATAAACAACAGCAGCTGCGCTTAAAAACACACCCAAAAATCAAAATGATGTGGTTTAGTCAAAAGTGGCTGGTTCCCCCTGGAGCAGAGAGAGAGATGGTACGGTCTGAGGAGGCTGAAAGACTCCAGTGCTCAGTTTAGGAGAGAGGAGCCGAGAGGAGCCAACGGAGAGAGCGCAGGATGTACAAAGGCAGGAGAAACCGCAACTTCAGATGTGAGTACTGTATATATCAACTCATCACAGCAGCTTGTGCAGGAGAAAGTCACGATAATTAACAGAGAAATTTACAAATGCAAGATAAACAGCTACTTATTTTATTGGGTGTTTCTGCATACTGGCTTTTTTTTAGTATCGCAATCCATCTGAATGCACTGAAATTATTTTTTTGTATTATAATAGTTTTTGACCTGTGAAGAACCGTGTGAAGGTGCTGTATAAATCCTCTGAGATAACCACTGTTGTTATTTAGGGCTAATTTAATTTGATTTGAATGAACTTACTTTGTAGCCTATTATAGCGGCAGTGGTTGACAAAACAATGATGTCCATATTACGGCTGTTTGATTTATTGCGTTCGTGAAAAAAGGAAATAACATAATTTGCCATGCTTTGTGGTAATATTTAGCTTTTACTGATTTCAATGTAACTTGTAATTAGATGAGTTGAACAATACCTGCTTGTACTCTCTTCATTAAGAAGTCATTTTGTGCTTTTTTATTTATAGAAATAGACCTGGGTTATTGCAGATGACGGTACTTCTATATGTTCACATTTTTCAGAGAACAGGGGCCACATCTTAATTTCTAATCGAAAAAAAAAAACTCACTGATCAGAGAAATTCAAGATGTGTCCAAGGCCAGAGCTGTGATAGGACGCTCCACTTGAGGCTGATTGACCGGTGTGTGATGGCGACCGCCTCCGTTGGTGTATTAGCATATTACATTATGGGCATAAAGAAAGATGTATTCAAGAAGGTGTATACGTCTGTGTTCGCATTAGGCCCCTCATTATGACCTCCATCTGCAAATATGAAACTAAAATCTATGGTGAATTAATCTTAATGTTATATGTTTGAATTATTGTTCCCTTTTTTTTTTCTCTATAAACTGTACATTTGTTTTGTCCAGTTATCCCAGGACCCCGTTGAAAAAGAGATGGTTCATCTCAAGGGTTTATACTTAAGAATAAATACATAAATAAAATTTAAAAAAGTGATTGTACCAATAGTAATACATCAACCTTTTGTCTTAGTCTTTCTTACAAGACAAAAATGGGCTTAAATAGAAATAAATTGAATAAGTAAAGTGCTGCGTGACAGTGCCTTTGAGCCTGAAGGTTGTGGGTTTGAGCCCACCAAGAGACCTTCTCCATCGACTCCCACTGATGTCTGCTGTCGTTGTTCCCAACCCCCCTCCCCGAGAGATGGATTAAGGGGAAGAAAATGGATGATAATAATAATGCATCGGTTTTATATAGCGCTTTGTTGGATGGATAGATACATAAAATAAATAAATAAATGAAATCAAAGTTAAAATGTATTTGATTTTAAAATACATATAAATACATACGTTTGAAATAAATAAACAAATTAATGTTCCAAATATATACAAGAAAAAATAGAAATAAAAGTTAAAATTGATAAAATAAGATGGATGGATGGATGGATGGATGGATGGATGGATGGATGGATGGATGGATCTCTTATTTTCCTTTGATCTTCTGTGAAAAAACTTCATATGATAAATTATCAAGTACAGTAATGTCACACAGCTGTCTCCTAAATCCTCAAAGGTGATGTCTCCTACTTCAATTGTAGTTCACTTGGAATAGAATACACATTTTTGACTCTCAAGGATTGGAGGAACCTGTGGGTGGGTGCATTTGAAAACATATCTCCATCTTCAATTCAAGTTATTTTGAATCGCCCTAAAATACAACAGCAGTCGTCTCGGAGGACTTTACAAAGTTGTTAATTCCCGAACAGCAGAGAATTAAACAGTTCAAACACAGGATATGCAATAATAACAAACACATAGGAACCAAAGGAGCGGGATGACCAATGTCCATAAATGTTCAAGAAACTTCAGGGAGGCCCACAATGAGATATGCATCTGTTCCCACGACAGTTTGTACTTTTACAAACCAGGACTCAGGCTGTAGAAGGAGGATGTAACTGACTTTCACTTAATAATCCTCTTCCATCTATAGTTATCGCTGATCAGAGCAGTGTATTTGAATATTTAATTTTCTGTGGCACCACTGAACATAAGTTATTTTATCTTGTTTAACTTTGAAGCTCCACTAATCCCGCCATTAGGCATTTGTGAATATTTGATGCTGTGGACTCTGGAGTGGAGTAAGCAGAAGTTTTCAGCTGACTTTGTTGAAAAGTGCAGACAGCTTCATGAAGGTCAAACTTTGGACAGTGCGTCTCATTAGTTCGTGAATTGTGATGGTGAGAAACTTAGCCCGAGCTGCTGCTTTCGACAATATCCAAATGTTATTGTGCAATATAAAAAAAAATAATCAAATGGCCGACATGCGCCTTAAAACGATAAAGCCAAAACCAATTACATTTCACCTGACAAACTTGCAACCCAACTCATTCTGCTCTCTGATTGGGTAATATTGTTGGGATTATGAACCTCTTTTTCAAGGGAGTCCTGGACTAAAGTTACATACAGTTACATAATAATTACAGATTAGACATAATATCCCTTTAAGCTCAATGAGAACAATTACTATTATTATTTATTGGTGGTATTATTATTTAAGTGGTTGTACAGTACACTTACGTACATAAACATACAATAATACGTTTAGTTTAGGGTTTGATTGGTTCAAAACTAGAATAGAAATGAAATGCTGCTATTTCAAACCAATGAATCTGTGTTTTTTATCTTTTCACTTTGCCAGAATGCGGCTTAGTGCAGTCACCCACAAGCAGAAAACTATTATTGGTCAATTGTAGTGCTACTTCAAAATAAAATAAATGTGTGAAAAATAAACCAGATTCTATCAATAGTACTATAACTGAACACAAGTCAGGAAAAAATACCAAATTTCTTTGCAATTTTGAAATATTCATACAATCATGGGGGTTATTTTAGTAAAGAAGCCTTTATTGTGGTTGAGTTTCAAGTATTGTACAAAATATGAATTGAAGATACAACCATTGATGTGTTGAATTACTATTTGAAAGTTGATCTTTGCTGTTATTCCTCTGATGTTTTGCCTTCATTTAAGTAAATATTAGATGTTTTTTTAATAAATAGTAAGTAAGTTATCTTTATCTATAGAGCGGATTTTACATGAGCAAGGTCACCCAAACCGCTTTTCCATTTCTTTTTGCGGTTTTTCTATTCACTCCACACGGTAAGGACGGAAGCGAGACGCCAAACACACTGGTGTCAAAGCCTCCAACCAACACCATCCACTCACTCACTCATTACATTCAGACCTAATAATCATCGTAAAGTCCTATTCTCCCCAAAGAGATGCACAAATGTCAACGCGCTGCACTTAGCACCAGCCTGGCTTCATCGTGAGCACAAACAGCAGTCACACGGTAAAAGGAGGAAAGTCCATTAACAACTGAAGGCATCACACTGTTCCCCAGCTCCAGCCATCTACTAACTACAGCTTTATGCAGAATGTGACTAAACCAAGACAATAAATATTTTCTGCTTTGAATGGATGTAATGGAACAGCTACAATATACGTGTGCATATAAGGCTGGAACGTGACTTACATGTATAAGCGCCACCAAATACATAGGCAAAGAAAAGAGACATACGCTGACATATTGGGCAACTTTTTATTATCGAAATGATTAAACACTGATTTTAAAGACGCAGTAAGCGATTTTGTTAGCTTAGCCGTAGCACCAACTGGAAACCACTCCCTCCTCTCCCCCAAACCAAACATCCGGCATTTTCTTTTCTTTGTCACAACAGGGAGAGTGGGTGGCAATTTTAGGTTTTAGAAAATCCGATAACTCAGGTGCGCACACTCGCGAGAAACAGGAAGAGGGTGAAGGGGGTAAACGCATCCCATTGGTTCGTTGGGGACGAACGGATCCCCATTTTTTTATCGGTCCGCTCCAAAATATTATTTATACATTTTTGGAGACTGTAGGAATCTCCACCTGCACTCCCCACAGAGATCACCTTAAGCTCTCTGTGCCATCATTAGCATAGTCCTGATAGATAACGGTTATGGACCAGAAACACTCACACAAGGCGCTGCTCCAACAGTCTTGTCATAACAAGTTGATATCTGCCTCTTCTCAAGTCTGTAAACAACTCACGTTACATTATATTTGCACATTCTCTATAAACGCCGTGGTTTCTTGTCTTGTCTCAGTTTTTTTTTTTCATGCCAGACAGCTGCTATTGCGACCTAGTTAATGCTAAAGAATAAGCTAATACAAATATCGTTATCATGCATTGAAGATTCCAATGCAAACTGAAGCAGATGCCCGAGCCACCTCAGCTGGTTCCTCTCGACATGGAAAGCAGCGGCTCTACTCCGAGCTCCTCCCGTGTGACTGAGCTCCTTACCCATCTCTAAGGGAGCGCCCAGCCACTCTGCGGAGGAAGATCATCTCGACCGCCTGTATCCACAATCTCGTTCTTTCGGTCATTACCCAAATCTCATGACCATAGGTGAGGGAGGGAACGTAAAGCTTTGCCTTTGGGCTTAGCTCCCTCTTTACCACAACGATCTGATTAATAATCAAGTTAAATGTAGTCCCTTTCCTCAAACATTTTTTGAGAGTGTTTTGGACAACATTGGTATAAGTGGATGAAAGTGGTGATGATCCAGGACACTCAACATTCAACAACACTTATGGACATTTATCAACACTTTTGGACATCGGTCATCTGCCCCTTTTGGACCAATGTGTTTTCTGTTTTATTTTTTGTGTTTGAACTGTTTGATCCTCTGATCTGTGTTGGATAACTCAACGGTTGTGTAAAGTCCTCCGAGATAATTACGTTTGAAGGGTTGAAACATACGTTCTTCTGGACAGCCCTGCTACTTAGATGAAGGGAAGTGCTCATGAACAAGGTTTTGCTCTGACTGTCCTGAGACTACAGATGGAAAACAGTCCTTAGGCTCATTCTGGCATATTTACATTTATAATGTATATTCATATGCACTGTCCCTTTAATAAATCAATAAATAAATAAACTCCACTAGCTCAGTAACTTTTCTCCATTTTTGGCTTAAAAAAACATAATTTAGCGCTCTCTGTAATCCAAGTGTTTTTATTGTAATATTTTTTTTTGTAAATCCAAATATGAACCTTAAAAACGGACCCATCAGAACGACAGAATTTGGCTTTAGCAGTGAGTGACAGGAGTGGGTATAGACCAGCACCGCTCCTGTTTGGTACTTACAGTAGTAACTCGGCCGTTGCTACCAACAAAATAGCATACTGTACATTTGGCTCCACATTCGGGCTAAAATCGAGTTAGCTCTAATCGACCTCTTCCGCTTTAAACACTGGATGACGTCAGCACTGGGTCAGTCCACTTCTAATAATATTGAGGCTGTGTTTCACAGCAAGAAGATTCTGGGTTCGATTCCACCACCAGGCCTTTCTGTGGAGTTTGCATGTTTCTCCGGTGTAGTAGGTTCCTCCAGGTGCTCCGGTTACCCTACCACTAAAAACATGCACAATAGGTATGAATGTAATGAGACCTTGGCCTTGCGCTATATGAATAATCAATACTTTTTAGAACCACTTCTAAGAAACTATGCAAGTAAACAAAAGCTTTTAACAGAATGACTGGCTGCGTGACCATCCCAGAGAAAGGAGCTTGCCTCGGTGTATCAGTCTTTCTTAATGGAGAACAGGTTGGTCTAACGACAATAATGTTATTAAACGTCCTCTTGAAGGAAAGGCAAGGGCGGCCAACTGTTTGTGCTGCCAAGTTTTTCAAGGGACCAAAGTACGTGGTTAAGATGAAGAAAAGGCTGAGGAGAACATTGAGTCACCGTATTCTCATTTAAGCACTCACTGTCCCCAAAACCAAACCTAAATAGACACACCGACAAAATGGACATTTCTCTTGTTGAATATAAATGAACTTTCTCATCATTGTCTTTGCACGTTCAGAACCTCTTTCACACAATGTCTACTCCAGCAGCGAAACCAAAAGCAGGTTTTTGTTCCCCTTTTTATCCATATCAATGTTTCATTGTACACATTATTTTGCTTTACTTAAGTGTCCTGCATCATGATCGATCTACTGTATCTTTTAGGATAAGATTAACATTATGACTCCCATAATTCTGAAAATACTAGAACTCCAGTCATTTGGACGTTCCCATTCAAATCAAGGGAATTATGAAAATCTCAAAGTTTCTGGAGTGCTAAAACTTGTTTGTAAAACTTGAATGTTGGTGAAAGGCGACCAAAAACTGCTGCAGGTAAACAGTGTGTTGTTATGGTAACTAGGACTTGATCTTCTAGTCGAAAACCAAGCCGAACCAGAACCAGTCCAGAAACAGTCCAGGACCAGCACCTGGGAGAAAAATTGCTTTAATTGACTAAAAAATATATAATTTTGAATTTGACATTCTAATGAATGGAGCAGTCAAATTGACAGTTCTGGGAGTTAGAGGAAGAATAAATAAAAATAAAGTACATAAAGAGAAAGTAATGAAGACCACAAATGCACATGCGTAATTACAATTCCGAAACTAATACATGTCAAATTGACTGCTTTGGGCATTCTAGTGTTAAGAGGATGGTTCAGAAAGTTATTGACATTACATAAAACATTATCACCTCTATCCATACAGGAGCGCTGCTTTTCCAGGCAAATAATGGAGTTCTCTCTGTCTGGCTATCGTCTCATGTCTTGTCAGAAGTACTTTGAAAGCTGCGGCGTCTTCACAGCTGTATATTGGCCGGCCCGTCCCTCTGTAGAGAACTTTTAAAGTCTGTGGTGATGAAGCGGGAGCAGTCTGCGCCCTTGAGTCTGATCTGATGGGCTCGCTCTGCGCAAAAGATTTACAAGGCACAAAAAAGAACATTGGAGAGTGGCTGTCATGTAGCCCTGTATGAATTGTTAAGAGAACAGGGCTTCTCAATCGTGGCGCAGGTTATTTAAGCTTCATGCAGCAATTTTTACGCATCTTATTATAGGTTCAAATATTTACTTGTTAATTGTACGGTTACAGATTATTGAGCTGTTCTGGTCTGTATGTCTAAGTAATTGAATTAATTATGCACTTTCTGGTTTGTCACCAGTAAAAGTGAGACAATTCTGGAGGGATTTTCTCACAGAAAACTGGTGCCACCATTCAACCGCAAAAATGTTAATATCAGTTGATATGGCTCTAAGCAGGGCAAGGCAAGTTTATTATTATTTATGTAAAGCGCAGTTCATACACCAGCCGACTCAAAATGTGAAACAAAAAAAGATAAGAAACAAAATAATACAAGACATTGGAATCATGAATAATAACAGTACATTAAAAAGAGTTGTATGCACAGCTAAACAACTTTTATTAAAGCCATTAGATGAAAAGGATTTGTTTGTTTGGCCACCCTACAATGGTAAGGTTAGATATTAGTAGCTTGATTATTTTCAATTGGAATTTATTTCTTCATGTGCGGTTTGTACCATTCATAACTGCTTTACAAACGCGCGGCACATTGGCGGAGTGGAGAAGAAGAAGGTCCTGGTCCAGGCCTTTCTGTGAGTCTGGGCTGTGAAAGACGCTCAATACATAAAGAATAAATACTTACTTACTTAACTAAAATACAGCACTGAGCTCTTCTAGGGTGGACCTTCATTCACTATATTCCTATAACTGTATTTCCATACCAGGAATATTCCGGACAAAGAAAAAACACTTGCTAATACATCAAAAGTAGTTGACAAAGCTTGAATAATGCATAGACTGGCTCCATTTACCAACTTGCCCAAAGTAGATCACCTTCATGTTCTCCTAAAATTGATGAAAGTATCGTCACCTCAGGCCCAAGCAGCTCCCTTTGATTCTCATCGTCTTCTTAATGACTGGTCCACAGCTCCGCAGCTCGAGGGCTTGCTCAGCTCCAACTCACGGCGATCACAGACACTTCCACACTCCTCTGCAGGCCATTTGGAGCTGCCTGTTTAATATGGATGAACTCGGAGGAGGAGAGAGCCCCCAGGAACCAGTGATTGGATTTTTGTACGACCTGATGTCAAGGGATGAAACGGTTATTGAACACATCCGGGCTGCGGGAGGCGTTACGACAAAATGAGGTCTTCTCGGAGCAGGATTGATGGATTAATTTACAAGAGAAGAAGTGGCAGAGGGATTAACTTTCGTATATAACTTCCATATGTAGATATAGAGTTTTAGTTTGTCTTAATGGATCTAGCTCAAATGTTGCACAATGCAGCCCAGCCTTTAAAATTTCGGTCGAGCTTGCATGATCAAATACTACCTGACATAAAACAGATTTAGGGGGAAAACAAACCACAGAAATATTATGCATATACTGTACATTTTGACCATGATAGTTTATAGCTAGCCTTTTGTTGATTGCTTTTACCAGGTTTTATTTTGGGTTTTTCATATGGCGAAACAAGTATCAAGGGTAAACAATGCAAACATACTCATATGCTATCACCAGTCTGATGGTCTTGTTTACACTTTACCAATTTACCAGCTGCCACCACTGACATGTGACTGCAAAATAACATACTTTTGCTTGAGAAATTGCCGAAAAAATTCATGGGTCAATACTTTTGTTTTAAGGGGTGTACAACTGACATCATCTGTTAGCTTTTAGACAGAGGTGTTTGTGCGAGAAGTTCCTGATTTAGCGTGGATAGATGAAAAGACAACCTAACCCAAACCCAGGTCTGTGACTGATGAGGAAACAATACTGCACCATGGCTAAAAACTCAACAAGTTTGAAGTTTTTGAAAAATCTTACTGTATATCAGGCTTAATTTCTTCCCATCAGGCAAACACGCTACCATGCTTTTCTATCCCTCATTTTGAAGCAAATGTAAGCCATAATTTCTTTTACTCCAAACATTGAACCCAAAACATAATTGTTATAATGATTTTTCTTGTTTTTTAAAATCAATCAACCACAGAAACCACAATCAATCTCTACTCCATCAAAAACAAACTGGAGTCTACCAAAGCAATATCATGGAGAAAGACGCTAGAATACCAATTTCACACAGTTCAGACTTTCCAAGGTGGGCCGGTGTCCTTCAACACTCGGTTTAGTGCTTCTGCCGACTGTGCTAAATCTCCCCCCAACTCCAAAATGTCCGGACTTACTGACAGGACTAGTCCATCAATTGCCCCATTGAAAAGGCCCAAGTTCTCATACTATATGTTGGCTTGTTATTCTATACACCAAAGTCCATTTCAAAACTTTATACAAAAAAAATATTGCTCAAAATATGGGCGCCTAACTCTCAGATCACAAAACATTAACTGTAAAAAAGATAATTAACTTGCTCTCGCTCTCAAAACAGTTTGGTTCCTTTTATTTTAATTTTTGATTTTTGATAAAGACGATAACAGCCTACTCTGCATCGGCAGGACAGCGGATCCAGGAAACTCGACATTTATGGACCTTTATCAACATTTGTAGACATTGGTGTGGTCTAGGGCTGTTCAAGAATACATTGAATTGAATATCTTTAGCTTACTAAAGAATACAAAACAAAGAATAAAATACTAGTGCAAGAACATTTCCTTGAATGTCATCCCCGGCATCTGTAATACACTCAAGAATAAGAATGTTCGTTGTACAGTCTGACGGCACCAGGAAGGAAAGATCTGTGGAATCTCTCCTTCACAGAGCGAGCGTGACGGAGGGTTTTGTGTTGCTCATTTCCGATTATCTCTTATGAAGATCGGAAATCGGATATTGTACAATTTACTTTACCGCATCAATCAAACACTGCATAGTGACCACTGCATAGTAGGGCTGGGCGATTAATCGATTTTAATCATTAATTCGAGTTTTACATTTAGGGCGATTTCTTTTTTTAAAAATTCGATTTTTATTTTCTCCAGCGCAGAACTACAGCGCTAACGCGCTAACCGCGGGTCTATGGTGTTGAGCAGTCATTTTGAAGCTAACCTAATGCTAACAGTCTCCCTCTGGCCTGATGCTCGCTCTCACAGTTGCTGCTGTTGCAATAACACTTCAAACGTTCAAGAATCAGACTTTATTTAAATCGCCAGAACACACACACACACGCACGCAAGCCCCGGTCGCTATGTTCGTACGCCACATCTTTCACGCTCTCTCACGCTCGTTATTCCAAAGCGCACTCCCGTGTCCGTGGCGCTCACACACTCGTGTCCCACTGAGCCGCTGCACTTTGGGGAAAGACACGTCTCACACATTGCTCTCATTGCTCTGATACAAACAACGTGTTCCCCGCTGTCCGTTAGCTACAGTAGCTGCTACAGTAGCTGCTACAGTACCTGTTAGCTACAGCATCAGAATGTAAACAGGAAGCTCGCACAATGCGGGAGTCACTGAAGTTAGTATTAGCGCCACCAGCTGGACCGAGCGTTGTACTACAGCACAGTTACTCAGGCACAGTTGAAAGAACAAGCATGAAAACCCGAGGAGGCTTTTGGAAAAGACTGTCTGTTACAACATTTCTATTTTGAGTAATCAGTTTTAAAAATGTGATATTTCATGTAAATAATGCATGTGTTTAATAGGATTGATATATTTGCGATGGGCCTTGTTTGTGTGATTTAAGTTATTTTGAAGGTGCATAGTGTCATTGTAAGTGAAGTTATTATAAAACTGTTAAGCTACATTTTCACTGTTTACAATGGCAGAGCCATCTCGTTTACAAGCATGTTTTAAGGCTTAATTCCTGTTACACTTATGCTCCATGGGGATTTAGATTGAACTGCATAAAGGAAAATCTCTTTCTTTGTCAGTTGTAGTTTGTTTTTAAATAGAAAAAAATAAATCGATTAAAATCGAAAATCGGATTTGGTGTGAAAAAATCGGAGATTTTTTTTTTTTGCCATATCGCCCAGCCCTACTGCATAGTGACCACTGCATAGCAACGCTGTCTCCCGCCTTTCACTTAATGCTTCTAATTCCCTCTGATTAGTGCAGTGGGTGATTGTGTGTTGAGACAAAAAAAAAAAGATTTATATAAGATAAAAACCTCTTCAGTGTCCTCCCATGATCGCAGTTATCAACACCTTCCACAGCTTTTCCAAACTTTTTCCATTTAATTCAAAACACAAACTTGATCAAATTCACCTTCTGACAGGTTGTACTATTCCCTTCAAGTAACGATTAGTGTAATATCAGTAATTAGTCATGTGCTGTGTGTTTGTCAGGGCTTGTGCTCTTTAATGACTACATAGGGGACCACACTGAGAGGGTGGTTTGTCATCTCCTAAATGTTTCTCCATGATTATGATGCATCGATCCCACAGCGGCCGAACACACCATCACAGCTCATTAGTGCAAACGTGAGAGGAGAGAGTGCGGCATCTATTTGAAGTAGCTGTAGAAACTTGGATGTGGCTATACGCGAGTTTCAGCTGATTTTGTGTGCTCTGCACAATAGATTCATTTGAAGTGTATTTCAAAGGGACAGAACAAAACACATGGCTACATTTGAAGAAACGATGCCATGTCCACAGGCCATTGATTTGTTGACCTGGTCCCCGACACAAAACAGACAATAACAGGAGACACAAAGACACCAAACATTAGACCAGTACAATATACTTTTTACAGATATTTCAAAACAGAGGCTTCAGTGTTCACAAGCTTCCCCTCTCAAGATCCCTGGCCTGAGATTGGACAACGACTGGCCCTCCCACCTTCCAGAAGTCTGTGACTCAGTTTCTGATTGGAGGAGCAGCGGTGCAGCTGGCCAATCAAGCGCTCACACCTGGAGTCACTCTCGACTTAAGGCCACACTCACACCTGTTTGGGGCTACAGCCTGTGTGTGGCTGGTATGCCATTTGGTCCTCATGAAAATGTCTCTACCGTTTGACAATGATTTATGAGAGGTAGTTTGTATAGCTTTTATTTGGTCTGTCTCTTTTTAGTTGTCACTTTCAGGTTTTGTTTTTGTGACAATTCGCTTTTGTTGAGAAAGTAGTAAGATAAGTGTTTAGTTTCTGTGTGAATTAATGTAAAGGTTTAGTCTGGGTTTTGTTTTGGTAACGTGGAGTTACCCCCTTATGTCCTGTATTGTGTCCTTCTGATTGATGCCCACTTATCATTTACATTCCTGTTATTAAAATACTTGCTTTGCCATTTAACATTGTTTATTTTTTGTTTCCTCGATTACCCTAGCTGAGCTGGGTCGTAACAACTTTTTAAGCAGCTCAAGTGGTGTATAAGTTTCTCCATAGCCTCGCACCAAAGTATATCTGAGACATGTAGTTCATATGAACCAAGTCAGACTCTGAGGAGCACAGGGACTGACCTCCGCCTGGGAATCTGAGGAGCACAGGGACGGACCTCCTGCTGGTGCCCAAACTCGCAACTAAACATGGAGAGGCAGGGTTTCAGATTTACGCAGCTAAATTTTGGAACAGTCTTCCTGAAAATGTGGGGCTTCTACTCTGACAATGTTCAACTCCAGGTTAAGGCAGTTTTAATTCACTTTGAGATTATTTGTAATTATCATGTTTCTTTTCTTGTCTTGGTAAGCACTTCGAGTTGCCTTGTGTATGAACTGTGCTATACACCTATACTTACCTTGACTTGCCTTACTACATTGTATCATGGAACAACAATGACTGAAGAAATAGTTGTATATCATTGTCTGTAAGGCCTATAGGATTATCTGTTTAACCGATCGTTAAACTAAAACCTGATTCTACAATATTCCCAGTTTCGGCACAGGTATCTGATACTTTTTTTGTATTGGTGCATTCTTAGTTACAGGTACTCTGCTTCCAATAACCAATCCATGATCATCTTTCAAACTTTGTGAGCGGTGTTTGCATGTTCTCCCTCTGTCGTAGGCTTCATATGGGTCCTTTGGTTTCTATTACCAATAAAAGCATGTACAATAGGTAAAATCCTCCAGCTCTGGTACATCTGACCAAGCCAAGCAACAAATCTCCCTATATGGTGACAAAGTAAACCTTACCTTATTTATCATAGTTGGCTAAGTTGGGTTTGAAATCTCTCAGATCCAATGAATGTTGATTTTCCTACTGACTTTATTTTATAGTGTGTTCATGGGTTTGTTGATGTACTTCATACCTTCATACCCTCAGCTTATAGTTAGTTTGTATTTCATGACCTTGAATGTCTCTGTAGTCACTGGTCCGGGCGCCAGATCAGGCAGACTTAATGCAAAGATAGCGCTGCTGTTTGGGGCTAGAGCTCTAAAAGTTTTGGCAGGTGGATGGAGCTGTCTGTCAAGGCAAGTCGTGATGCGTGATGGTGATGACTCACTCTGTCGTTAATGGAAATGTTCAAAAAGGCTTTAGGACGGAGACTCAGCTGCTGTCCTTGTTGTTTCATCTTTTGTGGGACTGCTTGGATCCAGTTTTTACCATGAATGTATTAAGTTACAGCTCTGTCACTCTCAAGCAGTTTCCCCAATGAGTGCAATCTTAAGCATGTAGGAATCTCCATGTGTTGTAAAATGTATGTGGTTATGGATCAATAACAAAATGCTATCTGTCCTAACTTTCAATAGACATACAGTACACTCATTAAGCTACCACACACTGTCAATATTTTCCTTTTTTAATATGTATCAGCTTTGTCCTTGGTCCATTATTGGTCTGTTTTAAAGTGGAAACAGACGGCAATTTATTTTACCTCAAAAACAACTCGCAATCCATGTTGCGAGTTGGCTACGGTGGTTCATTTTGTCACATAGAAGGAAAAAACAATTCAACTGTACTTGGTAGTATATAATAACATTTTCATGACTTTACAGAACATAAAAATTATGATGGTGATGAGATGGATAATAATGATATTTTTTTATACAGTTTGCTAAAACAAAGTTTTCTTAGCTTTCAATTCAAGAGATTGTATACAAGAATATATATTGAATCATATATATAGGGCGGCAGTAGCTCAGTTGGTAGAGCGTTGGCCTTTGAGCCAGAAGGTCGTGGGTTCAAGCCCCGCTCAAGACTTTCACTATTGACTCCCACTGACTACTGTCGTTGTGTCCTTGGCAAGACACTTAACCTCTGGGAACACCAGCCACAGTGGGGCGGCTGCGGCTGTAAAGTGCCAAACTGCCGTTGTGTCCTTAGGCAAGACACTTCACCCCCATTGCCTAGAATGAGTCTGGTGTGTGTATGAATGGTTGGTGGTGGTCGGAGGGGCCGATGGCGCATACTGGTTGCCTTGCTTCTGTCAGTGTGCCCCAGGGCAGCTGTGGCTACAGTAGTAGTTTATCAACACCGTGTATGGAGTGAATGAATAATGACACATGTGAAGCGTCTTTGAGTGTCCAAAAAAGCGCTATATAAAACCGATGCATTATTATTATTATTATTATATAAACTCTATGAATAACTGGATGAGTTTTGTATAAAATTGTGTATATGTTTTGTATGTAATTGGGGGATACTGTGCGAGAGGAGAGGAAATCAGAAGAAAATCATCAATATTATGTTGAAAAGGGATAGAGAAATATAAGAATTGTTTTCTTATGTTCAATCTAATTTTCGGTTTAATACGAATTTGATCAGGGTCAAATACTGTAAATGTTCAGGACAGCTGTTGATTTTGATTTCCTCCTAAAGCAAGTTTTAAAGCTGGAGTACCTGCATATTTACTTTGAAATAAAATCCATGTGACTTGATCCTAGCTCTCAATAAGTACCAGCCCTCTCTCCAGCCAATCTGCTTTCAGTTAAGACATCATGTTTTCCATCAAGATGAAGGCTATGTGTTGTGCCACTGAAAGAAGCAGCTCTCCACAGCCATAGTTGCTCTATAAATGTATGCATTAATTCATACACGGACACGCCCTGTGCATCAAAAACAAACTGGAGTTGAAGTTGGAAAAATGGACCAAAAGCTGCTGATAATATTCTTATTATCTGCAGCTTTTGGTTCACTTTTCTTAGTGCTAAATCTCTCCCCTTTTGTTCCACAGACATCAACATGGCGGGCGAGCCGAAGCCGTACCGACCAAAGCTGGCCTCAAAAAGACCTTTGTCCTCTCTCTACAGGTCTGCGTTTACTCTGAGTAGCTTTTAACAGGTGGAGATAGGTTTTCTGACCTAGTTTTTCTTTCAATTTCTGTTGTTCATTGAAAATCCATGTTTACAGCAGTTACTTTTGACCTTGCCGCTTGTTCATTGGGGGTTTCAAATTTTATCTTGCAGCAATTTTTACAATAGCAAAAAAATCTGGCCATCTTTCAGTGAGTAAACATTATTGATATCAGTTAGAGATCTTGCCTCTTAAGAAGACTCTGGGTCGGACTCTAAAGCACAATAAACAAGAACAGCGCCTGAGGTGATAGTGGCTCAGTTGGTAGAGCATGGGTTGAGGGTTTGAGCCCATTGTAAAACCTTATCCACTGGCTCCCACTGACGTCTGCCTTTGTTGTGACCTTGGGCAAGACACTTTACCCCACTTTGGCTATAAGGAGCGCGGAAGTAAGCGTACGCTGCATGCCTTGATGTGTATATGTATATGTGTATCCATTGAACTGAAATTTCCCTACTGTGGGACGACGAGGCCAGACCGGACAGGTTCTGCATTTCAACAGGACTAATAAAGTATAACTGAATTATTCTCCTTAAAGTGGTTCTCACCCCCGCTCCTCGGAGCTTACGTCACTCACATTTCCTGTTGAAATCTTCCTCTAAATGGGCGTAGCCTGGAGGACTAAAGGGGGCGTGAACGAGACTGGGCCGTTTACATTGCTCTGGGCGGGGGGCCGCTGACGTCAGGTCTTGCTTCAGACGTCAGGTCTTGCTGCCGCGCCAGTGTTGGCGCCAGATTCAAAATTCAAATGTAGTATTACAGGTCGCCAGCAGATGGCGCCTCACAGACGGTTTTAGGCAGAAAGTTTAACTTTCAACTAATTTGCACCAAAGTGACAAAAATATGACCAGGATATGTACACAACACTATTGGACACTCATTTATACAGTTTATCAGCAAAAAAAAGTGGATTTGAGGGTGAGTTGTCCTTTAACTTCTTACCACCCACACAGGTCAATACAATAACCTGTAGAATGAATACTGGGGAATACTGTGATGGGAGACCTCTAGTGCGACAGTGGGTGCTGCAGCTGCAAAGTGCAATTTTTCTTTTTTTTTTATATTTTAAGTTTACTTGATTAAACTTGATTCACTTAATTTAACATGATGCTGAAAAATATACTTTTAAAAGTAACTTTCAAAATGCTGTAAGATAACGGTTCGTGCACTTGGGTGTGAGTTGCTATGGTGACCACTCAGACGACACGAAATGGAACGCATGATTTACCTTGAGGTTTAAACGGTATCAATCAACAGTGTATTGCATTGAAGTCCTCACTGACCATGGTATAAAGCCAGTTGAGTCAGTGAACCACAAGCCAATACAATAAACGAAAAATATGACATTATGAGTATTAGTAGTCCTAGAGTTTATACCTGCAGACATTGTTTAGTTTGGAATTGTTTTGTTCGGTCTTTATTTGAAAGACACATATGTTCTACACCAGATTAAGCTAAATTAGTAAAACATCCAATAACATGCAATCAAATTACAACATGGCACAGTCAGCGGTTAGCATTCTCACTTCTCAGCAAGACAGTCCTGGGTTCGAATCCCAGTCAAAACAGGGTCTTTCTGAGTGGAGTTTGCATATTCGGGTGCTCCGGTTTCCCCTACCACCAAAAACTCGCAGAATAGGTCACATATAGCAGCGTTACAGGATGGGACAAATGCAGAGAACAAATTGCCCAACAGGGATAGATAAAATTGTATCACTACCTCCCTACATTAAAAAGTTAATTGAGCATAATCAGCTGCTGACACATTTCTTATTTGCACATGTTCATCAAACAAAGCAGGGCTATCTCTCTCCCGCACGTATCGTCTAAAATGTCTTTCTTCCCTGCAGTGGATACGAGTTTGACTACGATTACTACAGGGATGACTTCTATACAAGGTGTGTACCATTCACTTGCCACAATCTCCCCATATATCACCTCCAGATCACAAAATATAACAGGTTTGGCTTGCGTTCCTCCGTATCCTGCAGCACGTAAAATCATCTCCCTCCTATCTCTCGTGTCCTGCTGTTTCTGAGAGCTGTTATGAAGCCGCATAGAATGGTCTCATTTCAAAACGTATTATCACAGACATATTAAGCGTCATTTTCAGTAGACTTTATCCTTCTCTGTGTGGGCTCTAATGATGCTCTTATCGTGGCGGTAATGTCACATAGTCCTGCGGCTGGTCATTTGGGAAGAATTCTACTCGAATGTGTCTTCTCCTTGACAGTTTCATAGGTTTGTTTACTTTCCCCTGTCAGTTTTCTCCAGAAATTAAATCTTTCTCCTTTCAATCAATAGATGTCTTTATTGGAATTTGGACATTCATTAAAAAAAAGTTGGAAAACGAGTTCTGTTTGCGAAGAATTGTTTTAAACTCGACCAAAGCAAACAGCCAATTATGAAGCTTCATAACTGGTGCCACTGGCTTTTGTATTCCTGACTAAGAATTTTTAAAACAAATCTGTAGCCATGAAATGCAGACACACACACAGAGGATAAAAACATCTATTTTTTCCTGCATTTGAAATATTATTTACAGCGAAATGAATATTTAGCATGTTTTGCAACCCATTTCAACATGCTGCTTGCTGAAAAATAGACCTTTAAAAGTTCACACTGTTTGTGCTCATCGGTGTGTGTGTTACTATGGTGACCACTCAGACGGAGTGTTGTGTTTATCTTGAGGTTTGAACAGTATCAATCTACAGTAAGTTGCATTGGAATCATAACGCCAGTTGAGAGTCAGTAAAAACACAAGCCAATTCAGTAAAAAAACATTCACAACCACCTGGATATGAGTATTAGTCGTCCTAGTGTTCACTGCTCCAATCTTCTGAAGGTTTGCCAGAATAGAATCTGTAATCCGGATCATCCCAAAGACACTCACAGATTTCTTTGTGTTATCCCTTTGCCATTCTACTTTCACTCAGACTTTAAATCTATTTTGTTAATCAACTTGACTGTCGCCGTTGTATATTCATCAATCAATTATATCTTTCTCAGACTGTTTGAGTACCATGGTCGGGTGGTGCCTCCCTCCAGAGCTGTGATCCCCATCAAACGGTCTCGAGTGGTAGTCCCGTCGCGCAGACCCAAGTCCACGTTTTCCCTCAGATCCTGCTCCTCCACTTCCTCCTCTTGCTCCTCCTCTCGACAGTTCAACAACATCTCTACCAACGGAAACAGGCGTATGTCCTTCCCTTATGGCTCATCATTGACCAGTAATGTTATAGCATCATAGCGTGAGAGACACATTTCACAGAGAACACATACACAACTTTATTATACCTCCCAGAGCAGTCAATTTGAGGGCTTTCAGTTTTGGAAATGTTATTACTCGGCTCATTGGTGGTCTTCATAACGTTGTGACTTTTTCTGTTTCCATATATAGTATATTTCTTTGCCTTTTTTAATATAAATTATCTTTCCTTTTTAAGTGTCACACAAATGTACTCCTTTTTTGTCGCTTGGCAACCAACATTCTATGGCAGATAAAGCCCCTTGTTTCAAGGTGCTGGTCCTGAACTGGTCTTGAACTGGTCCTTGTTCTGGGCTGATTCTACTTGTTTGGTTCATGACAATAGCAAAGCACTGCAGTAGTTGGCATTCAGCCTGTATTTCAAGAACAGTGTTTTAGCACTTATTAAAAGTGAGCAAAGGTAAACCCCTCATAAATGAATTACTTTTAATAAATTACTGGTGGCAGACTATTGGGTTTATTTATTAGTTCTTTTAGTTTCAGAATTCTGGGTTCCTAGTGTTAAATGATGTTTGTTTTTCCAGTGAAGTCCGATCAACTGGTCACAATAAAGAAGGAGCTCTCTCAAATCAAAACCAGGGTGGACTCTCTGCTGGGCCGACTGGAGAGGATCGAGAGGCAGCAGCGCTCTGAAGCCGGTCAGTTTCATTATTATGTCTCACTTTACGCTTCACACATGTATCAGACAGTGAGAGGAAGAGAGGCAGTGTTGGGATGAGATTTCATAGATCACCTCTGTGTCCTGGCTGACCCCTCTGACCAATCCAGTGTGACCGGAGGGTGACATCACGGCTAAGTATATACAGGAGCTGGGATCACCTCATGGGGTCTCTTGGTCTGAGTAGGGTCTGGATCAACATCATGTAAGGGGAAAGGCCTCTGGCAAAGGTCTTTTCAACAATCACTCCTTGGGATCTGATTTTATTTCTGTTATGTCTGTATGTATCCTGCATCTATTTAGTGTCGTTGTAACAGGCAGTAATGTCTGGCTGCCTGTGAGTGCAGAGAATATATTGAAACTACAAAACGAAAATAGTGTTTTATGAATTCCTTTGAACGTGTTATAATGAGGTGCTCTATTGTTCTGATGCCAACCCTTTAAGAATAATGAAATCAGAACATGCATTTATCACTGTGACTGTGCCAAATAATGCCTGCGCTATTTTATTCATAGAATGCTGTTACAAAAACAAGCTCTGGATCTGCTTGAATAATTGCAAAGATGTTATAAATTCAGTAGAAACTATAGTACACAAAGCTACAACTTAAAATTATGTGCTCAGTCTTTCCAGTCGGCCATCTTTTCGTAATGGTGAACTCAATATTTTAACTCTTTTAATTAGCATTCATTTTGTCTTATTATTCCCAGTTACAATTTGGTTTCTTTTTGTCACATAATGAATGAACCTAACCCAGCTCACATGGCAGGACTATTGCGTGATGACCCAATTTTCAATGTTACCTAATGTCTGGCCAATCTGGCGAAAATTAGACCTCTACATTGAAATGTTGAATTAAATGTGGTTGTGCAACTCCTAACTGAAGAGTTTTTTTTTGGTTTTTTTATTGTTCGAATGCACTTTGGTCCTAATAATTCAGTATAGAGGACGTTCAGCAACTATTCTTACAGGAGACACTCAAGTAGGTAATTTTAACTGTGTGTTCCACTATGTATCTGCATAGACCGTATACTACTGGAATGGACGAGTGCTGACATCACTAGCCAAGGTTTCTCACCTTCTCCCACTGGGTTTTAGAGTTGTTCCTTGCCAATGCAGGATGGTTTGTTGGACGCTTGTGAGGGTCTAACAAAAAGGACAGTGGTGATGATCCAGAACACTCAGCAATCAACAACATGTATTGTATGGACATTTATCTATTTATGGACATTGTAATCTGCTCCTTATGGACCACTATCACTGTATGTTTTTATTTGATTCTCTGATCTGTGTTGGCGAATTCAATAGTTTTGTTAAGTCCTCCGTGACACCTACTGTTGTGATTGAGGGCTATACAAGAATAAATTGAATTGAATCACTATACTGTTTTCCGAATGACGAAGAAGCCGATTTAAACATAATATAGCGGGAGCCAATTTCCTTACATGGGCTTTTATGGACAGATGTGTTGCCAAGATGGTTGCTAAGGAAAGCTGGAGTTTACCTTGCAACTTAAGACATTTGATTGGGCAAGCCTTACATGGCTCATATCTGGATTTACTAAGACAGTATCACATTGTAAACCCCAGGATCACAAAGGGAGCTAAACCACAGATTACTTAAGCCCAAAATGGAGAGTGTGACTGGGACTTCTGAGCAAGAGGAGTTTACTATTACTCTTTACTATGCAAGTCAATAGGACCCAGAGCGACTTGGAGAAAAAACTTTGTCCATGAGCACTTCCCTACTGGGCTTCATTGAGCTTACGAGTTAGCATTGTCCATCTAAATACAGTTCTACGTGAACATTAAAAATAATCTTTGCTTGTATATCTGTGTTGTTTTGTTATGGGAAATGGTGTTGAAGACAGAAAACGAAATGAATAAAAGATGTACAGTATATACAAAATTAAGGCAAGGCAAGGCAAGTTTATTTATATAGCACAATTCATACACAAGGCAATTCAAAGTGCTGAACAAAATAAGAAAGCATTAAAATCATAAATAATCACAGAACATTAAAAAGAAAGATAAAAATATAAAATCCCTCAGTTGTATGCACAGCTAAACAGAACTGTCTTTAACCTGGTTTTAAACATTGTCAGAGAGGAGGCCTGTCTCACATCTTCAGGAAGACTGTTCCAGATTTTCTTAATCCCCTAAATTAAGGAGGTTAGCACTGTCTATTTGTATATAGTCTATGAGTATGTGTCAATCTCTCTCTTCTTTAAAACTTTGAAACATATTTGAGGAAATGAGCAGAAGTGATTGATTCTGGAATGTCTATGTTAGTCTATTGTATTATGTTATGAGTGCTAGTCTTATCGTATCTGTGTTTGAAATGAGAACATAATCGCACTAAGGTGATCAGTGTATCGTGCTGTTCACAGAGATGATGCAGAGGAAGCAGGACGAGGTGTGCGAGCGTCTCCATGGCGATATAGAGAAGGGGGAGGAGGCTCAGGGGGACATGACGGACGGAGCAGAGGAAGACTACGATGATGAAGACGGCAACAGAGACATGGTGAGAGTGAGAATACATTATCTACAGGAGGCCTCTTCAACTATCCTTTCACATACAAATATAGGCCTATAAAAAATACAGTTTATCTTTTTAGCATTTGTTTTCAGTACTAAAACTAAAGACACAGAGGTGGTACTCTGTTCACTCTCAATACAAAAGTTTAGTTGATAATAACAAATAACGTAATTCATTTAAAATGGCACTTTTCTGAACACACAAATAAGCTCTGCGCTGTACTGCGGTGGTGGACTACTATTGTAGCCCCAGCTGCCCTGGAGCGACAAAAGTGATATAATCTGTGCCATGGGTGCCTCTCACCATCACCAATCATTCAGTCACACATCAGACTTACACTAGGCAATGCGGTGGAGTGTCTTGCCTAATGACATGATGACAGTTTATGAGTGACATTGCATCATGGTAGCTCAGCGGTTAGCTCATTGGTTAGCTCTCTCTCTCTGCTCAGCAAGCAGGTCCTGGGTTCTAATCCCAGTCGAAACTATGTAGGTTTGTTCCGGGTAAAATTTACCACTGAAAGAAAATGTATATATAACTACCCCAATATATCCTCCAACTAGTCCTCTCAAAGCTTAGCTTTAACATGTGGAGATGGGTCCACTGCTCTGAACAGAGGCCAGAGTGGCAATGAAGGATGATCTAATGCAGGGGAAAATTGACCTATCTACAAGTAAGTAAGTAAGTAAGTAAGTTTTTATTTATATACCGCCTTTTCACTGCAGATCTGAGTCTCAAAGCGGTTTACAATTGTTAATTTTGGGCATTTGTCTCTCACTCCACACAGAGATAACTTAACTAACCTCACAATTTAGCCCTTTATAGCTGCAGCCGCCCCACTGTTGCACTTGGTGCTCTCATCACAGCACTAACCAGGACCTGTCTTGCTTAGCTTCTGAGGTAGGCATATACTGTATGCCTTCTGAGAGAGTAGGGGGATGGTGTGTGCCTGAGGAAACGGCAACAACTGCAAGTGTGCATAGAAGCTCAGAATTGATTTGTGGATGACAAATAGGTCCAATACAAACCAGTCTGTCTGCATAGGCATCTGTACTTTGTGCTGTTCTCAAAGATCTTCTCAGCTCAATAGTGCGTAGACTAAACAGAAAAACCCCAGGAGTCAAGTTTTCAGAGGAGCTTCACTTGTGAACATTATGCAGATTTGACTGTGTGGGCTGGTTTGTGAAGTAGACCACTGGATAAAACAGGCACACATGGTGATGCTAAAAAACTAAAAACTGACGCAACAGTAGTCAACCTCATGTTAATATTCATAGAAGTATAATGGATTATTTACTTTGCCATTTTATATTATAAAATAATGAAATAATATCTTCACTAGAAAATGGTGAAACATGTATCAAGGGATATTGGCCTGACCTATGCCAACCAAGGGCCAAGTGACTCAGGTCTTTGGACCTAATGGTCATGGGTTCAATCCCCCACAACCACAAGTCACTTAGCCCCACTTGAAATCCCTACTGAAAGACCATCGCTGAATTGTCGATGACGAAGAAGCAATCATGTGGACCCACCACCTGCAGGAGGATCAGTGAGGGACTGGTGCTAGGAGCATTTAGTGGCAGCTCTTACCACCCCCACCCAGAAATGGAATAATAAAGGGGAAGACAATGACATGACATGTCAATACCACAAATTTAAATGCAAAAAGTCTTACTTACTGTGCGACAAGTCCTGATTTTGAAATGCAGTTTTCCTCTTAAGTTCTTGACGTCCTCCCATACATCAAACGAGGACTGTAATTGTCGAAAAAATTATTTATTACTAGCTTTAATCATAGTTTGTGCAATCTTAAATGTCACAAGGTCTTACGATTTTGAGGTTCTTTGAGCAGAGAAATAATGAATGAGTGTGCTCATTAAAACTGGCCTGAAGAAAATTATTCTGACAGCTCGTTTGTGCAACACATCCATAATCTATGTGTTGCATAAATGTCTTTCTTTAAACAATCAATATCAGTTTAGTGGCCTTTAATTAATGTCTCTCTAATGTGTAATAAAGTATTAAATGAGTGTTTTAGTAGTAAGTGCTTTATGTCTGTGTGCAGATTGAAAACCACATATCAGACATCGACAACTGAGAGAGGTCAGTATTCAATGGTGTTTTTCATTTTCTAATAATTTCTATTTAAATTTTAATAACTGGTCCAGATAAGTAATTGCCAACTCTCTTCAAAAGTGTTTAAAACTGTATGATGATTACATTATAGTTCTGTAGAATTCTGTAGAGCAAAGATGGGGCCATCTCATCTTAGGTCCAACCATTTCCAAATCTACTTTCAAGCTTCAAGACTTAATTTGCCACTGGACTTTGCTAAAGCTGTTTTTCTGTCTGGATGTTGTTAAAGCTTGTAGTATTATTATATATTTAAATATATGTTACACAGTTCTCCTTATCAGTGCTTCTTGTTTTGGGAACAGTGTGTAATTGTTGAAAAACGTTATTTTCCCATTAGCTTGAGAATTGTGATACTGATATACACTGGATTATCATTCTGGTTCCCAGGCTCATGTTTACACCCTAGTACAGAGGGTCAAACTCATTTGGTCCTGGACAAATTTAAAAGGTATTAAAGGTATTAGCTGAGCAAGGTTCAAAGGGTAAAAGTGTTTTCGTAGTTTCTTTTTTTTTTTTTACTTTTTCTTACATTCTGAATTTGAGTTTGGATCTTATTTTATTCATTTACTGTTTGTTTAGATTGCAGGCATGTCAGAATCAAATAAAACAAACACATTATTTGTCTCTGTAATTAGTTTTCACATTTTGGAGTACATTAAATCATATGGCTGTTTTCTTCAGACCATTCATGCCATGGAAGCCATATTACCATATTGCCATAAATGCGGAAAGTTAATCATAACTAACTAATAGTGTTTTCAAATGTCTTGAGCCTCCACAGTCATTGCTTGAGCTTCTCCCAGATTTAGCTTGAGTTACTTATGGTTAAATAGTTTAGTTTAGGTTTGCAACATTGAAGCTCTAGTTTGTAACTTTGTTGTCAATAAGATCACTAGTCAATAAGGCCTTATAATTTATCATTTGGGATTTTTTGTACTTCTACCAATTCGCCCAGGCTAGGTTTTAGTTACATGCACCATTTTGAGGACTTTTTCACCTTTCACATTAACATTTGGTTTTATATTGTAAATCTCTCCAACAATGGTTTTAAGGTTTTCAATATGCCAGACCAATCTCCTCGTGCCTGTCAATCTAGATGCAGTACATGTAATACAGTCCTCTTGGAGCTGACATATACTTTGGTTTCAGGGAGAGAAGAGAATAAGAAGACACCAGCAAAGACTTCTGTTTGGAGCCGCCGCAGAGAAATCCTGTCCTCTTGTAACTACGCACTCCTGATGTGGACAGTCTGAAAACGCTGGCCAAATCACGTTCACTTTTCCTGCAAAACGCAATGATAAATTCTCAGATTACAAGGACTTTTGTGTGGTAATATAATCCATGATGATCTGTAAACAGTTGTGATGAAATGTAAGACAACCATGACATTTGTCATTGTAAATGTATTTTATTATTCTTCTGCGTTTACTACTATGAAAAGAAGTCACTCAATGAATGTAGTGTTTACATTTTTATTTTACCCTTTAATTATTTTGAAAAGTTATTTATTCCCAAATTGTGTTGTCACATGTTGAGTTGAAGCCACACAACAAAGACTGTTGAAAAGCAATTTCAACTGCAAATTATTATAACAATACTATAAATATTATAAATATTGCATAGTAATACTTAAGTCAAACAACAGCCTTCTATTATGCCTTCTTTTACTCAACCTTAAGCAGTTTTACATTTCCATATAGTCAAATATAAAAGATTTGTGTGTCTTTAGGTTAAATCTCATTCATTCATCTTTCTTTGAAAAATGTTTTTTAAGCATGTGTGAAACCTTTTACTTAATCTTTATTCATTGCATCGAATGTACAGAGTTTTTGAAATAAAGCTGTTTCTTGTCAATTGTTGATTCGTATACACAAGGATGTGAAGCAATTTTTGACTTTATCTTTTTAAAAGTCAAATATAGACGGAGTAGTGGTAAGTAAATAACTTATTCTGAGGTAACCCCAATCAATTCTGTCAGACGCAGTACTGCCGACTCATCCCCCCTCCTCTTGTATTAATTATCGCTTACACCTTTTCTTTTTATAGGTACAAGAATATTCATGAATCCCACTGTGCCCTTGAGAATCAAACGCTCAGGTCAATAAAAAATGCATGTGTTGCACCACTGCAGCGGCACCAAATGGCATCACTGATTCACAGACTCCACCTGCACTAGATCATCATTTTTCCAGGTTAAAGAAGCCACTGGCTGGGTTACAGGGATAATTGGATCTATTACGGCTGTGGGTGCCATGATCAGCCAACCGAACCAACACCTCTAATGTGTACAGTGCTCAAAGTGAGAAGAGTGAAATCCATCAAGAGCCTGTTGTAGAAAGAATTAGTTTAACGGAGGCTAGAGTCTTTAGAATGCATGCTTCATTTTATGCACATTTGACCTAGAACTACTGTAATAACTATTTCCAATCCAATCCAATTTGCTTTATGTATACAGCCCATGCCGTTTCTAAAGTGCTGCACAATAATAACAACAATAAAAGGTATACAACTTACAAAGTGTTAAAAACCAGGGCATACAGGACTTAACAGACTCCACAGAAGGTGCAGTACTAGAACAAGTACTACTGGTTCTATATTATTACTACTACCCCTGGATAACTACTACTTTTAATGTGCATTGTGCAACCAAAATGGGGCCTGCTGCTTGTTGCCAATGTTTGCTTACTTCTTTGCTTGGAATATTGTTTAATATGGTTTAAAACTTACATAGCCTACTACATACTTCATTTATGAATGTTTTTAGTGCTTTAAGAGACATAATTCATTCAGTGAGAAGATTCACCGCTCCACAGATATGACGTGTAACTTAGCCAAGTGAAGTTTTGTCTCCAAAGTATATGGACAACCTGTGACAATACTGTAGAAAATAAGCTGGCAAAACAACAACCTTTAGATGAACCCATGCAGAAAGCTGACCCTTCACATTTGGAGGACAAAATAAACGGATTCCAACTTTATAAAACAGAATGGTTTTAAAATACGTAAGGAATCTTATGTTCTTCCCATAGCCTGTTCTTCCATTTCACGAAGAATGAAAAAAGTAAAAAAACAAATACAGATAAGTGGGCGGAGCTAATTCTACGGAAGTGTGCGTCATGTAAACAGGAAGTAAATGTCTCCGCGGTGTTTTTAAGAAGCTATTCGACAACTGAGGAAAGTAACTCAATAAAGTGAATAAGAAGGCTTCTCCAACGTAGATTTGTCTTCAAAACTAGCGTTAAATTGACTATAAACACGCTTTTACTTGGTCTTTATCGTATATATGTTGAGTAGTCTTTTGCGGTCCATACAAATCTGAAAATGCTAACACCCCTTTTTGCTTCTTGCTTTAAATAACGACAGAAAACAAACTATGCACAATGTAGTCTATTAATGGGCTAACCCGTTTAATGTCCTCGTAATGGTAGTGTGTGTAAGCTATGTTAGCTTTATGTTAGCTTTGGGACGCCTGGATGTGACTGAAAAGTGATCACTCTTCATGGTTGCTATGGGAGACACTGAGCTGTGCCTCATCGACAAGAAGATAAAAAGGTAAAACACATATAGTTTTCTGAACATTACATAGACGTAATAAACATGCTGAGAACAGGTTTTATGTGTTAAGGTTATCACTTGAGCTTTGTTTTTGTGAAATGTATAACAAATCCTATATTCACTGAGCTTTAGGATCTAAACAATGATTAATCAAAAGAAAGTGAGTAACTTACATGTTTAGAAGTTTTCTCCATGTCGTCAAAATATTATAGAATAGGCGACTCATGTTTCTGTTTTAACATTCAGCTACAAGTAAGTCACAACAACCAAACTATTACAAAGATAATTTAACTATACATTTTCATAAATGATTCACATTCATCTAACCAGTTCCTCACTCACAAAACAATTTGTTTATATCACCCCTTTTTCACATGCATGCTTTTTAGGGCCCTGGCTCGCACATCTTTAGACATTTTCACCTGGGAAAGTGAAAAGGTTTAAATCTAAAATAGTTTATCTATTTTTCTCTTTCCCTTTTTCATTTGGGAAAGTGAAAAAGAGCCATCCTGACTCTATTATTATATTTCTGCAGATATTTCTGCCATTCACAAGCCACTTTACCTGTTGATATTATGTCTATTTATTCTGTTCATATGCATATTCCCATATTCTCCGCTGTTAAAGTACATAAACATCTGTAAATACTTTTGAACCAAGTACAATTGTAGCCCAGAGTTTATTTTATTTTATTCTTATCCTAATTTTATTGTCTATTATCTTAAATAATAGACTTATTTGATGTGTGCAATCTGAGTGCTCTTATACTTGTGGGAGTAAACAAGTGTTTCACTTCTTCTCACTCCCTTTCAAGCAAAGAGCATTACTTTATTGTTAAGGAAAAAAAAATATATATAATAATAATAAAAAATAAAAAATAATAATAATGATAATAATAAATAAATAATGTAATCTGTGTTAATATATATTGTTTACTATAACGTTTATGAATTTAAGTTTTGTTATTGTGACATTGTGTCATGCTCATGCTTGCTTGCTTGAAATAAAATTATTCATTCATTCATTTCCTTTCTCTGCTGTAATGTGCGCAACGCTGACACTGAAATTTCTCCACTGTGAGACTAATAAAGGTTCATCTTATCTTATCTCTCATCCCAAAGACTCAGATAGCATCTCATAGACTCATTGTTACAAGTTTGCAATAAAATGTTTTCTAGTCAAGACTGCATGTAATGGTCTGATTATTTATTTGTTTCAATGTATTATTTTTGGGTTATCCCATTTTTAGGCAAAACTCAACAGAACAGATTTTTGACATGAACAAAAGCTCTCAAAATTAATTATTACAAAATATCTGCCTCTTAGCAGTTGGTTGGAAAACAAACACAAAAATGTGATTTTTTTTGAAATACCTTAAAGAGTTTTTTTGTTAGTATGCCTAAAAATATTGAAATATGTTTTATTATTTTTACATAACTTGTTAGAAGTCCCCCTTGAAGGAAAGGCAAGGCAAGGTAAGGCAAGTTTACCTTGCCTTGACTATACTACAGGACAGTGGGCAGGAAGGGGATCGGCTAATACAGAAGTGTGGGATGCCGAGCATTATTCTTATAAAAACTGTACTATGTTCTTGATGAACATACTCGTATGCCTAAAAATATCCCAAAAAATATGTTGTGTTTATTACTCAAGATTCAGTTCATTTGCCATTTTCTGTAAAACCAGATTGGAATAAAAAGTACTCAAGTGTGCACCAGACAGAGCAGATAGTGGCCTCCAGAGCACTTGGCGGCGCCCTGTCTCTACACCATGTTTGATTGATATTTGTCATCCATCAATCAATCAAATTTCCTCCTGTGGACTCACCACCTGCAAGAGGGATCAGTGAGAGGCTGGTGCTATGTGTACTGGCCTGGGTGGCATCTCTGACCACCGCCCCGACCCATAAATCGATTAAGGGGTATAATATGGATGGATGGATGGCAATCAACTTTCATTGGTAGAGCGCCTTTCCTACTCAAGGCAACACAAACCGCCTCACAACCCATATCACATCAAGCATAACACAAATAATAATAAAAAATAATCCAACAGGACATTAAAAACAAACATTAAGATTCACAAGAAACATTAAAAGCATCAAGATAAAATAACAAATAAATAACCACAGTGCATTAAAAAGAGTATAAAAAGAATCATTCAGTTGTATGCATAGCTAAACAGAACTATTTTTAACCTGGATTTGAAAAATGCCTGAGTAGCAGCCTGTTTCACATTTTCAGGAAGACTTCCAGAGTCCAGCTTCCAGAGTTCCAGGGTTTAGCTGCATGAATCTGAAACGCTGCCTCCCCATGTCTAGTCCTCACTGTTATATAGTCTGTCAGTTAAATAGTCTGTCGTTAATACCTGTTTTTGCACACAGTTTACAAGAAGTCCAGTTGGTTTCCACAATAACTTCCCTGAATCTTCACTGTAACAACATCCCAAAGATCGAAGGCTTCACCCACGCTTGGCACCTGCGTCACCTGGACCTCTCCTCCAACAGCATCTCGCACATAGAGGGCCTGAGCGCACTCACTTCTCTGAGGACTTTGAATCTATCCTGCAACTTAATCACCAAGGTTGAAGGTGTGTGTTTTAATTACTTTCTCCGCAGTATGATGGATAGTCTGGTACAGGGGGAGTTCCTCAAGTCATTTATCTCTGTCTTCCATTTGGTGCGAAGTTCTTTGAGTGCTTTATGAAGTGTAAAATCACTCTTTTGTCCCGCCTTTCTCAGGACTGAATGGCCTTGTGAACTTAACAAGATTAAACTTGTCCTATAATCAGATTAATAACCTCACAGGTAAGACTTGTGTATTTTTGATAGCGCCGACGGTAACACGCACTGATGTTGATGGATCTTATTGTCTTTTTGTAATAGGTTTGTTGTATCTCCACGGCCCGCAGTACAAGCTTAACCACCTTAGCCTCCATAGCAACCAGCTGGACAGCATCGATCACCTGCTCCAGTGCCTTCTGGGATTGCACACACTAAAAGAAGTTGTTTTATACAAAGACGGAGCAGACAATCCGCTCTGCAGGTCGCCAGGTAAAAGCTTAATACAAGGATAAAAGGAAGTTGAACATTTCAAATTTAAATTGTGAATTCATACTTTTGTTATTTTCAAATGAATTGTGTGCACTCACTCCAGGGGTGTTAATTATTGTTGATTGTAGCATTTATGTTTCCTTCTACATTTAGTACCAAACATCATCTTTTTTTAGACAAACTGTATGTATTATATTTCAGGGACTAACGTACTCAATTTTTGTCAATATTATCAGTACTTATTTTTTTCTGACTAACAATAATCTGAGTTATGTAAAACCAGATACATGTGATAAAATGTGATTCAGAGGAAACTGGGTGTTAGTGGTTATACATGTAAAAGGGGTGGGGTATAAAAAGTTTGTGTTTTGTCCCATTTGAGATATAAATGTTGTTTTGTGTAGAATACAATAATAATATTATTATTGTATGTATTTCTCAAGGTACAGTAGAACTACTATGTATACTATGTACTACATAGTATACAAGTTTATACTATAGTGTGTCTATGTATGTACTACATAGTATAGCTCAAAGTTATAGGTACAGTAGTGGCGTCACCTGCAATTGAATGCCAGATCCTGCCGGATATCAGAAGCTAAGCATCGCAGTGCCTGGTTAGTACTTTGATGGGAGACTTCAACACCACATGCCACAGTGGCTGCGGCAGTTAAGAAACTGCTGTTGTGTCTGTAGGCAAAACTCTGGCATGCATAGTTGGTCATGGCTGTAGCCAAGGCATTAGTATATCACCACACTGTACAGAGTGATTATTATCATGATTATTTTATATCTATCTATCAAATCTGTAACTTCAATAAAGTTTCACATTATAAGTTTGAATGAGAGTCCATTTGAATGTCCATTTACATGAAGTCAATGAATGATATTCTAATTTTCAGAGTATCGCTTAGGCATTGAGCTTAATATATCCATTCATTCAAAACAAAAGGTGATTGACCATTCTGTGACCTCAGAAAATGTATTCATTCATATGACGACTTCCCCTTGGCTGCAGGTTACCGGGAGATTGTTTTCCAGTCATTGCCTCAGCTTCATGTCCTGGATGGTCTGGACCAGTTAGGAAACCCACGTGAAGCGCGTGTGCATAAACTCGACATTCCTGGTTTGGACGACTATGTGGACCTGTTTCTTTCTTCTGACACCAGTCATAATGATCCTGTAATGTCATTTTTGTATTTATTTCAGAAGCTGCCGAGATCACATATCAGATTAAGGACTTGTATTCTTTTTTTTAGGTTAAAGGCAGTAATATTCATACACCCCGCATTGATGAAGCGCTGAACCAATTTCGTCGGCAAGTTGCATCAGATGTTTTAGCAGATGGCGGCGCGCAATCGGATCAAACGGACGCGGCTCCAGTGGTTCCCAGCGCGTCCAATCCACCGGACCGCCATAACGAAGAGCGCCTCAGGACACTGGAGCGGCAGGTGTCTCTACTCATTCAGAAGGTTATTACTTTTGACTGTACTCTGTGAAGAAAGGTGAACTCGTTAGAATGTGGAAATAATGATCAACCTCTTGCAAAGCGTTTGAGGTGTCTTAAAATGTTAGGTTAGTTCTTTCTTCCTGCTGTTCTATTGAAAGATAGCTGTGTAATTGCTTTGACATGTTTTGACAGTTGTAGAGGTGATTTGTCCTTAACTTAAAACTTAAAACAAATCAAAAGGCCACTCTTGGTGTTGCCACAGTGGAGAGAAATGAAATGTCAAACAAAAAGTACATACTACGCAGTTTATTGGACCTCGCAAATGGCAAACATGCACATCGACGACCTCGAAAAATGTAATAAACAATAATAAACACAAAGCCCTTCTAGATACAGACATTGTAAACTAGCCTTGGCTACAAATGTTTCACATGTTGATTGTGCACACCTGTCCCTGTATTCCTCCTTATGGATAAATATTAAGGCCGGGACTTTAACGCTTTAATTAAGATGAATTAATTGCACAAAAATAGACGCATTTTCATGTATTTATTTTTGCATCGCGGAACGTGTGCATGAATTGGGTTCAGACAACAACAAACCACAGTGGCACAGGGAACATGAACAAAGAAGCTGATGTGACCGCGTTGGTTGGCCCCGTGGATGGGAAAAAAATATACTTCTCACTGTTCTCAGGTCAAATACTTGTAAATCCAGTCCCAGCCCTAATATATATATATATTTAATTAGGCAGTAGACAAGGCATGTTTTTTTGAATAGATCAAGTTAATTGCCCTTTAGGCTGGAGAGTTTTCTTTCAGACATTTGATGTAAAACAGACAAAAAGTAGAGCCTTGAGACTTCATAGCAGGTAAAGGACGACTAAAATCAATAAATGAAATAAATAAAATAAAAATATGTACGAGAAATTTAGGGAAAGGAAACATTTGTGGGAGGCCAGATTCCTGTATTGAAAGGGTAAAGAACTTGTGTTGCTATTCTACTACTTTAGATACTGTAAGCTGCAGTTCCTAACCTTGAGATCCATGTAATTATTTCCTAGCTTCAAAACTGTTTGGTTGTATCACTAGTATTCACTTTGTGTCTGTCACATCTTGTGATCACCTTTTTCAGTAAGTAAATGAGTCATTCTTATTTATATAGGGCATTTTACAGACCAAGGTCACCCAAAGCACCTTTGGTGAAAAAAGACCGCACCAGCCCTCACTCAGTCAATCAGCTGAAATTCAAGTCTTGTCATTTATTAAACAATTATTAACAACTGTGCACTTTACTATTTCCTATGATTTGTAAATGCTTTGTAAAAAGGAACTCCCAGGAAGCTGCCTTCGCTTTTATGCGGGAGCCACAAAACTCAGTATGTCTAACAGGGAATTTACGCAATAGGCGTAACAGCGCGTACGCGTTTACTGCGCGCTCTATGCGCGTAACATTTTTTTGGAGTATCTACACAGGCCGTGCGCGCAGGTCCGCGTCTTCTGATGCTGTCCCTGTGTAGTCTATGGAGCAGTGTAGAGGACAGTACGGGCCAGAGGACTGATGTAGAGCAACACAAATCATGTGTTTGTCCTCATGGTCTCTGTGCGCTGGTTTGGCCAGACGGCAGACTTTATGTAAGAAAAAAAACGATGTCCAGAATCCCTGTAAAACCTGCTGCTCTTCCGACTGATGTTTAGACACAAGTGCTGTGTGTGTGCAGATGCGATCTAGAGCCAAGGACCGCTAGAAAAATCATGTTTTACGTGAGATTTCAATGGGAGACGCGTCGGTGCGCGCACAAAATTAGAAATCCATCCTAAATTAGAGCGCAGCTTCGCGTCATACGTCCGTCATACACACGTATAACGCTAGAAGTGTAAATATCATCATAGGTTAACATGGAAAAAAGTTACGCGCGTCTGCTGCGCGTATAACGCGTACGTGCTGTAACGCGTGATGTGTAAATTAGCAGTAAGACAAAATCTCTCTGAATAAGATAAAAACATGTTGTGTCTGAATTGTTCACAAAATGCTTCATACACAACACTCTTCCTGTTGAGACAAACAAAATGCATTTATGAAACAAAAAGGTTGGTACTCCAGCTTTTAATGTTAAAAGAATAAATAGCAATATAAATCTATGTGTGCATTAAACATGTATTCTCACACTGTCACACTTGTCCTGGCAGGGCCCCACACTGGACAAACCCCGGAGCTTCAGCACACCTCCTGTAGTGATGCTACGGCTTCCAAAGAGGGACACGGATCGTACGTCGGAGAGCGAGTGTGACAGTGGGAAAGAAAACAAGAAGCGCTCACGAATCCCCAAACAGAGAAGCAGCTCAGGAACCAGGAGCAAAGACGCAAAAACGAGAAGATCCGACAGGTATTGTATCCATTCTGTTTTTGCATTTAGGAAAATACACAGCATATGTATTTGTTACTATTAATTTAAAAGAAACAAAGACATAGAGGATAAAAAACAGACAGGCCCAGAACCGAAAAGGAAAGAAACACATAGAATATTCAATCAGAACAGGAATATAAAGGTCACAAAGTAGCAGAAGGTCCATAGCAGACTTTGATGGGGCTCTCCTCAGCACTGTGGATACATGAGTAAAGAAATTACACTGTGGCTATTTATGATTGTAATCCCATGTGTGATTCATGATTTTATTTTTTATGTTGTTAATATTTCTTGTTTCTTTTAATCATATGTTTATGTAGATTGTAATGTTTATAGGTTTATGCTTGCTGTGAAATGGGTGGTGAGGCGGCGCTCCACAAATTAAAGTTGACATGGAGAGCTCCAAATAGGCAACATATCATGGCCCACCGTTGGCGTGACAGCGGGTGAGGGGGCTTCCATCTTGTAGCCACCACCTGCTAAAAAAAGAACCCTTTGTGGGAGTGGTCATAATACACACCATCTTTAGAAGAAGTATTATGCTGGGAAAAATATCTCCTAGACATGATTTGAGTTTCCTCTTTAAGATTTTAATGTGTAGGAAAGACGCTCAGCAAATAAAAGTTGATTGATAGAATGGAGGAAGTTTGATTTGTAAATAACAACACATTGTCAGATCTAATTTACAATCAATAAAGTTATTCAGAACACAATAAAAAATATGCTGGTTGTCTAAATAATTACAAGAGGTATTAAAATGATGATGTTAATTGATTTGTCATCTTTCAGACTATTGTTTTCTAAAATGGTGTTTTGACAGAATAGCTGGAAATGTGACTCACCAAAATTACTTTACTTTATACTGTCCAACTTTTTATCCAGTTCTATACTCTGGTCCAAGCATTGTCTTCTGCAAGGTGAACTGTATATAGTTTGAAACCCCCCTCAGTGTCACAGTTTCTAACTTTGTTTACTCATAAAACCAAGAATTACATCCATCTCCTTTGACCTTCATCGCCGCCTTAGCTCCGGGGTTGGTAATAATCAGGTTTTACAGCTTGCACGATGCCTGTGATTTGTTTTATGTGCAGTGATCAGGAGAATCGTAAAACTACATCTTCAAAGTCGTCTGTGGATACCAGAAAGAAATGTGTCATCGCAGCAGGACTGGAGACAGCAGGGACCATGCGGAGGCACCCTTTGAAATCTACTGAAGCTTCTGGGCCTGTGAAAACAAGGTCCACCAACGAAGAGGAGACCTACAGGGTAAAGACAATCACCATGTCCCCGGGATAGTTGGGATATCAAAATTCTGTGGTAACTTTTCTAGGAAGATGTTAAAAGTTAATTCTGTTGTTTATGTTTAAGCCTTAAATAGTTATTTTAATAAGACAAAGTGTCTTTGTGTAAAGGAGATGGTACTGCTTAAAGTGATTGTCTGGAGTTTGTCAGAAAGAGAAACAGAGAGGTACTTGATTTGAAAAAAAACGACACAAGCTCCCTCCCCCTTCCTTTCTGATTGGTCTACGCCTACGTTTCCGTAACACTTTTAAATGTTAATCAGAGAACACATTATACATATACATTATTAATACACATGCACGGAGGTTTTCAGAATTATTTGTGAAAGTTTTAATGAAAAAAATAATGTTTTTATGCACAAAAAAAGCGATCGCGGCAAACCAGGAAGTGCTATTATCATGAATTGCACATTATAGGTGTAGGGTGAGAAAATGTCGATATCACACATAACTTAAGTTATGTACCTGATATCGGAGAATTGGATCAAAAACAACCATGTAATAAATACAATAATTGATAATAGCTTTATTTAGGGGCACCAGGGAATAACTCCCAACTGATAACGTGCATATGACGTCACAATATCAATTAATTGGCTCATTTATTGATTAAGTAATCTCATGAGTCCTTTCATTATTTAATTAGCTAGTTAGTCCAATTCTCTTCAATAGAATCTGAAGGTAGTGAATTCTTTTACAAATCAGTGACCCAATTTCTGGAGTTAAAAGTACAAATATCACTTTCAGACAAAAATGGTTTTGTAGATTTAATGAAGTATACACAATACAGACTAGATATGAATTATGCAAATTGTCAAGAATAACATGAAGGAAACGTTGATTTCAAGATACATTGTTAAAATGCTAGGCTAAAGTGAGCTAAGCAAGACCTTTGTCTATGAATGGATTGGTATAGGTTGAGGCCTGCATGTGTTCAGCCTTGGTAAGAGAAGTATTCTTTGAAGTATAGGTTTTAATAAAGCCAACAACTGTGTGTAGCAAGAGAGCAGATCATACAACCAGAATACTTTTGGTGAATAGCAGTCCTTGGGTCTTGATGGCGTTGGATGGAGGCTTCTGGTCCCCAGGGCCTGGACCATGCGGCTGCATCATGTGGTCCTCCCACGATCCACAGTCTAGGTGCCAAAACTCAGCAACTTCTTCAGGTTGAAGCTGGAGGCTATTGAAGGGTTGTGGAAGTCCTCTCAAATGTGGAGCTGAGGTTTGAGGCCATCTAAGAGGCCCAAGGCCCCTTGGTTGCCTAAGCAGAGCCCAGGGCAGAGCCCAGGGAGGTCTCGTCACTCCGTGGTTCCAAAGCAGACTGGTTTTTCTTCCCTTGTTGTAGAGTCGTTGGGGGAAGGGTGTTGCCATAGCACTTATCTTAAGACATTCTTGCCCACAATAAAACCTGAATCCACAAGGATTTACACACAGTTGAGACAGAAGTTATAATATGT
The DNA here is from genome assembly GCA_964034765.1 of Knipowitschia caucasica. Lineage (NCBI taxonomy): Eukaryota > Metazoa > Chordata > Actinopteri > Gobiiformes > Gobiidae > Knipowitschia > Knipowitschia caucasica. Next base: position 24,512,770 of record OZ035836.1, on the reverse strand, counting down.
CTCAATATACAACAAAATGTCTTTGATTGAGGAAAGAGGTCATTTTAATTTATCCTACATAGGACACATCTGCAGAGGATCTGATTATGGATATAGGTTCAGAATATACATAAGTAACTCAGCGCGGATGTTCAGAATTCTTTGTTCAGTTTTCATGTTGTTCCAGAGCCTAATAGAGGCTTGATTCGGAGGCTCCGTGAAAACACAAACACAAACAAACAAACTGCGCGCAGCTGCGAGCATCAGCGCCGATGATTGACAGCCCTTGGCATGACTCGATTGGTTAAGCTCGACGGCACCGTGGATTCTGAACTATAGCTAAGAGCAGGGAAGGCGGGACTTGCCCGTAATATTAGAATTAATAAAATGACTTATTTTATATCAACATTTAAGGCCAGGAGGTCAATTTAGCACATTTCCTAAAATTTGTAATTAATTTAGCGTTACAGACTATCACTTTAATTCCATTTTCAGCTCCCGCATCCAGTAACAGGTGATGGGGAAAACGGGCCTGGAGTTGTTTTTAGATCCATCCATGCTAATATCAGGAACCTCTGACACTAAGGCCCTGTCCACACGAAGTCAAGCTCAGGCCTAAACGCAAAAATACTTTATCAAACCAGTGTATCGTCCATATGAGGCCGGCGTTTTGGGGGGGTGTAAACGAACATTTTTGAAAGTAGGTCCCAGAGTGGAAAGATTTCAAAACTCTGTATATGCCGCTCCGTGGTTTCTGCCTCTCCGCAATGTATCTGAGACGCTTGCGTCATCGCCCTGCCTCTTGTTAAAGCACGCATGCGCCGCACTCAGAAAATAATGACAACAACAATGGCTTGTTGGTTTTGTAATCCAGTGTGACCCGAAGCAACAGTTCAACCTCATCGTCCGTTCATACTAATGTAGTACCAGCTCGCCCACTCGCCATGTTGTCTGTTTACAAAATTCTGCGCATGCCCAGTTCCCGTCACGGAAGTTTGGGCTTGATCCCGTCATTGCGTGACAGCGCCACCAACAGGTCTGGCATAGTTTCACAGCGTTTTCAGGCGTATTGACTACATTCATATGGACGCACACATTTACTGAGCTAACTCCGTGTTTACAGAAAAAGTTTCTGAAATTATAAGCGTTTTGTCTTCGTGTGGATATAGTTTAACATGTAACTCAGCCCCTTCTTTCTGAAAGCTCCTGTCTCAGGCCCCGTTTCTCACAGCCTCTCCCCGGCAAGGAGAGGTTGTGAAGAGGCTGAAAAGCAATTATCAAAAACAACCAGACTCCTTATTCAAGTGCACAGCGTCTACATGACGACGGAAAACAGTGTAGTTCTAGCGCCCGGCTAGTAGTGGGCAGTGGAACGTTAAAGCACGACACGCATGAGCCCCAGCAGTAGAACCATTTCCTCATGTTTATTTTTTTAAATATATAAATAAGTATAAATATATATATATTATTTAATCACAATCAGCCACGTGGAAGCAGAGCCACAGGCAGCAAAACGGTGGCGTCATCCTGGGGGTCACAAGTGTGACTCATTTGGTATTACTACTCAAACTGCGCATGCACAAAGGGAACATTCAGTGCTATGCACAGCCCTCTGACGGGCAGGAGGGATGAAATAGAACTAATTTAACTCCTCCTTGTGGTAGCAAAAGTCTCAAGCATGTCAATAATATTACTCACAATTGTGGTGGAATAATATTTAATAATACTTCAATAAATGGATCAGAGAGAAACGGCTTGTCTTTGTGCGATTTATTAAAAAAGGTGATGAGAATAAACCATACAATAAACTCTGCGGAGTGTCAGAAAAGCACGATGCAATCCAAAGCTTGCTTTGTCCCTCTCTGCCTCGTTCACATTCAACCTTCATTAAAATTATTGTGAGGATGAGAGACAACAAACAGGAGTTTCAAATCGGGAGCAAGATGGGTTGATTCATGCAGGAAGAGAAGGTTGGACCAGGGGGGAAGAAGAGCAAGTCTGACACCTGTCAAAACATTTAATTCAGTCAAACCAAAGGGCAGTTTTGGTTCTGGCCCGTCTCAGGCTAAGGTCATGAGAAAGTGACGTCAGCACAGGAGGCCTTTGTCCAAATGTTCCCTATGGATTTTGATGCAATATTACTCAAATATTCCACTTAATAAACATTAATTGGCAGTCTCATTATCATTGTAATGGTCAAAAATAATGCATAACATTTCTTATGAATAAAGACATTTTTGCCTGGGGATTGATGAATTGCAATGGGATGGATCCAAATTGTGATTTCTGAATCATTACACGTCCCACCTCCTCTTTGGCTTGTAATACTTTTGTGTCCTAACTAGCCTATAAATATTGTTTTGATTGGATAGCAATATTCAGGTATATTCAGGATAGCAATAAAGGTAATTAATCACGATTGAAAGTGATTCTTCCTATTAAATACACTAGTTAACTCGGAAAAGGTGACCTTTTTTATAGTTCAAGCTCTCTGTAGAGTTAAGCTGTAAAGTATTAAACCTTCATGTAGTATTCTCATGTCCTATCCTTATTGTCATTATATTTGTTCATTCAGTAAATATAAATCAAATAGAACATGAGTGAAATGCTTTTTCCAGCTACATAACTATTCAGTATGAAAAGGTGATTTCATTATAATTTTAGGTTCTCAGTGAAGCTAGATTATAAAATATTAAACTTTTTAAGAATAACTGTTAGCCTTTTTTATGACTAAGTGATCATTCCTTTATGAACAAGCCTAGTTTAAGATCTTGAGTCAAGTTGATTCTAAGATAGACCTGTATCCCACCAGACCATATAACAAACGTTAAAGAAGGAGTTTAAGGCATAACATTTTTGTGAATTTAATAAAAGTTCTTACACAGTGACATAATCACAGAAGCACATACAAAGCAAGGCAAGAGTGAACCAAAATCATAGCTACCTGAGACGAGGATGTGTTCATCTAACTTCTCCCTCATACCCCTGTTATAGTAAAGTATGACATGTCACCTTTCGTTTTATTCTCATTATGATCGAAGCTTTTTACTCGTTCCAGATTGTCCCTATACTAAATCTGTCATGCATATTAGGAGTCTTATTTTCTCAGTCCCTGGCCATGTGCTTTATCCAAACTAACCTTTTGGGTCAAACTTCAATTGCCAAGCTTTATGTTGTCTTGTACTGTTCCCATCGTAAACCTGTCCTGTTTCTATCTATTCAAGTTATTTTCGTTATTCTGAACCAGTAGGTTTGACTCTAATTTCCCATAAGTTAATCACCTCTTGTTGTTACAGTTTGTAATCTTTTGTAGGCCTGGCTGTCCCTGGTTCAACTATAGGTGATTCCCAGGCTTCTCTTTCCTTTAGGTCAATCTAAGGTTACTTCTAAGCTTCTGTTCTGAGGCCTTTTATGAATGCAGAGTAGAATACATCAAGATATAAAGTATAAAAAGTAATTTCCCGAAATCATATCATATAACAGGTTGCTGGAAAAGAAGATCTTGGCTTGAAAGTTTGAACACCAATCCATAAACAAATGTGTTTCAACATCCAAACATCTAAACATTGGATCTAATAATGCAGTTAGCAAATCTTACCACGTTTTACGTCAAAAATAAGTGGAAAATACGCACAATTTGAACATCTGGAGTGTTGGTGACTTTTTGAGCATGTGTGTGTTGGTACAGACCATCGTGGAGGAGCGTGACCAAGAGCGGGAGCGGCGCTGGAAGGCTGAGCAGGCCGTGAGGAAGCTGACAGAGGAGATGAAGTGTCTCCAGACAAAAGTCAGCGAGGAGCACGACCTCCAGAGTCTGGCTGTGCACACCACCGACAGGTAACAAGAGCCATGAGAACGCCTTCTGCTCTATTCGCTCCATCCAGGTTCAATTATAGAACGTATCAACCACTCTTAGAAGACCTACGTGCCAAAAAGAGGGGACAGAGAAAACACAATAGATCTCAAATATAAAATAAATTATGTATGGATTTGTCCAAGCTCCGAATGGACAGAAAAGATAATATATAAACCAAAGAAAACAACACAATAAAACAAATTAATGTGATATAAAAATAATAGTAATAATAATAATGATGCATTGGTTTTATATAGCGCTCTTTGGGACACTCAGATGCTTCACATGTCATTATTCATTCACTCCAGTGGTGATAAACTACTACTGTGGCCGCAGCTGCCCTGGGACACACTGACAGAAGCGAGGCAACCAGTAAATCCCACCAGCCCCTCCAATACACCGGACTATGTAGGCGAAGTGTCTTGTCTACAAGTGGCATGTACAGTGTTCCCAGTATCTTTGAACTAAACGAGCCTGAAGCTCTCTTTAATTATTGCACACCCATTTAGTCGAGAAAGGAGCATTAACCCACAGATCCGTCTTCATTATGTGTATTAGGCCAGTGTCCACAATCATCTCTAATTCAATATTCATATCTGCGTCACTGCTCTTTAAAGATCTTTATCTTGAGGAATTTTGGCGCTGCGAGTTTTATGGATATTATGTGTTTATCTCTATTTTCAGGCCTTACAGATCTGATCTTGGACTTGCAAACAACTCTTATAAAAACATTGACACTGAGAATAGAACTAAACTAAGCAACATAAAGTTCATGCTCAAACAAAGACTTCCTTTTCCAGATTATTTATTTAAGGTTATATAGGTACTATCTAAATACAGGTGCAGTCCAGGTACTTATGTGTTAAGAAGACAAATTCAAAAATAGTTAGCCCTTATTGTAGTGTATTGTGTTACTCCAACTGGAATAGTGAAATTTCATAACTTGTGTCTCTATGCAAAGCATTTCTTTCTGGGAGAGCAGACAGATTCTGATGTTGAAAATTATAAGAATTAGGTCATAATTACTTGAATCGAGTCGTTTTGATCATCATTTGAGCACATTCTGAGACACATTCTTTGCCGATTGTAGAAATCCATTTAGTCTTATTATAAGAACTGTTGCTTTATTTTCTCATTCCAAGGTAGACATTACTTGTATCTTTCAAAAACAAGATACGTTTGCTGGTCCCATTGGCAAATCTTGTTTTAAGGCAGTCAAAATGTGCTCAAATGAAGATACATTTTGCCAAATGTTAGCATTTTTTTGGGATTACTTCAATCTCCATCATTTTAGGAAGCATTGGCTGGACGTGGAAAATTTGGATAATTCGTTCAGAAAGGATTTTTAGTATGCTAGCCAGAGGGGCCTTGGGTGTATTTTGCCTTTTCCACATTTTTATGGTCACTGTCTGAGGTCAAAACATTTAAAGAAGGGCTTTTTTATGAAGGTTTTCTTGTGCAGCTTTTTGTTGTTGTCTTTTGTTTTCTCAAAGGCTTTCTCTTTTTTTGAACAAATCAATAACTCTGGTATTCTCAATAAAACTTCTGAGTACTTTCACTTCCATAATTAAAACATGAACTGTTAAAGTAATGAAAGATTGCACGCATTTGAGATATGAGCCTCTTTGGAGGATTTATAAACACATTTTTAATTGGGTATTAACATTTTCACACACACATTTCCCTTAGTTACTTTGACCTACTGGTAATAGTGTTGTGAAACTCTTACAGCATGAAATAGATTAACTGACAATCATCTTTGAGAGCAATAGTCAACTGTCTTTGGTTGACCATCAGTTTGCTGCAGATGGTGCCACTGCGCATCGTTAGACTATTAAAAAAAAGGATTCTACCTGAGATGTTGCTGCAGTACAGTGTTCATGGTTTTGCACTGGTCCAGACCAGAGCAGAGAGGATTGGTCCGAACCAAGCGAATCAGCTGAGAATCCACTGGAGGAATGCAAACGTTTTGAAAAATGCTAATGACTGAGGCATTCAACATTTTACGTTGGACCAGAGCAGAGGAAATAGTCCGAACCAAGCGGCTAGACCATCTCTTCTGCTGTGACCTGAAGTGCTTTTGCTTATTACTACTATATTTAGCTTTTTAGAATGACGATTTATATTTTATTTTTTGCTGCTACTGGACACGTGATTTTCTGCTACGGGGATCAATAAAGTATCTATCTATCTATCTATCTATCTATTCAGCACACTTTACACAAGGAGTTGCTGTATGTAAGGGTAAAAATCCTTTTCTCTGCACACGCCACAAACAGTGCCGCTTGAGGTATGCTAAAGCACATTTGGACAAGCCAGTTTTTGTTTTGGAAGAAGGTTCTGTGGACCGATGAAACTAAAATCCAGTCATTTGGGCTAAACAAATGCCGTTATGCATGGGCAAAAAAAAAAAAAAACATTCCACGAAAAAAATGGGGGCGGTTCCATCACGCTGTGTGTCCAGTGCAGCCACTGGGAATCTTGTTAAAGTTGAGGGGCGCATGGATTCGACTCAATAACCGCAGATTCTGGAGAATAATGTCCAGGAAGTTGAAGTTGCCCCGGAGATGGATCTTTCAACCAGACGACGACCCTAAACACTGCTCAAAATCTACTAAGACGATAATAATATTCAGGTCTGGGACCATTTGTGGTTTAATTTCAAACGGGCTGTCCACGCTCGGAACCCATCAAACCTGACTGGACTAGAGATGATCTGCAAAGAAGAATCCAAAATACCTTTCACCAGAATCCAGACTCTAATTTGAAATTATAGGAAGCGTTTCGAGGCTGTAATTTCTGCAAAAGGAGGTCGATACAAAATGGGGAATATTTCACCCCTGCTCCACTGTTTGAGAACCACTCCCGCATTTACTTTGGACGATTGTGCGTTCTGTTTGTAATTAGAGCCTGCTGTCAGGCGTATGTCAGCAGCGTTATGTGAATCAATTTTCTCTGTCATTTGGTAATGATGCCGCGGCGGCCGGGTCCCGCTCATCAGGAGGCAGATTAATTTTGAAATGTCTTATCATCAACAATTCAAATAACACACAGCAGGAGAACGCATTTTTGGACTAAATTATGGATTCAATTCTTCTTTGTTTCATACGCGGTTAATATCCCAGGACGATGTTGTTTTATTGTTTATCTAATGTCTGTGTTTTGTCTTTGTTGGGTAATTAGTGCCGTTGTCTCTTGGCAATGTTAAAATAAAAGTAAATTGTGTTAAGATTTTGTCAAAGTTCCACTGCTAATTTAGCAGAAACTGAAGGTAACTGCAGCATATCTGTACAAGTAATTATACCTTTTATTATTGCATAGCTTCTCACCAACAGTGGCACATAAATACAAAGCTTTCCTGCAGATGTAGATCCATTTCTGTCTAATGTTAACTTCTGAGATATGCCTTTATTCAGCAGTATATAGTCTAGTAATTTATTCCAAACTTGTACACCAAATGTTGCAGACAGTACATATACTAAAAACTACTTTTCATCCATGTTTTCACAATTCCTGATTTGTTTCTTGATGTGAAATATCTAAGTGTTTTTATAAAATGAGGATTTATGTTGGTTCAATTTCCAAAAAACGTCCGTCAAAGCTTGTTTGTTCCAATTGGACAATAGCAAACCCCCAAATATGCTCTAAAAAGTCTCAGGGCCACAAGGTCCAGGTGTAGGAGACTATCAAAGCTTCAATATGGGTGAAAAAATGCGATCATGGCTGAAAAAGCGGCTACAAAGAATAAGCCCACAGACCTGACTCCGATACATCCGGTCTGTCAGGAGGAGTGGGCCAAACTTCCACCAGTATGTTGTCAGAAGCTTGTGGATGGTTTACCAAAACGTTACCCAAGCCTTCCACAAGTTTAAAGGTTGAATTATACCAAATATTAACCTTGTGTTGTAGGTGTATGTGAACTTCAGTTTTCAGCTGTGTAACAAAACATGACTAATATTGTGGACCTGCATGTGAAAAGCCTGATCCCGTCAGACCTCTGGCAGGGCCTGGTTATTACTATGATGGGAGACCTCTGGGAACACCAGGTGCCACAGTAGGGCGGCTGCGGCTTTAAATTGCCAAACTGTGTCCTTAGACACTTCACCCACATTGCCTAGAATGAGTCTGGTGTGTGTGTGAATGGTTGGTGGTGGTCGGAGAGGCCGATGGCACAGACTGGGGACCTCGCTTCTGTTCTAAATAATGAGTGCAAAACGTTCTTGTTTTTAAAAACTATTCCTCTCATTTGCACCTCATCAAAAACATGTTGGCGTGTAATACATGCTCTCAACATGACCTGATTTCGCAGACTCTCGACACATCCCCCCCTCGCTCTATCCCCCGCTGTCTTGAACATGTTCTTTTCCTCTCTCCAGGCTGAAGGAGCTGTTGCTGAAGGAGCGCTCAGGCCGCTCTGAGCTGCAGCGGCGTGTGGAGGAGCTTGAGGGCCGCTGTCAGTCTCTCACTCAGCAGCTGGAGCAGAGCAGAAGCACAGAGCAAGTGCACAGGGCTGGACTAAGCAAACTGGAGCTGAGCGTCGCCCAAGCGGACAGTCTGAGGGCCTCGCAGAGAGCAGAGGAGGTGAAAAACCACAGCAATATAAATACTTTGTTTTAAATGATGAGGAACAAATTATGATTTACTTATAGATTTTAATTATTGTATGTATTACAGTCGCATCTAGTCAATTTGAATTTAATTTAGTACAGCCTGAAATCACAACAGCAGTCGTCTTTAAGGATTTTACAAACAGATCAGAGAATCAAACGGTTGGAACACAGGAAATGCAATGTGCATAAATGCCTAAATGTCTTGTTGATGGATGTGATTTGGGAAATTGTCTGTTGTTTAACCTTTTACTGAATTGTATATATTAGGCGCAGTGATAATTGATAATGCAACTCACAGAGGCGTAACAGGGTCAAAAGGGCCAAATAATGATAATAATGCATCGGTTTTATATAGGGCTTTTTTGGACACTCAAAGACGCTCCACATATCATTATTCATTTACTCCATACACGGTGGTGATAAACTACGACTGAAGCCACAGCTGCCCTGGGGCACACTGACAGAAGCGAGGCAACCAGTATGTGCCATCGGTCCCTCCGACCACCACCAACCATTCACACACACACACACCAGACTCAGTCTAGGCAATGGGGGTGAAGTGTCTTGCCTAAGGACACAACAGCAGTTTGGCACTTTACAGCCGCAGCCGCCCCACTGTGGCTGGTGTTCCCAGAGGTTAAGTGTCTTGCCAAGGACACAACAACAGCAGACATCAATGGTGAAAGTCTTGAGTTGGCTCAAAGGCCAATGCTCTACCAACTGAGCTACTGTCGCCCACACTCCTCTCTACAAGCCACCTGTGAAAGCGATATAATTCATACTGATACGAGTTTAGTCTGAAAAAAGATAAGAGGTTGGGTCAGAAGAAGAGTCATAAATCCCATAAATGAATTGTTGACACACCTAAAAGGGGGAGACCCCCATCCAAAGCCATAAACTTTGACAAACTGACAGGTGACCCTTAAGGGACCTCTGACCAATAAGGATAAAATGACATAGGACAGACAACCTAAATATCAGACTGATTTAATAAGACCATCTGGTAAACACCAATTATTAGAACAGGTCTAGTCCCCATAAAAGACGACACACAGAATATGCGCTGGGGCCTTGGCTTAAACAGGAGCTATTTGCTTCCATTTTTACACTCTTGCCTTGTTGAAATTGCTTGTATTGTTTTCTATCTGTATAATCTTTTATTAGATCTACAAAATTTGCCTTCACTAAAAGTGATCTGATCCGGTGGGAAACAAGTCTCTTTTAAAGAGCTTCACTTTGTTTTGTAGGACTAAAAGGTTAATCTTTTAGATAACAATACACAAGTACTGTATTGGTTCAGATAATGGAATATTCACCAAATCTGAGAAGGTGTAATACAATACAGTTTAGCTCTACAGAGTTCTGATCTGTAAAAGAGTCACCTTTTCCATGTTAAATAGTGGATTTAATAGGAAGCACTCTGTTTGTGGTTAATTAATCTATAAATATTTCATTCCATCTGAAATGGTATTAATACTGTATTTCATAGTCTCACTTGTCTCACTGTCCTTAAAACCTTGTGCGTCAGCATTGAACATCAAAAAACAGTAGGGGAAAAAGTGAGATACCTCAGGGAGGCATATCCCTAAATTAAGCAATATAAATGTGTTTTCAGATCAAAATGTGATAAATCTTGTGGACAGCTTGTATAATTAACCACTATACTATTGTGGGATGTGATTCAGGAATTTGTCCTTTGATTAACCTTTTACTGGCACTTATACAGTATATTATGTTAGTTATAAATGATAATGCAGCTCACTGAGGGATTAACAGGGTTGTAAGGGCCTAATGCAACACACTGTCCATCTACATGCCACCTGTAAATCAAGTTACTGTCAGGAGTTTAGTCTGGAAAGATGAGAGGTCGAGTTCAGAGCAACAGTTATAAATCCCATAGATGAATTTCTGACAGACCTAGGGTCTGGTGAACATCAATTAACAAAAACAGGCGGGACGACCTATTGTCATAAGGGGGGGCTAAAATTACTATAAAAGAGGACACACAGAGTAAGCTAGTCGGATACGCTGCAGCCTTGGCTTATCAGGTAAGAACAAGAGTTGAGAGTTTACTTGTTGGTTCTGTGTCTGTGTGGTTTGGAAACATCACAGATAAAGAAAAGAGAGCTTTAAACAAGGTGCTCCGCTCTGCAAAGAGGACCGTGGGCTGTGAGCTTCCTGTTCTGGAGGTTCTTTATAAATCCAGACTTTTAAACAAAGCTCTTAGGATTGTCAATGACTCTTCTGGCCACCCTGGGAAAGCCATGTTCCAGCTTCTTCCCTCTGGCAGAAGATATCGCTCTCTGAGATGCAGGACATCTCGTTACGCTAAAAGTTTTTATCCACAAGCTGTTATCAGTGTGAACAGAGCACTTTAATGATTTGCACTTGTTTTGAAACTGTTTTAGTCAATCGATTTCACAGTGACATTTGTTTACTGTTTTATTTGTTTTATTTTTGTCTTTTAATGTTGTTTTATGTCTGTATTTGTCTGTGCACACTGGAGACTTTTGCTAATGTATTCCAATGTGGTGTTTTTACTGCAAATGGAAAATAAACTGAATCTGAATCTGAAAAGAGCACAGGTAAAGTATTGCTTTTTTTCACCACTCTTGCCTTGTTCTAATTGCTTGTATTTTTGTATAATTCTTAATTAAATCCACAACATTCCTACTGCCTACAATATGGTCCCGTTGGTTGTTAGTCTTTGCTATGAGGCTTGCCTTTTAAGAATAAACACTTTCAAATTTAAAAGGTCAACTTATTGTGATACTGTACTGGTTCTTTAAACAGAATAGTTCCCAATCTGTTAAAGGTTTACCGGTAATAAATGACAGTTTAGCTCTACAGAGACTAATCTATAAAAGAGTCACCTTTTTAAGTTGAATAGTAGAGTTAATTGGAAGAAGCACTCTGCTTGTGTTTAATTAGTCTATAAAAATAGCAACGTATCCAAAACGGTATTAATAGACTAGATAGAACACGATCGTATCACAACGCTACTCTTTTTTTAAAGATTTGCAACATGACAATTGAACGACTGCATTGTATGATTGCATATGCATTATTCATAGATTAATGCCTGTAGAGTTCTGCGGTTACTACATTTTATGTGTTGGGGAAACATTTCTGTACACATCTGCAAACATATTAGCATCAGAATACCATTACCTTTAAAAACACATTCTTCTGTAAGAGAATAACTTCTGGAATTTAATATAATGTTAGTTTTGAGGCTCCCTTCTCCCTATAAACTAATTGTGTTTGTTATTGTTTAAACTGTTTGATTATCTGATCTGTTGTTGCCCAATCCACATTTTTGTAAAGTCCTCGGAGACGATTGCTGTTCAGATTAAGGGCGATACACATATAAATGAAATTGAATTAGATTGACCCAGTCACATTTTTTTAATTGTCTTTTTTACATACATTCTGGTGTGTTCAGATGAAGCGGTTCCAGGAGATGGAGAACAAGGTTGTGGTGTTAAAAAGGGAGCTGGATATTCAAAGAGCTTCAGTCCAGCAGCACAAAGACAAACTTCAGCATCTCCACGAACTTCTGGCTGCAAGGGAACAAGAGCACAGGTAAAGTATAGAGTACAGTAGCAGCCACGTATCTGTCTGAAGGTTTATGAGAGCTGTCTGATTTTTTTACTATATGATAAACACAAAAAAGTGTGACTATCTGATTAATTTAAAGGGGCCTCATGTAGAATTTTAGATTTTGTTGGAGCACAAATGTAGGTGAACATGTGCAGTCCTATATCAAATCTACAGAGGAGAGTTTTCCAATGCCTTATAACTCAGTGGGCCTGGTTAAATAAACGTCAACAAACATGTAAAATATTAACTGTATCTAATCATTTTGACTATAAAAGTACTGCCAATAATAAGGAGTATAATCCAAAGTTTACAATCTTGGACCAAAGTCAAATCAAATAAAACTGAAAAAATTACCAATAAACAAACATAGAAGTAGATCCAATAATCTTCAGTGAAATTGCTTTTAGATCTTCTGTACAAATATAAATCAAAAGTCATTGATTGTTTTGTCTTTGTCTCGCAGAAAGCAGCTGGAGATGCGGCTTCAGCCCGGTGGAGCAGATTTTCGGGAGGCGGTGGCTAAAGAAGTGGCGTCAGTCAAAGCAAAACTGTCTCAGAAGGAGCGTGAGCTGCAGAAAAGAATAGCAGAGGGAAGGGGGCAGTACGCCGCGCTGGAGGACGAGTTTCGAATGGCTTTAACTATCGAAGCCACAAGATTCTCTGAGGTTTGTGTCGAGAGAAATAGAAATCTTTGAAGCCTGCAGCTGTTTAAACAAGTGATAAGGCTTTTGTGAACCAGAAAAGAAAGACATCTTCTAGCTTGACATCATTATTTTCTCCACCCTGAAAGTTCATTTTAATTTGTGTTTGATTTATGGTTTAGCCGTTAATATTGATTAGAACTATTGCTGAAATATGGATTTATTCCTATCTCTCCATCCATTTTCTTCCGTTTTACCCATAGCAGGGTTGCGGATTTATTTTAGTCCAAAGATTGCTCACCATGGTGTTATCTTGTCAAATATGTCAATGCAAAGCATACATGGCATATCCTGACTAGGGGTGGGAACCTAAGGGTACCTCACGATACGATACGATACACGATACAAAGCTCACGATAACGATAATATCACGATAACGATATCACGATAACGATTTTATCACGATTCTGACGATTATTAATATATTGGTCAGAAATATACAATATGCCAATTTATGGCATAAATAAAAGAAAAATTACTCTTTATTTCATGATAAATAGAATGGAGATGCGTAACTGTAGCAATATATTAAGTATTGAGACCAATTTTTTTTTTTAATTGTAAAAAAAAATAAAAAAATCTATTTTTATTTTTTTTTTTCAAAATCGATATTGATACTTGGCAAATGCATATCGATAATCGAATCGCGGGAGAAAGTATCGCGATATATCGACAAATCGATATATTGTCACACCCCTAATCCTGACTGCCTTATAGGAAAACAAATATGGTTGTTTATGGAAAAAGAAAAATGCTGGGAAAGACATTTAAATTGAGTTTCACTGAAATGAAACAAGCCGAGATGGAGTGGTACTCTAGGACTGGCCATAATCAGTTACATTCAGAGTGGAAGTTAATACAAATTAATTCCCAGGCTTATTCAAGGCTCCCCTGGACTGCCACCTTAACGTGGTGGGGGAGTTTGAGTACTCGGATGATCCTGGGAGCTATGCTGTCTGGGGCTTCATGCCCCTGGTAGGGCCTCCCATGGCAGACAGGTCTCGGGTGACGAGACGAAGAGCAGTCTGAAGACACCATGGACAGCACAAAAATGAGAACAGTGACGTCGCCCGGCATGGCGCAGCCGGGGCCCCACCCTGGAGCCAGGCCTGGGGTCAGGGGTCGTATGCGAGCGCCTGTTGGCCGGGCCTTAGCCCACGGGGCCCGGCCGGGCTCAGCCCGAATGGACGACGTGGGCAGTCCCTCCTGTGAGCCCACCACCCGCAGAGGGGTCCGTGGTGGCGAAGCGGTGCAGAGAGGACTGGGCAGCGGTCGAAGGCGGAGACCTCGGCGACCCAGTCCGCACACGCAACATTTGGCTCTTGGGACGTGGAACGTCACCTCACTGGGGGGGAAGGAGCCCGAGCTCGTGGGGGAGGTTGAGAGATACAGACTAGAGATAGCCGGCCTCACCTCCACACACAGCTCGGGCTCTGGAACCCAACTCCTTTTGAGGGGTTGGACGCTCCACTTTTCTGGTGTTTCTCGCGGGGAGAGGGCGGCGAGCGGGGGTGGCCATACTCATTGCCCCCCATCTCAGCCTCCACATTTTGGGCAACAAGTCTCTCACTGTTGTGACGGCCTACGGGCCCAACGGCAGTGCAGAGTACCCGGCTTTCTTGGAGTCCTTGGGAGGGGTACTGGACGGTGCACCGACCGGGGACTCCGTTATTCTCCTGGGGGACTTCAACACCCATGTGGGAAATGCCAGTGACACTTGGAGGGGGGTAATTGGGAAGAACGGCCCCCCTGATCTGAACCCGAGCAGTGTTCAGTTGTTGGACTTCTGTGCTAGTCACAGTTTGTCCATCACGAACACCATGTTCGAGCACAAGGGTGTCCACCAGTGCACGTGGCACCAGGACACCCTAGGCCGGAGGTCGATGATCGACTTTGTTGTCGTATCATCTAACCTTTGGCCGCGTGTCTCGGACACTCAAGTGAAGAGAGGGGCGGAGCTGTCAACCGATCACCACCTAGTCGTGAGTTGGATCGGCTGGCAGGGGAGGAAGCCGGTCAGACCTGGCAGACCCAAGCGTGTAGTGAGGGTCTGCTGGGAACGTCTCGCTGAGCCCCCTGTCAGACGGACTTTCAACTCACACCTCCGGGAGAGCTTCTCCCAGGTCCCGGCGGTGGAGGGGAATATCGAGTCTGAGCGGACCATGTTTTCTTCCTCTATCGCCGATGCTGCAGCTCGTAGCTGTGGTTAAAAAGTCTCTGGTGCTGGTCCCGGCGGTAACCCCCGAACCCGGTGGTGGACACCGGCAGTAAGGGATGCCGTCAGGCTGAAGGAGTCCTATCGAGCCATGATGGTTCGGGGGACTCCTGAGGCAGCTGTCCAGTATCGGCTGGCCAAGCGTGCCGCGGC
Organism: Knipowitschia caucasica; assembly: GCA_964034765.1. Taxonomy (NCBI): domain Eukaryota; kingdom Metazoa; phylum Chordata; class Actinopteri; order Gobiiformes; family Gobiidae; genus Knipowitschia; species Knipowitschia caucasica. Next base: position 24,497,653 of record OZ035836.1, on the reverse strand, counting down.
CAGGATGTTGCAGAGGCAAAAACCCGGGACTGGGAGGAGTTTGGAGAGTCCATGGAGCATGACTATTGGTTGGCCTCGAAGAGATTCTGGCAAACCGTCCGGCGCCTCAGGAGGGGGAAGCAGTTCTTTGCCAACACCGTGTATGGTGCGGGTGGAGGGCTGCTGACCTCGACTGGGGATATTGTCGGACGGTGGAAGGAATACTTTGAGGTTCTCCTCACTCCCCCCGTCACGTCCTCCGCCCCGGGGGCAGAGGCTGAGGATGTTGGGGCGGATACTTCCATCTCCCTGGCAGAAGTCACCAGGGTGATTGGCAGCCTCCATGGTGGCAAGGCGCCGGGAGTGGATGAGCTCCGTCCTGACTATTTAAAGTCTCTGGATGTTGTGGGACTGTCTTGGCTGACACGTCTCTGCAACATCGCGTGGCGAACGGGGGCGGTGCCAATGGAGTGGCAGACCGGGGTGGTGGTCCCTCTCTACAAGAAGGGGGACCGGAGGCTGTGTTCCAATTATCGTGGGATCACACTCCTCAGCCTCCCCGGTAAGGTCTACTCCAAGGTACTGGAGAGGAGGCTACGGCCGTTGGTCGAATCTCGGATTCAGGAAGAGCAGTTTGGTTTTCGTCCCGGCCGTGGAACACTGGACCAGCTCTATACTCTCCATCGGATACTCAAGGGTTTATGGGAGTTCGCCCAACCTGTCCACATGTGCTTTGTGGATTTGGAGAAGGCGTTCGACAGTGTTCCCCAGGGTGTCCTTTGGGGGGTCCTCCGGGAGTATGGGGTCCGGGGTCCTCTGTTGAGGGCCGTTCAGTCCCTGTATGACCGGAGTCAGAGCTGCGTTCGCATTGCCGGCAGTAAGTCGGATCTGTTCCCGGTGCATGTTGGCCTCCGCCAGGGCTGCCCTTTGTCACCGGTTCTGTTCACTGTATTCATGGACAGAATTTCTAGGCACAGCCAGGGGCCTCGGGGTCTTGTTCACGAGTGAGGGAAGGATAGAGCGCGAGATTGACAGGCAGATCGGTGCAGCGTGCGCAGTGATGCGGTCGCTGTATCGGACCGTCGTGGGAAAGGCAAAGCTCTCAATTTACCGGTCAATCTTCGTTCCCTCCCTCACCTATGGTCATGAGCTTTGGGTAATGACCGAAAGAACGAGATCGCGGATAGCTTCCTCCGCAGAGTGGCTGGGCGCTCCCTTATAGATAGGGTGAGGAGCTCAGTCACACGGGAGGAGCTCGGAGTAGAGCCGCTGCTTTTTCAAGTGTATGTGTTGTTTGTGCAGGTGAAGGAGGCTTGTGATCACATGAGTGGAGAGTTGACAGATTTGAGGTCGTCCTTGTCGCAGTCGCAGCAGAGAGAGCGGAAGTCTGCCACTCTGGTCCAGGATCTCACAGCGATGGTCAAAGAGCAGAAGAGCCGCATCACAGACCTCATCAACACCAAACGAGAGACCGTCGCGGAGCTCAAGGTTTAAACTCCCCATAATATACTGTAACTTATGGTCTGACACAACATGTACTAATGTCTGCTGGGAGGATTTGTCTTCATAAGATTAACATCTTTATTGAGTGAAAATCAAGTATTTACTCACTTTTGTGTTTAACTTTGACTGAATTGATTTTTTTAATTTGTTTTTTGTTCTTGGATTTTCAGTGATTAACACTAGAAAACCCAACCGAAATTGGCCCCTGTTTTGAGAAGAGGGAGCTAACTTGCTAGGTTGGCTGCTAACATTTGCATGTATTGATTTGCAAATGTAGGTAATGACTTATAACAGCAGGGGGCTGGGGTGGGCTTTGTTTATTCGTGCGGGGGAGGGAGAGCTGCAAGAGAGTACTACAGTAGTCTGTGAGACCACAGATACACATGTGCTGTGTACCCTGCGAATGCGCTGTATATATTTTGTAATCAGTTTTTCTCAGTGTCTTTGGTGCATTTTTCACATAATTCTTCACATTTTAACAACAGTTAGTGCATTTCTCAGAACAATGAGTGCAAACTGCAAAACCTCATGGATAACCTGCTAAAAAGTCACTTTCTCAAAATGAACTTAATTCCTCAAAAGAAAGTCTTCATGTCAATGAAACTGTCTGTGTCTCAAAAGAATAAGTCCTGACATCAGTGTTTATGAACAACAGTCAAATGATTTAGTCATGTTTTCATTGTGACTGTATTTAGTGATACATATGTATGTACTGTATGTTCACATATTTACTGCTTATGCTCTTTGCAATTCTACAGCATTCTGCAACAAAAATAGTACACATACAGTATTTACGTAGAAAAACATACAAAAAATCATTACGGTAGAACCTCCACAACATTGAGTCGTGTGTGACATCATCGCGGCAGTTTCTCCTTTGAACACTTTACAAATGCTTTTGGACATGTATCAGTTACTTTCATACAGTTCTCTGCTGTTTTATAACATTAACATTTGCTTCTGTCTTGTCAATCAGAATGAAACATACTTATCACGACTGAACAGTTTCTATAAAACCAGTAGTCCTCATTTCATCGCTTTGGTCATCACATACAAAACTGTTCAAAACCAAAATCTGTCAAACTAATTTCATACATTACTTTATCTTTTTATATCCAGAAAATCTTTCCTAATTTCGAATTTCAGCTTCACTCATGACGAGGTGTGTGTTTTATTGTTTACATTTGTCACAGTTCTACCATAATGATATTCTGTATGTTTGCTCTATGTATGTGACTGTATTTCTGTTGCACAATGCTGTAGAAAAGAGCATATGCAGTAAATATGTGAAAGACATACAGTACACAGACATACATCGAAACACATACATGCACAAACACGCACACACAGTAAATACATACATGCACAAACACACACACACATACAGTACATACAGTATAAATGTTCTTTTACTCTCACTAAATACAGTTGTGTGTAACTTTACTGTAGTTTTCAGCTGTACAGTGCTCATCAGATCAAGATCAGATTTTTTGCTTTGAAAACACAGAGAGTAAAGTGTCACAATGAAAACGTGACGAAGTCATTTGACTGTGTTGTTCATACTCCATGTTGTTAAGACTTATTATTTTGAGACAGACAGTTTCCTCGACATGAAGACTTGCTTTTGAGGAATAAACTTTTCATTTTGAGAAGGTGATGCACTTTTGCAGGTTATCCCCAAGGTTTTGCAGTTTGTACTAATTGTTCTGATAAAGGCACTAACTGTCGTGCAAATGTGAAGAATTATGTGATAAATGCACCAAAGACACTGAGAAAAACAAGTAGCATATTTATTTTGTAAACAATGTAAATGTATACATTGAATGACGTTGCTCGTTTGTTTTCTTTCAATTCACTTTATTATTTTCATTATTATTTTTTAACTAAAGTCAGCATGACACTAGATTTAACTCATTTTAACAAATCAGATCCTCCCTCTCCCGAAGAAGACAAAGTAAAGTGGTTGAGCAACTTCAGCTCAGCCTGTGATAATGGCCTTATTTACATAACAAAGTTGGCCGTTCACAGGTGATTTAGTTTGTTAGCTAAAATCCTTGGAGTCATTTGGCACCGTGGTGGGCTTTTTAGGTAGAAGTGCCAAATGGCACCTCCATGGGTTTGCTAGTGTTAAGCAGGTTAGTATGTTGTATTATGTCAGTATTTCTTGAATCATATTTAATCAGGTTTTTAAAAAGCCTTTTCCACAAGCGGTGTACATTTAAAAGCTTGATTTGCGACTTTTAATTCAATCAATGTGTTTTGACAAAAACATATTTATATTGTAAATATCTGACATAATGTGATATCAGCAATTTAAAATCTATTTCTTCTATGTATTTCTAATAGTGCGTTAATAACAACGTTAACGCAAACTCATTTTAACAGCGTCAATTTCTTTATTGCGCACATAACTCAAGCACAAAAGCGCGGCTGCTCCGGTCCCTGTAAAGTCTCTGGAGAAGTGTAGAGGACAGTGCAGGCCAGAGGACTGCTGCACCGTGTTTGTCCTCATGGTCTCTGTGTCGAATGACACAAGAAACACAAGAAACAAAACGATGTCCAGAATCACTGTCAAACCTGCGACTCCTTCTGTTGTTGTTTAATGTTTAATACATTCAATGACTTGTGTGTTTGTGTCCAGAGCCGTCTGCAGAGGATGGAGTCGGAGCTGGGGCAGGACCGGCATGTGTCGGTGCAGCTGGAGCTCCTGAAGAAGGACAAGTCCAGACTGTTGTCTCAGCTCACAGCGCAGGAGTCTGTGATTGACGGGCTCCGGGCCGAGAGGAGGATCTGGGGACAGGAACTGGCTCAACAAGGTGAGGAGGAGGAGGAAGGAGTACTGGAGCAGAACTGGTAGAACTGTTTTAGTTTTGTTTGTTTTAGTTTTGGGTGTATCTTTTGATATTTATTTTGATATTATTACTATTATTATTTTTACCTCATTATTATTTTTTTCTCGTGCAAGTGTGTGTTTGCTTTATGATAAAAAAAAAGAATATAAATAAGAATATAAAACAATTGAGTTTTGAAAAGTCTATTAAATGTTTTGATTCTATTCATAAAACAAAAACTGGGTTTTAGTGCTCAAATCAAATATTCATTGATTTAAATGTGATCACAAATGACCACTTATTTTTTAATAGGTTGCATTCAGAATTCTATTTCAGTTGGAGGGCAGGAGCCAATGCAACTCTATGTGAAAGAAAAAATGTGAAAAATAATAGTAAGATAACATTCACCAACCCTCCATATTATTCCTCTGTCTGATGACAAAATGAATGTTGTCACCACTTTTAGACACCTTTTATATGAGAAAATAATGAGATGGACTGAAACAAAAACTGTCACAAATTTCTGCATCATCTTTGTCAGCACACACAAGTGTCTGAAGTCTGATTTTGACAGTTACCATAGTTACCTGGAACGATTGTTCAGCTGCTTTCCAACACATTTTACATGAGGGGCTCTTTGGAATATTGTAATGTCAAATAATAATGAATTGTTCTTTCACAACAAATCATCCTATATATTTTTAAATGTTGCTTTTCATAAATATTCTGTTTTTTATGCAGTTATTCAGCTGTGAGATTTAAAGGAGGAATAAATGATGGAAAGGACAATAAAAACCTGGAATTGCCACAAAGTATCAGGGCGGGTAAAAGAGTCTCTGACCAAAAGACTTAAAGTTGTCATAAAAATCTTTTTGCATGGCAACATTTGAGAAAGTTTGAGAAATGTAAAATGTGAAGACTTTTTTCTTTACTATTCAGGCTTTCAGAAGTCACCTTTTGATTTGGATGAATATCTTCCTGCTGCTGTTTTAAATTTTTGATGCCTCTGTGGTGTCTTTAGGAGCTTCTTTAGCTCAGGATCGTGGCCGTCTCGAGGCAAAGATTGAGGTTCTGTCGGCTGAGCTGGTGACACAGAAAAAACAGAATGAAAGAGACAACGACGCCCTGAAAATTAAAGCCAAAATCGTCGACGACCAGACTGAGACCATACGCAAACTCAAAGAGGTACTTCAGGGGAAATGGCTACTTGCCTATGTCTTATCTTTTATCTGGGATGCATTCAGTCTTTGTTGAAGTATGGGCCTGAAACGGTAAGCAAGTAAGTATGTAAGTAATCTTCATTCATATTGCGCATTTCATAGACCAAGGTCACCCAAAGCGCTTCTCAATCTTCTGTGTGTAACTGTTTGACAGATTAACAACAATGGGCCTCATTCACGAACGGTTCTTAGGAACAGATTTGTACGTAAATCCTACTTACGCGGTTTTTACGAAGAAAGTGGCATTCACGAATATTTCTCGTAACCAGAATTTCACTTGGGCAAGTACAAATCCTACGAGTCCTCAGGAGCACTCGTACGCATTCAGTGCCGACATGTTCACACGCCGGGGTTGTCCTCTTTGGTGAAGTTGAATAAAAATACAACATTCCAGTGATATGTCCGTCATATCGATGTATGTATTTATTTATTTGTAGTAATCTTTATTAGTAATCTTTATTTATATACCGCCTTTTTCACTGCAGATCTGGCCTACTTTTTAATTCATTTTGAAATGAAATGTGCCAACGCTTTATCAAATACATTGGAAATCTTGCCGTGTATTAGTGACCCCTTCCTATTTATAGGGGGCATTTCTTTATCCACGGGCCACAGAACAACGGCATATATACTGCTGCTGCAGGAGGTTACTGGGTCCGCGCTGAGTCTCTGCGCTGGTCTCTCCTATGGATCTATACGGGTCTGCACTGGTCTCTCCCATGGATCTATACGGGTCCGCGCTGGTCTCTCAAGTCTGGTCTATGCGGTCTCTCTTCGGTCCGCGCTGGTCTCTGCGCACCGGTCTCTCCAGTCAGGTGTCTCCAGTCTATGCGGTCTCTCCTGTCCGCGCTGGTTTCTGTGTGCTGGTCACTCCAGTCTCTCCTCGGGTCTGCATTGGTCTCAGCGCTGGTCCGCGCTGGATCTCCTCCCAGGGTCCAAAATATTTTGAGATTAATCTCAAAACATTTTGAGATTCATCTTTAAAATAATACATAATATATTTTTAAATTAAGCTCATAACATTTTGAGATTAATCTCATCATATTCTTAGATTAATCTCATAATTTTGCTAGTTCGACTTTATAATCATAATATTTCGACTTTTAAGTCAACATTTTATAACTTTATTCTCAGTCTGGCAAAAGCCTGCTTTAGGCCTGTTGCTGTTTCCTCTGGCGTCTGCACACGGCCCTGCAGTCCCTTATATGGGCATTAGTGGGCGGTTACTTATGCTAAGTACCTATGGTAATGAAGCACCGGGCACGCGCGCTGTACTTACGAGGAAATGGGATTCATCAATCTGAGAGAACAGCTGCGAACAATTCAGCGGCTTACGAGTGCGTTGATGAATCCCACGTGGGGACTTCTTAGAAATCTACTTAAGGACAACTTGAGAAGAAAGTTGAGTAGTTTCTTACGAAGTTATTCGTGAATGAGGCCCATTGAGTGCTTTGGAAACTTGTTGTGCCCTCTTGTTGAAGCAGCCTTAGAAACAACTTATTTTAAACAATATCATGCATGATTCGTATTTGCATAATCTTTCATTCAACATTTTATTTTGTTGTTTCACCATGAAGGTTCCTGATCGGACGTAATTAATTCAAATCCGACTACTGAGACCTCTCACCTTGGTCTATCAAGCTTACTGTTGAGGGGAGGGACTATTTGAAGTATATTTATTATGACAAATACGGAAAATAGTTGATACTACAGGCTCATGTTGTCGGAAATATATGTTCCTATCAAATTGAAATACAGTTGAAGTTGCAGACATACTGCATGTATGGATAAACATGTGATTAAGAAAAAATCTGCTACAGACATTACATAAAATTTACTTTTAAATCCATACTAGTGTAATTTTAGTGGAGACCAAATTTTTAGGCACTAATTTTCAGTACTTTGAATTGCCTTGTGTATGAATTGTGCTATACAAATAAACTTGCCTTTGCCTTTACCCGCTTTACCTTGTTTTTGATGAGGGAACAATAGTGACGCGGTTAAAAATTCCACTTTGTTGCATATTCATATTAGCAAACTGATCAAAAGTGACTCTTAAAATGAATATTAATTGAATATTAAGTAAAGGAATCTAAAAACATTAGCCTAATTAAGAAAATGTATAAGATTGAATTGAGATTGATTAAATGAATGCCAAAGTAGTTGCACAAATTACAATGTTTTATACAAATTAACTCTTGCTGTGATTCTTACTTTTTATGTTGAATACTTTCTTCCACCAAACCTGCCACTGTTATTTCTCATTCTCTACTTGTTTTGTGCCTTCGGGAAAGTCTTTGCAGGATCGAGAAGAGCAGATTCGGAAGGTGAAGGAGGAGGCTGTCCAGACCCACAACTCCCTCAAAGACACAGAGACGGAGCTCAAAGAACACGTCGACCGCCTCTCTCAGCGCAAAGAAGAGCTGAAGCAGCAGCTGGAGGAAAAGGAAGTGGAGCTGGAGGAAGTCAAGAGGGTTCACAGGCAAGAAACAACATGAATATAACATAAAAAATAGGGCTGTCAAAATTATCGCGTTAACTCACGTTAATTGCATTTTTCATTAACGCGTAAAAAAAAAATTACGCATTAACGCATGTCCCAATGACCCGCCCAGTTATCCATATTATCACTCAGAATGCCGCGTACACATGCCTGTGTGAGATGGCAACAGAGCAGGTCTCTGGGAATTCAAGTTTTAAAAGAATATGCGTGTGGGGCTCGAGGGGTCGAGAGGAACCAGTTGAGGTGGCTCGGGCATCTGTTCAGGATGCCTCCTGGACGCCTTCCTGGGGAGGTGTTCCGGGCACGTCCCACCGGGAGGAGGCCCCGGGGAAGATCCAGGACACGCTGGAGAGACTATGTCTCTCAGCTGGCCTGGGAACGCCTTGGGGTCCCCCCGGACGAGCTGGAGGAAGTGGGTGTGGATAGGGAAGTCTGGGCGTCTCTGCTTAGACTGCTGCCCCCGCGACCCGGCAACGGATAAAGCGGAAGAAAATGGATGGATGGATGGCGTGTGGGGCTACAATCTATGGTATGAACTGAAGTCTGCCTCCCCGGACACACTGGGGCAGCTGCGGCCGCTCTGGTTTTGAGCGGCTGTGAGCCGCTCACAACAACAGGGTGAACGGCACTGCGGTAATGTGGTCAGAAGACCATACACACCACAACCTGTGCGTAACCAAAAAAGATCATTTTGGTTGTGTCCAATAGTAAAAGGTTATGAGCAAATAAAACAGATTTACGTACTGTTGTGGAAATTCTGCACATACCGAGAGTAAAATAATGTAAACAACTCAGAGCTGTAATTCTAAACAAAGTGTGAGTTTATTCATTAGTAAATGTGCACAATTACAATGAATAACAGAACCGATACCAATACCACCGGGCAGCCGTCCGAAATCGACTGCCACGATTGGGGAAATAACTGTACATTAAATAGACCAGAGTAAACAAACACATATCTACTCTAGATATTACATAAATGAAGTCAACATTGATATGTGTTACTCAAGGCTTCTCTTTATGCGTCCTAACGCTGATACAACTCTGATATATGTAACAATCTCTTTTGAACTGAACATATTGTTCTATGACCCAGGTCAAAGACATGATGCAGCACGTCTCCATCTATCACTGACCTGAGCCAACAGAGCATTATGGCCTGTATCTGAATCCAGAGTTCACTGTTAGTTAATAACTTACACTCATAACTATTTGGTGTTAATTCAGGTTGCTTCACTAAAATATTTCTATAACAGTACATTTGGTCTGAATGACAATGTGTTATTATATTTGATAATCTCATTTAACTTCAATTGGAGTGGATTTGAAGTAGAATGTTAAAGATGCGATTAATCGTGAGTTAACTCACCATTACTATGCGATTAATCAACTAAAAAATTTGAATCGTTTGACAGCCCTAATAAAAAGTCAAAATCAGACTAAAGTATGTATGAATTCATCTTATAGTGGTTAGTTTACTTCACTTATGAATATACACGGAGACTGTTACATGACCTAATGTAGAATAGTAAGAATATTGGGCCTCATTCACAAATATCTTCTTAAGAATCTTCCTAAATTTCTTCTCAAGTCGTTCTCAAGTAGATTTCAAAGAAGACCCTACGTGGGATTCATCAACGCGCTCGTAAGCCGCTGAATTGTTCGCAGCTGTTCTCTTAGATTGATGAATGCCAACTCCTCGTAAGTAGAGCTTGCGTGCCAGGTGATTCATTAGCATAGGTAACCGCCCATTAATGAGTTACACGGAGCCAAAGAGTTACCCTTTTTTCTTCTTTTACCAGACTGAGAATATAGTCATAAAATGTTGACTTTAAAGTCGAAATATTATGAGAATAATGTCGAACTAGCAAAATCACGAGATTAATCAAAAAAATATAATGAGATTAAAGACCTTATGACGGGTTTGATTTATTTAGAAATATAGTTTTAATACAATTTTATATTAGAAGAAAACTACTAAAGGTTTCAATATCAGTTGTTGTTTTTTTTGTCTGATCCCCCCAAATTGAAATAACCCCATAGCAACGCCCTTAGAAACGAAAAAACTTCACAGCCCTTGGTGACGTCAGAACGGGTACGTTTCAACGCTGTAAGTTGTTTACAATTTGGTATTCGTTCTTTTTTCGCGGATATTCAAGATGACAAGGCCGTGTACAGCGAGTCTAAGTTAACTACTAGAATGTAACATTTCATTGTTACTGAGATAGTCCAGTGGTTGTGTCGGTCAACTGTCAATCCAGATACTGGGGTTCAAATCCCACCTCGGACACTTTTTCACACTCAAAACGGCCATTTATGTGTAGTGAGCAATTGTCACCTGTAGAGTGCAGTATTGTGTTGGGCACCAGTGGAGAGAAGAGAGAAAAGGCAGTCCTGTGACATAGATCCATGGTTTTCAATGCATGGGCGTAACCCGCTATGACGTCACACACAGGTTAGAGCATAGACAACTTAAATTCATGAAAAACACATTCTTTTTATAAAATATAGGATTTTTTTTGCCGGAATCTCTTTCAAATTGACATTGTCATGCAATTTTGATATCCACTATTTTTTTTTTAAAACCCGTCATAAGGTCTTTAATCTCAAAATGTTATGAGGTTAATTTCTCCACCGACTCCCACTGATGATTGCTGTCGTTGTGTCCTGGGGCAAGACACTTAACCCCACTTTGCCTGAAGCCCCCGCTGAAAGATCTCAGCTCCTGTGGACTCACCACCTGCAGGAGGATCAGTGAGGGGCTGATGCTAAGTGGACTGGGTGCAGCTCTGACTGACACCCCCCCAACCCAGAAATGGATTAAGGGGGAGAAAATGGATGGATGGATGGATATTATAAATTAATTTAAAAATGAATCTCAAAATATTATGAGATTAATTTAAAAACATATTATGTATTAATTTAAAAATGAATCTCAAAATGTTATGAGATTAATCTCAAAACATTTTGGACCCTGGGAGGAGATCCAGCGCTGAGACCAATGCAGACCCAAGGAGAGACCATAGACTGGAAAAACCAGCACATAGAAACCAGCGCGGACCGAGGAGAGACTGTAGACTGGAGAGACCATAGACTGGAGAGACCGGCGCGGTCCTGAAATAGATCCATGGGAGAGACCAGCGCAGAGGGTCAGCGCAGACCCCGCAACCTCCTGCAGCAGCTAAATTACCATAAACAATGAAATAAATAAATAGATACATCAATATGACGGACATATCACTGTAATGTTGTGTTTTATTGAACTTCACAAAAGACAACACCAGCGTGCCAACGTGTGGCACTGAATGTGCTTAAGAGTGCTCCTGAGCACTCGTAGGATTTGTTCTTACCCAAGAGAAAATCTGTTTACGAGAAAATTTTATGAATGCCACAATCTTCGTAAATTCCTCGTAAGTAGGATTTACGCACAAATTTGTTCTTAAGAACGGTTCGTGAATGAGGCCCATTGTTTGTTTGTTGGTTGTCACTGCAGTTTAGATGTTGTTAGATACGTTTTCTTTTTTATTTAGCTAGAAAGCACGGCATCGGAAATTAAAGATGGGGAACCAAACTTTTTTCAATAGATAAATAATACTAAGTTTGTGCCACCAGAAAGAGTGTTGTGAAAGTAACACATTCTCAGAACAGATCAGAACAAAACACGCTGCCTCTCTCTTATTGCCGATGGCTTTGTCTTTTGCATACACGTAAGAAAGAGCCCTGTGACTATTTGACAATTTGGCCTGAGAGTGGCTGAGATTGGTTAGGGTTAGGAGTGAGGGTGGTCCTCTCATTTTGGCTTTTCTGTCTGAAAAATCTGATCTAAAGTCATTAGTAGGTTTAGATTAGGTTTGGACTTGGACATTTTTCATTCATTTTTCTTCAAGGAGGGGAAATGGCTCATTGAAACTTTATTGAGAGGCCTCTGAAACATAATGATACATTAATAATACTATATAAAAAAAATGCTTGATTTGATTGGAGAAATACAACAAAAGTGTGGAGTACTCTGATGATCCAGGGAGCAATGTTGTCTGGGGCTTTATGCCCCTGGTGTAGGGCCTCCCATGGCAAACAGGTCTTGGGTGACGAGTCAGACAAAGCGCAGGTCGAAGCCCACCATGGATAGCACATAGAGAAGATCTGGGACATCTCAGCCGAGGCCACACCCTGGAGCCAGACCTGGGGTTGGGGCTCGTAAGCGGGCGTCTGGTGGCTGGGCGTTTGCCCATGGGCCTGGCAGGGCCCATGGGCTGGGCCCTGCCTGCCTGAAAAGACGACGTGGGCCAGCCCTCCTGTGGACCAACCTCCCACAGAGGGAGCCATGGCGGGATGGTGCAGAGAGGACTGGGAGGCAGTCGAAGGTGGAGACCTTGACGACCCAATGGTTGAGAGACAAGTCTCTCACTATTGTGGCAGCCTACGGGCCAAACAGCAGTGCAGAGTACTCGGCCTTCCTCTTGTCCATAACAAACACCATGTTCAAGCACAAGGGTGTCCACCAGTGCATGTGGCACCAGGACACATGTACCGGTGCACATGGAATCGGCTTTGTTGTCATGTCATCTGGAGCTGTCAACGGATCACCACCTGGTTGTGAGTTGGATCCACTGGCAGGGGTGGAAGCCGGTCAGACCTGGCAGACCCTAGCGTGTAGTGAGGGTTGGGAACGCCTCGCTGAGCCCCCGTGCTAACAGACTTTCAACACACACCTCCGGGAGAGCTTCTTCCAGGTCCCGAGGAGGAGGAGGACATTGATTTGAGTGGACCACGTTCTCCACCTCTATCGCCAATGCGGCAGCTCGTAGCTGTGGTTGCAAGGTCTCTGGTGCTGGTACCGGTGGCTACCCCCGAACCTGGTGGTGGACAACGGTAGTAAGGGATGGCATTAGGCTTTAGAAGGAGTCCTTTATAGTTATCATGGTTTGTGGGACTCCTGAGGAAGTCACGTCCTCCGTCCAGAAGGCAGTGGCTGAGGATGTTGGTGCTGATACGCCCATCTCCCTGGCTGAAGTCACCAAGGTGGTTGGCAGCCCTCTTGGTGGCAAGGCTTCGGGAGTGGATTAAATCTGTCATGACTTAAGTCTGTGTGATGTTGTCTTGGCTGACACATCTCTGCAACATTGAGTGGTTATCGGGGGTAGTGCCAATGGAGTGGCAGACCGGGGTGGTGGTCCCTCTCTACAAGAAAGGGGGCCGGAGGGTGTGTTCCAATTATTGTGGGATCACACTCCTCAGCCTCCCCGGTAAGCAGTGTGGTTTTCGTCCTGGCCGAGGAACACTGGAGCAACTCTATACGATCATGGGAGTTCGCCAAACCTGTCCATAATTTTGCTTTGTGAATTTGGAGAAGGCGTTTTCCAGTATTCCCACCGGGGTGTCCTGTGGGGGGTTCTCTGCTGAGGGCCGCCTGGTCCCTGAATGACCGGAGTCAGAGTTGTGTTTGCATCGCCGGCAGTAAGTCAGACCTGTTCCCGGTGCATGTTGGCCTCCGCCAAGGCTGCGGTTTGTCACCGATTCTGTTCACTGTCTTTATGGACAGAATTTCTAGGCACAGTCAGGGGCCGGAGAGGTCCGGTTAGGAGACCATAGTATTTAATCTTGCTGTTTGCAAGGAAAGAAAAATTCTCTAGTTTGAAAGTGTCTGCGCTACATTCACTGCTCTTTTGTATTTCACAACAAAGAATTGATTTATTCATTCAGTCATTCATTTTCTGCCCCTTTATTAGTCAATTTCTGGGTCGTGGGGGTGAAAATCAGAGCTGCCACCCAATGCTCATAGCACCAGTCCCTCGTTGATCCTCCGGCAGGTGGTGAGTCCACAGGAAGCGTAATAGCTACATAAAAGTATAAAACGTTTTTTTCCACATAAAGGCAGCACTTAAATATAAGGTGCAGCTTTTTAGGTTGTTATTTAATACTTAACTAACAGTTGATGAAGCTACAGTAGGATTAGACCATGGATGACTGTTTTTACTGGACACATGATTTCATGACAAGGTGTTTTAATGCACGGTTTACTCGTGATGATCAAAGCGCTAAATCCAGTCTATTTAAAACAATCCTCCTAAAACTAGATGGTGAACTGGAGTTCAAAGACCAAGTTGTGGCTTGGGCTTCAGCAAGTACTTGGTAAGGCAAATGTTCATACACAAGGCAACTCAAAGGGCTTACAAATGCTACTCGTTCTACGACGACTACAACTACCACTTCCACTTCAAGTTTAGTTGTACTGTAACCCTTGAGAGACCAAAAGCTTTTGAGATCAAACCTGAAAATGTTTTCCAACACATCAGTTATAATTAAACGTGTTCTGTGCTTTCAGTGAATCCAGTAAGAAGTGGCGGGACAAAGCTGAACTTCTGACTCTGCTGGAGACTCAAGTAAAACGAATGAAAGAAAACTTTGATTCAAAAGAGAAGCTGCTGCTGGAAGAATGCAACAAAGCCACGGAAGCACAAAAGTACGGCCAGCGTTCGTTTACAGATGGTGTTTGCTGTTATGTCTAATTTTGATCAAATTGTGTCTGTAACATACTGAGTCCTTGTCGTCTCGCAGAGCGGCTGTGGAGAAACTGCGAAGTATCGATGATGCTTTCAGACAGCAACTGGAATCACTTCAGGTCACGCATCAAAGCGAGCTGTTACAACTGGCCTCGGACAAGCAGAGACTGATAGAGCAGGCCAATCAGAAGGTGGATATTCAGTTAAATTAGAATAAGTTGTACTGTGAATTGCTGTGAATGGATATTTGTATGTTTTTGTGGTTGTCTGCAGGGCAATCCTTTTTTTTCATTGTTTTATATTTTATTTTTTATTTTGGGTTAACCTTAAGAATCCCATTGAGATTTGAAGATCCCTTTCCAGGAGATAGCCGATTAATGGTGTAGTTCTGTGATCCCAAACCTTTTGGAGCCGTGGCACTGTGGTTAGCTCCCTGGTTTCAAATCCCAGTCAGGCCAGAGTCTTTCTGAGTTTGCATGTTTACCCGTGTCTGTGTAGGTTTTCCTCTATCACTAAAAAGATGTACCAACGGGAAAATCTAGTCCTGACAAAGAGCATTGACATCTGGGGATGGGTCACTGGGCGCTGTACTATATGGTCACCACTGCTCCTGGCAGACGCCCTGGTGGCATTGCAGGATATGGGAATAAATAATGTTTACCTTCACCTTTTTCTGTCTGAAAACTGAAACTGATGCAAACATGAAACTCTGCAGCCTTTACTAACAAAGCAAACTCCTTTGCATCAAAGTGTTTTATATAAAGAATCAAACCAGTGCCAGTCTTTCTAATTTTCTCACATTATATTATTTTCTCATTATTGTGACCTGTTTAGGTGGTATTAGGATAAGATAAGAGAGACTTTATTGATCTCACACAGGAGAAATTTACATGTCACATCTGGCATAGATAGAAACACTCAAGAAAAAAAAAATATTGTGCAAGAAAGAAGTGTGCAAACATGTTAAATGCAGGATATAGTACAATAAAAGTGGCAATTAAGAAACAGTGGCAATAGTAGTGCAGGTTTTTATTTATTTTTTATCAGTCCTAGTGCAAGTGACTTAAAGTGACTTATTGTACAGTCTGACAGCAGTGGGGATACGTTTTATTACAGTGTTGTAGGGAGATGTTTGCTTTGCATTTTACCCGTCCTTTCTTGCCACTTGGGCCTGTGTCAAGAGCAGTGGTCACAGTGCAGTACCCGGTAACCCATCTCCAGATGTTGACGCTTGGCTTGGTCAGGACCAGAGCTGGAGGGTTTTACTTCTTGTTCTTATTTTTTGTGGTAGGGGAAACCAGAGCAACTACCCAGACACAGAGAGAATACAAACTCCACTCAGAAAGGCCCTGTTCCGAACGGGATTTAAAGCCAGGACTTTGCTGAGAAAGTGTCTGTTGGAACGTGTTTTAGAAGCTGACCAGTCAATAGCAGCGGACTCCAACCTGTGGCTCGGGAGCTACCAGTAGCTCGCCAGCCCCTTCCAGGTAGCTCCCCAAAGGATTTAGAATTTAACACATCTTGAATGATTCACTTTTGAATAATTACATATCTATTATAAGTATATATATATTATAAATATAGGGTTATAGGGTTATACAGGGTTCTATCATAACTATGCAGACGACACTGAGATCTATGTCTCACTGACTGCAGGAGAACATGGACCAGTAGACTCACTCCTTCACTGTATCCAACAGATCAGTGAGTGGATGCAAAACAACTTCCTTCAGCTAAACGCAGACAAAACTGAAATGATTGTCTTTGGTCCCCAGAAACAAAGAGAGAGCGTCATCTGTCACCTACAGTCTCTCTCCCTAAAACCTTCAAACAAGGTCAGAAATCTAGGGGTAATACTGGACTCAGACTTAAATTTTAATAGCCACATCAAATCAGTAACATCAGCAGCTTTTTACCATCTAAAAAACATTGCCAGGATCAAAAACATAGTGTCTAAAGCAGACCTGGAGATTCTTATCCATGCATTTGTCTCCAGTAGGTTAGACTACTGCAATGGCCTGCTCACAGGTCTCTCCAAACAGGCTGTAAAACAGCTGCAGTACATTCAAAATGCAGCAGCTCGAGTCCTGACAAGAACCAGGAAGTACGACCACATTAGTCCGGTCCTCAGGTCTCTGCACTGGCTTCCTGTGGCTCAGAGAATAAACTTAAAAACAGCTCTGCTTGTGTACAAGTCTCTCCATGGCCTCGCACCAAAATATATTAGTGACATGTTAGTCCCATATGAACCAGCCCGGACTCTGAGGAGCACAGGGACTGGACTCCTGTTAGTGCCCAGAGTCAGAACTAAACATGGGGAGGCAGCTTTTCAGATTCATGCTGCTAAAATCTGGAACAGTCTTCCTGAAGATGTGAGACAGGCCTCCTCTTTGACAATGTTTAAAACCAGGTTAAAGACAGTTCTGTTTAGCTGTGCATACAACTGAGGGATTTTATATTTTTAGCTTTCTTTTTAATGTTGTGTGATTATTTATGATTTTAATGCTTTCTTGTTTTGTTCAGCACTTTGAATTGCCTTGTGTATGAATTGTGCTATATAAATAAACTTGCCTTGCCTTGCCTTGCCTTACAGGTTGGAGACCTATACTTAGTTAATACTTTCCCATTTTGTTTACATTTAAATAACCATACTAAATTGTCGACTAATCGCTGCAATCATATTCAGCCTTTGCATAAGGGGCTGTTGGAAAAGTTTACACTTTTAGGTGTTTTTATCTGTATTTCTATTTTAAAAAGGCATAAAACAAATGAATGTTGAGTCACTTCGGTTGAAATATCCTTCCTCTTGTGTATTGATCAGACTTGCAGACACTTGAGACACTAGAACACAAAAAAGAAAATGTTGTTGGTTCACTTGTCCGCTATTGACTGTTGGGATTCACCTTTCCCCTTTTGTCACGAAATTCAATTCATCCTCTAAAATATGTCATCTTTATAAAAATTGTGTCAATTGTTTCAATTTGGTGTATTTCCATTGGCTCCACACAATAACTTTAACCAAAGATTGTCTGACTCTTGGCACTACAAAAACAATTGTGTTTTTTTTTTAGGTTTATGAAGTGGAGGAAGAGATGCGTCAGCTGCTGGAGGAGACAAGCGCTCAAAAAAAAATGATGGAGGAGAAAATTAAACGACTCAACAGTGTACTGAAGGACTTTAGCTAATGCTGGAAAACGACATGGCTTTTCTACAATAATTAGTGAATATTTTGTTGTCTTAAATTTTTGTATTATGTGCCAATTAAATGAAAAAATGGAAATCATTAATTATTTACATAGCAACTTAGTATGCCGCTGCAATGCTTTTATTTGTTTTGAAGACTTATGATATTCAATCCAATTAAAATGATTACTCGTAATTAATGCTAGTAGTTTTTTTCACAATTGTGAGTTTATATTACCCCTTACTTTTAAACTCAATGTTCCACTTTTTATTCCTTATATTTAAGAGTTCTATGTATTTTCTTTATTGTTCTACTTAGCCAGGTATTGAAACATTTACATACACAAGTGTGTAAGAACTGGATTTATTTCAACACGTGTACCAGAGTATTTATAATTTTACTTGATTTTTTTTGTTTCAGAAATACATGTTATTTTTCCCATGACATTTTCATTTACAAATCAGGCCACAACAAGCTGTCTTTATTTTTTTTTATTAGAAAACATTTTACATTTTACATACTGAGACCTTGATTTACTGAAAACGTTGATCTAAAGGGCCCAATGATGCATGTGAGAGCTTGAGATAGAACCAAACATTACATAGTTACTTTTGTTACTTTATTTACTTTTAAAGTATATTAGCTGGAAGTAGAATAATATGTTGCCACCTCTGCCTGCACAAAATAAGACGATTTCAAAGACATTTGCAAATATTGTGCCATTAGTTCCTGTGATATACTTAACTATATACATCTGGTGGTCATAATCCTTTGCAGGCTGTAATTTGTCCTCTATTCGCAATCCCCACTGCGCCAATTAAAACAAGTAAGGGCTGTCACTCATGTCTAGAGCGAGAGGGGGCGGGGTCTCACTGGGCTCTGTGTGTACGTCGCATTTCTCGACAAATTAGCTACCTTAATCTCTAATCAAACTCTCACTTTGTCCCAAGACGGCGTTGAACCTTATCAAAGAAGCAGAAAGAGAAATATTATAAAGCTGAAATTAAATGTATGTTATATCACTTATTTCTATGTTTGTAGAGGAATCTAGATTTAGAATATACAGGGGATTAGTGATCTGAAATTGGACGCACCCCAGCTTGTAGCGGACCCCTCTGGTTTCCCTGCCAACGGCTCAACGTAACGTGCGTCTGTTTAAAATACCCTCAGGTACTTTCACACCGCTGCTGTCGCTGCTGCTGTTGCTGCCAAAACTTAACAAAACGCGACTCACAGAGAAATGTTTGTCAAGACGAGCTAAAAAAACACTTCATAAAAGGCGGTTTTGCTGAAGAAAATATGGAGTTCGAATCTACGGAGACTGTGCGCTCTACTCCAAGCCGACATGAGAAAAGTTTGGGTCTTCTAACGATGAAGTTTGTGAGTCTGCTGCAGGAGGCGAAGGACGGCGTGTTGGACTTAAAAGTGGTCAGTGGAAACGCTATAAATATCTTTCATTCAAGTGTATATTATAGACATATTTCTGTCCATTCCTCAGAGCGACAGATGTTGAACAAAGGGTTGTCAGCAGCACGGCACAGACTGCAGGTGCACTGGTTTAAGGTGCTTCAGGTGGATTCACGCAGCCGCCATTATTATCAAAGGGCCTGGTTCTGGTTTCAAATGAAAAAGATAAAACTGTCAAGTGCGTTTGAGTATAAAATGTGTAGTTTTGACTTAAAATGTATTCTCAAACTCTTTTGTGGACATTACACTCTCGAATCCCATACTAAGAAAGATGCCAATTCCGAGTATCTTTTGGGCATGAACTGCAGATTAGAATATAATATACAGCTATTTCGTGGTTTTTAATGGTTCCATAAGGGTTTACACTAGGTCTGATGTAAACTAGATCAAAGATGATCAAACACTTGTGTGACAATCTCCCAGTTTGTCCTTTTTGTGTTTTTCAGTATCCTTTTCAAACGTGGTATATATTTTTTATACGAGGGTAGTTAGATTTCTAGATTGATATAATTTTGACACAACCACACTAGACACATGTGCCTCTTGAAGTGACGCAATCTCAAGCATGAGAAGCCGTGTCGGAGTTTATTTTGGATTGGTTAACGGTACGTTTAAATAAGTTTGTATTTATGACAATACACAAAACATTACAATTACATTTCGAAATCATTTTAGTCCTGTCACAGCATCTTATGTTGCCTGCCCCTTTCTTTAACATGTACAAGACAGCACTCCTTCAAACTGGTTTGCATTGATTTATTTTCTCCATATTTTTTATTATTAATTTCCCATGATTCCTTAAACTTGTGGATGTTGCAGAGCTGTTTATTTCATAATCAAGTAGATCCCACAGTTTCACTCTGGCCGCTTCTTTTCCACTGTGTTTCTGGTTCTGGCAAATGGGATAGAGAAGCACTTTAATTTCTAGTACTATATTTTTAAATTCATTGTGATCTTTTTTTATTTTCAACGACCTACTGTAATTCCCTACGGTAATCTTTATGGTGTTTGTAAAGATGATGCATTTGACGTATCCAAAACCCCGGCAGCTCACCTGTGGTCTTTTACCACTGTCCCATTCCTTCACTTTGTTTGTTCCACCCACCACAGTGTGTTTACTCTAAGCTACTATCACCTACTATCACTTGAGCCCAATCCACACAATGAGGAGCTCAACACATTTGACTCTTTCTTGTATCCATAAATAAAATATTTCAAAATACAAATTTATTTCACCTTTACATACTTCATCTATTTGTGTTCACAGTTAAGTGTCAATTGAAGTATCTCGACTTTAAAAGGTTATAACTTAAAAACTAAAATTACTATCATAGATTGGAAAAAAGATTTCAAACACAGACACATCAAAGAGATAGTGTGGATAAAATCAAAAGGAAAGATTGTCAAATATATTTTTGGTGACATTTTAAACGACAAAATCAGCCTCTTTTTTGACCATTCTACTGTGACGCCAGTTACATAGAAAATAAAATGTCCTCAGTCTGAAAAAGCGGCAGATGAAATCCCACAAGATTATTATGGTTAACACAACATCAGGAAATCACTTGATATGAAAAGGAATCGTTAAAAAATAAAAAATAATTGATTAATTAAATGACCCTTGAAAAATGTATAACGGACGTGATGGTTTCCGTCCTCTTTTCTCAAAAATTTTAACTTGAGAAAGAAAAAAATCTCGTCTGGTTTCACATTTAATTGGTTGACTAAATGAAAGTATCACTTTGTTTCTACTCTGTGTAAAAAAAATAGAATCTCTGAATCAATTGTGGACATCTGAAAATACCTATCAAACTTCCGCAAAGCTCATTCCGTCAAATCATCACGTCCGTTAGATAAAATAAACAGGGCCGCTATAGGAAACTTGTCTAATGTATAAAGCAGTTATGTTCTAGCAACTTCTAATGGACAGAGGAGGTGCTTGGAAACATGAAAAACATAAAATATCTTATGGTTATTAAAATCTAATTTCTGGCCTTTTGTCACACTTTTGTGCCCTTTAGTGTGAACAAGCCTCTTGTTTTGCATCATAGGCCAAGGCAAATTATTAGTTTTTGACTTCCTGTTACTTACAATGGTAATGACAATAAATCCAATATCACTCCATGCAACAGGTGTATTCCCATTTTACTATTCGGTGTAGTCTTGTCAGCTGGATCCCCCTGCGGTGCTTTCAAAACTATGCCGGTTGTTATTGACTGATCCCGGACCTCTCTTAACAAAGCCTTTCTCAAGTGAGGAGGATTTTGTAGCCACAGATTTATTTGACTTTAATTGAGTGTCTTTGCTTGGTGCTTTTCCCTCTCTTGTTTGGCGCCAAAGCCTGCTAATGTTTACACAGCAGGTCTCTCCACCTCCTCCTCCTCTCCTTTGTGCCACACTCCTCTGCTGATCTGCTGTTTGTGCTGCTTCATTCACCAAAGCCTCATTTGTTTGCAATCCTCAAGTCTCTCCCTCCACACCTGCCTCCAGACATCACAAAAGAAGGGAATGGGATCTCTATTATAGATTTGGTCATATCCCAGAATTGTGAGATTTCCTCACTAACAAATAACTCTCTGGCATTGACATATTCACTTTTATTTTACTTCTTGAAGAAATTACAAAAATACTTAACCATGTGAACCATCTGCCACAATAAGGATTGTATTCAATTATTGTTCAATAACTGATTTTCTTTTCAAAAATGGACAAATTGGTCCCATATTAAAATATACATATGTTTACTTTATTTTATGAATATGGACAAGACTATTAACATTGGACTAACCAGGATGTTTTAGATGTAGATGGCTCAATAAGACTACTGATTTGATTCTTCTGCTGTTTATTTTCTTGGCAAATGCTTTTTAATGAAAAGGAGAAATTAAATATTTTGCTGGATTTCACTTGCATCAGTAGCATGAAGTAGTTTCAACATTATCATTCATTACAATACATTTCTGAAGTGATATATCTATCTAAATTGGTTATCAATGATGACCAATTTTAATCTTAGTCAGCCGATTTAAGCAGCCATTTGAGATTCTTACTATGTGAATTGTAATTTCGCAGTTTCAGATTTATAATGTTATCAAAATGAAAGGATTTATTAGAGTAATGTTTTTGCTGAAACCTTGTGTTTTTGATGTTATGCTCTTGTGTGCGCAGGCTGCAGACTGTTTAGCGGTAAAGCAGAAAAGGAGGATTTATGACATTACGAATGTGCTGGAGGGAGTGGGGCTCATCGAGAAGAAAAACAAGAACATTATTCAGTGGAGGTCAGTTACAGTCATTCGGTTTTGTGTATTTTATTATTGTGCTTTAATTTTCAGCCATAAAATGTGCTGAACAAACCAACACAAAACTAATCTTCACACCGTGATTCACTGCTGCTCTGGAAACGAGACCTGGAGAGATTAATATCACAGCATGACTTCTAAGAGGAGGCTTATCTTTCCTTTGCACATTTTTGACGCAAATATAGACTTGTATTAGTCAGAAAATAACAATATGAAACTGGATTAAATGTAGAGGTGGAATGAAGGATGAGGTGAGATTTTGACAAACCTGTTAATTATGAATAAAAACACATTGTCGAGGTCTATGCCTTTTGCCCGGTGCATATTACTTACCTTACTTTCTATATTGATACAATGAAAACAAAAGCAACATTATTTTTTTTGGAAACATCTTTGTTTTATGTTAAATATAATATTAGAACTACATAAGTTTGTTTGGCTTCGGACCATGAGTCTGAAATAGGGCTACATATCCAATGCAATATACAATTACTTTATCTGTGTGTCTGTGTGTCTGGTTTCCAGGGGTGAGAACTGCCGCAGTCAGAGCCCGGAGCTGTTGGAGCAGGTGAAGCTGTTGAAGTCTCACGTGTCTGAGCTGGAGACTCAGGAGCAGGAGCTGGACCGACAGAAGGCCTGGATCGAGGAGAGCATCCAGCGGCTTAGCCACGACCCCAGCTCTGCCACATATCCTCCACACACCACAGGGTTACAATCTTTAGTCCATGTCACCTGCACTTTCCTGTATTTCTATTTCTTAGTCAAGACCAAGCATGGTCTGAGACGGATGGTTGACTAAATGAATACATAATTATAATCCGCTCCATGAACCTGACCAAGTACACCCTC
This sequence comes from Knipowitschia caucasica, assembly GCA_964034765.1. Classification (NCBI taxonomy): domain Eukaryota; kingdom Metazoa; phylum Chordata; class Actinopteri; order Gobiiformes; family Gobiidae; genus Knipowitschia; species Knipowitschia caucasica. The sequence continues at coordinate 24,474,315 of OZ035836.1, read as the reverse complement.
AAAATAACCGCCGCAAGCAAGGCACACATACAAAGCAATGGATAAAACTAGTGGTTTATTGCGAAAAGGTTCATCAAGCCTTTCCTTGAACCTCACCCTATTTAAATTGTTTAGAATGTTCTTTTGTCTGCTTAAAACATGCCCATTTGAACGTTTTGTAATTTTACCCCTTCTTTATATGTGACTGAGAAATGAGATCTCATTCGTTTAACATTTGTCTTATTCGATGCTTTATGCTGTAATTACAATGACTGAACAAAGGGAACGGTCGGGTTAATCCTGGGCAGTTTTTCCGGTCTTGTGAGGACCTTAACGCGACTTCACTTACAAGTTTGTGAAACATGAAGACATCTGTGACGCCTTCAGTGGAGACACGCTGCTCGCCGTCATGGCTCCTGCAGGGACACAGCTCGAGGTTCCTCTCCCCGAAATGGTGCGTTCAATTCACACACTCTGACTCCAGTAGAAGTGCGACAAGAGAGGATGCAGATGCAGAGATTGCATAGGTTATAAAGTGAATTGTTCAATCCATTTCTTGATTTTGACTGCTTATCTATGTACATTTCATCACTACATATATTTTATAATTTCAACACTAGCAATGCATTGAGGTTGAGTTTTGTTAAAATGGTGACTCACCTGCAATTAGCATTTGGTCTGATATTTTCATTGAATGTTACGAACCCTTTTAATGCAGGAGCTCTTATACTTTTTCATGATCCTTGCCTTTGCAAGATTTTATATTTTTATCTATTATTTCCATGTTAAAATGGTTTAGTCTTGTCAGCTAAATGAATTGTATTTTTGCAAGTAATTCAAATGTTTCAATTTGATACATTCCTAAACTAAAGCACTCTTCCTGTTTTTTGTCCAGAGCTTGAGTGGTCAGAAGAAGTACCAGGTGAACCTACGCTCTCACTCCGCTCCCATCCAAGTGATGCTCATCAACAGAGACTGTGAGGGCTCGGCTCCGGTGGTCTTCCCTGTGCCCCCCACAGATGAACTGTGTCCCATCCCCACACCCCCACACACCCCTGCCAGCCTTCAGCGATTCCCTTTCTCCTCGCAGGCCTCCTTCTCCTACTGCAGCCAGGACTCTCTCTGCTCTGACCACCAGATGGCGCTCATGGACCATGAAGAGGCCCTGACGCCCTCCTCCACGCCCCCCGACCTGCACATGGGTAAGTGCAGCTGCCAGCTTGGTGCTGTCTATAAGGACTTTAAAATGACTCTCCTCTCAAGGAATAATGTTAAGAATATAAACTTTAAACTGCAGTATTGCAGAAGAGATCCACCTCGACAATTATTCAAAAGCATTTGTCTTTGTCTTTTTGAAAACAGTTTTTCTTTAGTGATCTTTTTTATTTTCATTTTCGACACAGTGACAAAGGGGGATTAATGCAGTCTTCAATGCGTGATGCCATTGATAAACTTCCTCTCTAAATATGTTCGACTCTTGCTGGTTTGATTTTCTTTTGAAAAATGTACCTCTGGCATCCAAAAAACCTTGACAGGAAAAAAAATAGTTTGGTCATCAAAAACTAAATTACACAGTGCATCTTTTTTCTTTTTAAAGCAAACTTCTTATTTTACGTCAAAGCTTTGAAACAGAAAAGTGACTGATCATTCTTCACGTCACATAAAACATCCAATGCTTTGGGGAAAGGGATCAAATGAAAAACAGGAACTCTGAGGGGAAGGAGTAAAGTATTCCATGTGGCTTGACTCTGACTCGGACATCTGGCTTTAACTTGTACTATGTGTTTACTGTCTGTTTGTAATCAAAGCCTTCAGACAAAGCTGAACGTGTGGTCTGAGAAAGGTTAGCGCTTATATATTTCAATTAGTTTATGCAGAGAGACGCCACAGTATTTGTTGTTTGTTTATAATTGGGACCGTGGTTGTACTTTTAAAGCTTTACTCATCCTGTCTGTTTAATTCTGTCCACAAAGGGTTCTTCTGTATTTGGATGACACAGTGGAGCAGTGGTTAGAGCTAGCAAGAAGCTCAAGCAATTTGCAATTTTAGGGTTACTCAAGTTAAGGTCTATCTGAGTGTCTGGTTGTATCATTTAATGGGATGTAATTGGTAGGAAAATATATTAAAATTAATGCTCATCTGAAAAATACCATAAAATGCAAGAAACATGTGTTCAAATAATGTCAACATAACAATTTTTGTGAACAGTCTAAAGATAAACTAAAACGTTATTGAAAAATGAGTATGGCCAAGACTATTTGTCACCGCTAACGGAGCAGCCATCTTTCTGTAGACCCACCACCTGCCGTAGGATCAGCGAGGGACGGGTGCTATGAGCATTGGGTGGCAGCTCTCATTGTCACCCCTCTGACACAGAAATTGAATATTAAAAGGGCAGAAAAGGAATGAATGAATGAGTACACTCGCATCAGAACAAAATAATACTTGCATTTTTTTTCTTATCCTCTTGCCTGTGGCCTGTGCAGAGTACCACACTGAGGCCGCCGTGAGCCTGGCCCAGCAGCACATGGACCTGGTGGGACCTGAGTTTCAGCCTGTGATGGACATGAGCAACCTACTGAAGCTGAGCGGAGCCACCGCCCTCAAGGACGAACGCTCGGGTAAAAGAGAACAGCCAACTAAAGGCTTCACTTTTGGAGCCTTGTTATAGATCGTCTAATGTTTGTTTCTGTTTCTAGAAGCTGTGGACCTCATTGAAGAATTAATGTCATCTGACGGTATGTTTTGTGAATGTAGTAGTGTTGTTTGTAACGACAGTAAACGCTTTACAGATTATTTACGGTAAGTAACCTATGTATAAGTTACCTCAAGAATTATGAGGGAAAACTACAAATGTATACATAACATTAAAATTATAAAAAAAACAATATTTTTATATATACAGTTGAGACCAGAAGTTTGGGCACACTTTCTCATTCAGTTCATGACTATTGACTGTAGATTCACACCCAGGCTGTGTAAGGGCTATTTGACCAATAAGGAGAGGGGCGGGTGCTGGGCCAGATGACCTGGCCTCCACAGTCACCGGACCTGAACCCAATCCAGATGGTTTTGGGGCTGGACCAAAGGTCCAATTGTTGGCCAATAGGGCCAACAATTGCTAAGCATCTATATTTGCTTTGTGTCATGACGTTGGACATAATTCACTGTGTACCCCAGTTTTAATTCAAGATAAAGAAGTAGTCGTGGTATGGATTTCACCACCACAACAGTAATCTGTTATAATACTGATAATCGACTATTAAAATGTGGGCAGTATGTGCAGCTTTGTGGTTTAAATCAACATGACATAATGAAGACATCCTGTTGCTAGATGCCAAGTCTAATCCTCCTCTTATCTGTCTGCACAAAGGCATGGACTACAACTTCAACTTGGACGAGCACCAGGGAGTGTGTGACCTGTTTGACGTCCAGATCCTCAACTACTGAAGCACCACAAATACTCAAGTATTGCTCCTACACACTTGTCTTCAGAGAGCGCTTTCACCAAACGGACAAAAACATAAAACCATTCAATCACATCCTTCATTCAAAACACTCAGGACTCATGTGCCGTCCCTCCCATGTACACCGACCCCAAAGGAGAGCTGACAGACAAGATCAGATGTTTTTGTTTGGATTCACAACATTCCTGGGAGCTGCTCTGTCTGGAGCTGAGATGAGCCCTCTCATCCCACTGCACTTTTTGTAACTTTTCTACAGCTGTTTTTTTCCAGAGTTTATGAACAGTGTTGCCCTTCAGTTGTTATTGCAAGAATCGATGAATGTTCAGTATTGGCATTTTTAGTAGTTAAAGGTTTTGACACTAATGTTTTCTTAGTACTGAAGCGTTTTCATATATTGAGTAATATATTTAATAATCAACATTTATCTTTGATTTGATTAATGGCACAGATAACTGCCCAAAAGGTTTAATTTCTAAATTATTGCCACACTGCCATTTAGGCAACCTTTATTTTTTATCTTTCTTGTACTCCCTTTGAAAAGATTTTCTTAATCTAAGATCAATTATATCTTTTTGTTCTAGTTTTTTGGAACTAAAGCTGTTTGACTGCCTGATTTGTGATTTCATTATTTAAATTTATTGTTTTAAGAAGTTGATGCTAAAAGGCCTGTTTGTCTAATTTGTTTTCATAAATGTACAAGATATTTTTGTATGTTTTGTGTTTGCACAAGTTTTCTAATAAATATATTTGACTTGTAAATGTGTCCGCAACAGTGACATTTGAACGCGGACAGTAACAGGTTTCTCTGCTGATCTATGGCTGCAAACTGCAAGAATAATGACAAACATTTCTGCAGTTTCTTTCAGCTGAGGTCGCAGATGGAAGCGCTGATGGATTACCGGTGTTTGAGAGCTCTGGAATGTCACACGTAAGTACCACCTGCAACAATGAACTGTCACCAAGAAACCATGAACCATTTTCCCACCAAGTTTTACACTGTAGGTTCATTTCACTCATCTACATAACATTTTACAAAGTGGTTCAAATCTTATGAGTATGTGATACTACTAGAAAGACTGGAGCTGAATTATATATGTAATTCTGGAATCGTAATATATTTAATCCAAAACACAATAGTCCTACTTGACGACACAGTGGCTGAGTGGAAAGCACTCTCGCTTCTCAGGAAGAAGGTCCTCGGTTCGATTTCCGATCGGAACAGGGCCTTTTCTGAGTGGAGGTTGATTGAGGGCTTTGATGCGCCAGTGCGTCTCGCTTCCGTCATTACTACTTACTAGATACAATAACTCATTATTCACATTTGATAAGACTTGCTGCTGTGAGGGTCGGGAGTTTGAATTCAATCTTACTTTGGGGTCTCAGCTGAAAATGCTGGGAACCCAGTGGGACTGCCCTAGGTCGAATCATCCTCAACAGAATGTCATCCCATGTATTTCCGTCCGTAGTCCAGGGGTTACGGATGAAAATTAGCTAGTAGCTATGTCCGGTTTTTACATTACATTTAAGTATGTATACATTTCTTTAGTATTATTTATGATTTTGCTTAAATTGGTCATCAAAAATGGTTTGCGCCAGTCTTGTTTACATAAAAAAAACAATCTTGTCCATCACTTGCAGTCCCATCAGCGAGATGACGTGGGGACTGTTTATTTTACTTCATGTAGTTGTTTATTTCTTTCTGCATTTGATAAAACATCATGGTTTTGTATTTACATAATACAATGTTATTAGTTTTTCCACCAGCACTTAATATGGGCATGTTCAAGCACTTTGGTCTATATATGTACCTCTCTGTTTATTGTTTATACAAGCACTTTAATGGGACTGTGCAAAACTATGGGACATTCTTGTGTTGATATTGTGTAGATGAGGCCATTCTATATAAGTGACTGACTTTACTCCACGAGGCGTAAGTCAGAAGAAACAATAGCCCTAGAGTGTCAACTGAAGACTCCAAAAGGAAAACTAATAACAGGATGTTGTTGTTGATACTTTGTGATTTAAATAAAAATTAGATCACATTTACAGATCTTTTTAATGTTGAAATCTAGGTCTATAATGAGTCTGGTGTGTGTCTTAAAGGTTGGTGGTGGTAGGAGAGGCCTATGGCACATACTGGTTGCCTCGCTTCTGTCCGTGTGTCCCAGGGCAACTGTGGCTACAGTAGTGGTTTATCACCACTGTGTGTGGAGTGAAAGAATAATGACATGTGGAGCGTCTTACTTTGATAGTCCTGAAAAGCGCTGTATACAAACAATGCATTATTATTATTGTAAGCATTCAGTTGCACATACCTGAAACTTCATAAGAGACAGATAATAACTAAAATCAAAAATAGATCTTGATAAAGTTTGTGAGACGCCACATCACTGTCAAAAGTGTCCTGGATTCATCTGGCAATTCAGGTTTATACTTGAAGTTGGAGAGTGATTTTACAGATAGCACGTTTTCCAATCTTATTGAATAAGTATTACGCCAGTCCATGGAACATTAAAACCTTATTACCATGTTTGTGTACGCTTAAATTGAAAAGGAATTGGTCTGTTGCGACTCGCTTTGAGAGTCAAATGACATCTCTTCGGCCCTCTGGCGTCTGCTCCTGTTGTTTTCTCCCAAGCGTTTGGCCGCCTTCACGAGATGTCGTCTGAACGAGGATCCCACAAACGTGTAGAGGAGGGGGTTGATGCAGCAGTGAGTGAGGGCCAAGCACTTTGTCACTAGAGATGCACGGTCCATAGCTTTACTGGTCTCGCAATGAGTCACTATATTGTACACGGCGTCCAGAGTCCGATATACTTTCAGGAGATTGTATGGCAGCTGGGTCAGCACAAATACTGCTACTATTATCAGAAGGACATAGATGGCTTCCCACCTTTTGCTTTTGCTTTGAGTTGGAAGTTTCCCCAGAATAAATCCCACTTTACAGTAACAGACTACAATGATTAAAAGTGGAATTATAAACCCTAAGATTACCTCAAACATTTCCATTGTGGCTCTACTCGAGGACGAGGAGTATACTGGCATACAAAAAGTTAGATTACCAGACATACGCACTTGAGAAACTATTAAATCTAGAAGCCCAATGAGAAAAGCGCTCATCCAGATTACAATGCAAACTTTCCAACAGTTCTTCCTGTTGAAGAACCTTTGAAAGCATCTGAAGTTGTCACCGCCTTCCATTTTTGTCAAAGCACAAAACCTATCAATGCTAATGCAAGCTAGTAGCTGCATGCAACAACTGAAGTTCAAGATGTAGCAGAAGGACACCATTTTGCAAAGTGCCTCTCCAAGTATCCATCCTCGGGCCGCGTCCAAAGCCCAAAATGGCAGAGTGGACAAAAGCAACAAGTCTGCAGCAGCTAAATGGGTCAGAAAGACATCGGTCATAGTTTTGAGGCGTTTGTAATACATGTAGACGGCGATCACCAACGTGTTACCAGCCAGACCAAGGATGAGGCACAGCAAGTACACAATGGGGAGGAAGAGGCTAGCGAATGAACGCACGTCGGACTTTTCACACAGAGAAGGGTAGTCGTCATAGCTGATGTTGAAGGTGAAGTTTTCATGGTAGTAAAAGTAATCCGGACTCTCCGAAGTCTCCATCTTAGACCTATAAGGATGAGGGTGATGGATTACTGTTTGTCATGCATTAGTTGGTGGTTTTGAAAGGATCATGACCGCACACTACACAATTACTTTCTCACTCGTGGTACCTCAATCTCAGCTAATACCAAGAGAAACTGCTAAAGCGCTGTTCCTAAACCTACAGTATGTGAATGGCTGCTAACAAAACTTTGACGACCTTGTAACAGTTTTTTTTCACTTGAGTACTAGAATAGACGGTTGTTGTTTTGATATTTTGTTTTCATTCTGCAGATTAGGTCATCTCTGCAAGGCATACCTCATTTTACCTTTAAATGTCGGACTACAATAGCCATTCTTTGCTGATTCTGCTCATAACAACACTTTACAAATATTATGCTAAATATTTTATCTTTTATTCCAAATTCTGTACAGGACTATTAAGAGCACCAGTGTGTGTAAATATAACCCACACCAGCTATTTTTTTTGTCCACGTATAGGCCGCACTTGAATATAAGCCGCATGTTTTCAGGTTGTAAGTTTACATAAACCAACAGCTGATGGAGCCAAACAAAGACAACAGACATGATTTAAAGTATTTAAGGTTGACCGGTGATGATCAAAGCATTCTATTAAATCATTAATAAACTACAGACAATAAACAGCCTTTGCATCCCTACTAAAACTCGATGGAGTCAAGATAATGTAACAAGATTAATATAATCGAATCTAGTAAAAAAGAACTCTGAGCTAACAAAATCTCTATACATACAAGTCTACACCTACCTGTACACTTTACTTACAGCAAGTACTGTGTGTGTGAGTGTGTATATATAGATATAGATATATATAATATATCTATATCTAGAAAACAAATTTTTTACTTTCTACAAACAAAACATTGGCTACGTTTCCCTCTCCTTCTATTCTTCCCAGCCCCACAAATGCATCACATACAGAGCCTCAAAGATACTTTCTGGTCATTGAAAAAGTTTCACTTTTTGAAATGAATCCAACACATCGTTAGTAAATTAAAGCAATGAATCTTAAAGTATTATACATTTTCAGGAAAGAAAAGTCTTACCTTTTAGTTGTTTAGAATGTGATTTGTGTTTGATCCAGATTTCCCCTGAACTGAGACAGATCAAGAACTGGAAGGAGTGAGTCAGAGGGAGGAGGCGGGACGAGGGTCAAAACACAACGTGTTAAAAGTTAAAATAAAGGAGCTTTATTGGTTAGCAGTACTTGATTCTTGTTTGTTATCATTTTCTTCTGAGTTTGTGGTGATGAACTCATGGTAGCTACTTTATACCCGCTCCAGTAAAGTGTATTTTCATTCAGATAAAGATGTTGTCACTTTCGTTTTGTCATTTTAATTTGTGTTTGTAGAATGTTTGCAAACCTCAATCACAGATAAAAGCCTAATCATAAAGTGAAGAGGGAATAATAAAGTTAGCGTCACTATAAATCTGCTCAACCAAATATTTAGGTAGTCCTGGTCTTGTTCAATGACGTGTGAATCAAATCAAAGCTTCACGTTGATTAAGAAGTGAAACAACAGCGTTCTGGATATTTAGGTACAAGTCTCTCTTTCTTTTTTTTCCGGACGAGCTCAATTATACAGAAATGTGTCCAAACAGATCAATTGGATTTCTTCCCAGTTAGATTGTTTTCACCACTCCATGACTCATGAAATCCACCCAAATCATAGACTGTATTAGGATTACAGTCTGTGACGCCAATGAATAGGTAGCTCACTGACGCCATCTGATGGCATGAATATGGAACTGCAAATACGTGCTGCACTGCTCTACACTGTGCACTGACACGTGTGTGTAAACTCCGGGAGTTCTGCATGTAGAATTTAAATAACTTGAAAATGTGTGTTTTCACATTGAATTTGTTTATGTGCCTTATTTAATGTTCTACACATTCTGCTGTGTAATACCCCTTCATGTCATGATTTATTTTATCATGGAAATCATTCACAATTTTAGTTTTTGTTGAAATCACACTTTTGAGTGGTGCTTTCTGCAATTGCAGGCGTCTGTGTCACTAGAGTAAATCCTGGATCAGAAGTCTCCAGGCCCGGCCCCTCTGCTGCTGCTGGTGGACCCTGCTTCACCTCCCACACAATACTCAGGAGGTCAGACGACTACATTGGGATTTAAATTTGTTTGTTTTGCTGCAGGTAATGTTTTTGAAAACGACAACAGGAGGTTGGTTGAAATTACTTGGGAATTATCATTATTGTCTTATGTAGGAGATTTTTTCTTTTTTTTGCTGCATTTTGTCCTTATTGTTTATTTTATGTTTTGGTTATTTTACCTCCTGAAACTCTCTTTATTTATACAAGTTAAAGTAGCTGCTTGTGCTGAATGTTGTTCATTGTGATTCTCGTCACAGGTTTTATGATAAGGAATGATAATCTGTTGGTTGCTGTAAGTGGATTGGTGGATGTGAAAAGTGGCTTATCAGTTTAATGAGGCAGTCCCTGTGTAATGGTGTGAACAAAGAGTTTTCAGCTCAACTAATAGATTAAATTCTGTTATATTGATGAAAAATGTACTGAGTGGAACAGTTGTTAAAGCGGTTCTAATAGTATTGTGCTCGTGCAAATAATCTCATGTGAATGTGTTTGTCAATCAATGAGTCTACAAACACAAGTGCAGATGTAGACACCTTTTCCCCACGTTATAACTTGATAAATATGAATGGTTGTTTGTGATGTGTGCAGAGTCTTCAGTGCAGGCCATGGGTCGAAAGCTGGACCTGTCTGGACTGTCGGACCTGGAGGCGGCGCACGTTCTACAGGTCGTTCAAAGAGACATGAAGCTGCGCAAGAGGGAGGACAAGCGGCTGAGGTCTGCCAAAAACAAAACATTGCTCCTGACTTTGATGCACATTTGTAGGGAGTTCTCAAAAAGCAACAAAACACAGCTCAGAAAAATGTATTTAAAAAAGATTAGGTTGATAAAAGGGAATTATAAAAGCATTAGTAATGATTATATTGGCTAATATCTTCAGAAAGAAACTTCGAAAGGGTTGATACATTAACCAAATATGTTAAGAATTTGTGTAATGTCTTTAAAATTAGATTATTGGGCATTTGTATGTAGATCTACTTCATTCATCTGTTGAATCAGGAAGTCAGTAAATATTGTGCAATCTACTTGAACGAGATGAACTACACAAATACTAATTATTCTTGGATTTGATGCAAGGTTTTTCCAACAATACTCTGTGCTTTAATCCTGTATTGTCTCTGGACAGGACGGCCCAACCCTTTCCGGGGGTTGTCTCGTAAACATCCTCCAAACTCGTTCAGGAAATCAGACTTTAGCAGTGCGCTGATGGGGAGCAGATTTGTTTCAGTGCAAAAACAATAAACATAATGCAAGGAAGTTCTTTGTGCTTGTAATCTTGAATAATCTGCTTTACATAACTTTAGCAGGGATTAGAAACACCATGGGATAACAATTTAAAAAGCCATACTGCCGAATAATTCACAGATAATCTACTACTCATTACTTTCTATTATCCAACAGAAATGTATTAACATTTGCAAAAATAAACTAATACAAAAGTTGAAGTTTTAAATTAGAAACTTCTGACTCAATTTTAGGCTTTCTTGTGGAATTTCAGGATTATCTTTCACAGGTGAACTTGATATGTGCTTCTCAAAATGTTTCTATAGACTGTGTTTTGTACTTTTTTAAACAGATTTCAGCCTTTTCGGAATGTTTAATGGCAATTTTGAATGAAGGTGTATAACATGATGGACTTAAACATGCTTAGCAAACCTCTATGGGGGACCTTGTATTTTAAGTGTCATTATTTATTGGGGGCGTCCTAGTAATCGCATAACTACCATTAGCCTTCATGATCTGTCTACATCTAGATAACGGTTTGATGACTTTGCATTGACTTGGGTTAGTGTATATTATTCTTCTTTGATATGTGACTGCTGTTAAATGCAAATGCTATTTATAGATGATGTATGTACGATCAAGAATGCATCACTGGTTTATTTACCATATGCCACATGAGCAGTTGTGCATGAGTGCGCCTCGACTTCGTGAAAACAGCTTCCAGTGTTTCTAAATTATGTCAGATTTAATGATTTTTGTGTAAGTTCTCATCAAGCGACACCTATTTTTGGAGCACATAAAATCAGCTGGATGAATGACTTGAGAATACTAGATTAAACGGGACCTGTCTTGAACCAACTGGATTTCTGTAAAATGACATAATCCATGGACCGGCAAAGGTAACGAGGCTGAAAGTGGAGTCAAATTGCTCGTTTAGGTTTCTCTGTCAGAGCGGGGCTAGACTGAGCGTATTCAGAAGAGGTCCCACTGCAGTCAAGAAATGTTTTATTCAGTCCTTCCTCCTTTAACCTTTGGAGCAGCGCAGCAGGAACCAAATAAATCATATATGCACCTGATTAATATTGAATCACAGACTTGGTGAAAGTGTATTTAAAGGCACAGAGGATTCTTCTGCATCAGGCAGATACTACAAAGGTTAATGAAGAGGAACATTTTGTATTTGTTATTATCATACAAGCCTTGACAATATCTGAGACAGAGTGACTGTTTTGGCAATTATGTGTCACTGTTGTAGGAATAACAATGGAATAATAAATGTAATGCATGGAAATATTATAGACTGCTGTTAATATTAACTTGTCACTAGCTAGGGATGGGACAAAAACTAATATACCGTGATATTGAAAAAACACTGAGGTAACGGAGCTCTATATTCCAATGATTTTCTCAAATTTTTTACGTATTTTCATTATTAACTAGGGTGGAGCAGTCTGAAGCCTTTCAATCAGGCCATCAAATAATAGTTATAAAGTACTTTTCATAAAAAAAAAATGCTTTTGTCAATCCTGTTTTTAAGATTTATAATCTATGTCGGCTTATTGTTTTTCTCAGAACAACTCCACATGTTCACCAAATCTCTGCACAGTTGACGAACTTAGTATTCACTGTATTTATCGCAAAAAAGTGTGTTAGACTCTATAGTATACTCTTTCTAGATCTTCACTTGTATGATTTTGAAATGGGGCAGACAAATATAAGAAATGTATTCTTCTTTTCTGCTCTTTTCCTCATGTAAATGTTTGAAATATATTTTGCAACTATTATTATTACGTGGACAAAGCATTATCATGAAAAACAAATTCATAAATGCAATACAATACTTCTCAACTGTACTTTAAGATGTGGAAATGCCATTAAGACACATTGATTTACATATAATTAGTAAATTACATGATAACAAAACTGAGTGCATAATGTTTATGTCCTTGTCACAAATAAGACAACTTAACAATTTACAAGTGTGAAATAAAAATACATGGGACTCGACAAACGGCAAAAGCAATGTGCTCTTCTACTACTGAGGGCAATATTGATTTGTAGTGTTATATGTGTGGGTATACTGTTTGTTATGGGTATTTATTGTTATATGTACTTTATTGATCCCCGTAGGAGAAGTTCAGGTGTCCAGTAGCGGCAAAAACACATCTATACAAATAAATTGATCATTTAAAAAAGCTAACAATAGTAATAACAAGACAGAGCACTTCAGGTCAAGGCTGCACGGTGGCTGAGTGGGTAGCATTCTTGCTTCTCTCCCCGTGTCTGCGTAGGTTTCCTCCGGGTGCTCCGGTTTCCCTTACCACAAAAAACATGCACAGTAGGTATGATTGTAGTGAATGGATGGTGTTTGGTCGGAGGCTTTGATGGGTCAGTGTGTTCGGCGACTTGCTTCCATCATCACCGTGTGTGGAGAGATTGGAAAATCTGAACTCTGAGCATTGTAAAGCGCTTTGGGTGACCTTGGTCTGTAAAATGCGCTATATAAACAAACATTACTTACTTACTTACTAGCAGCAGAGATGGTGCAGCCTCTTTTATGTACTTTTTTAAATTTAACTAAGGCTCTGTGATGACGCTGAGTTGAAAGCGTGGAGGATACTGTTCCAGATGCGATAAGATACTCCAATGCATAAACGAAGTAGCAGTCAGGAAGTCTCACAATCACAGATGGTCAATAATGTTGTTTAGCAGCAGAGGTAATAAATAAATAACAGTAATGATAGCAGCAGCAGTTAAAGTGATTAGTGAATCGTCAGTACAGATGAGAGCCACATGTACAGACTAAGCAAATCTCGTTGTACAGTCTGACAGCAGCAGAAAGGAAAGACTTCTCCTTCAGAGCGAGGTTGGATCAGTCTGTCAATCCAGAGTGCCCTTTCAAATCCTTTCACTTGTTTATCTCTCCTCCCTCCCTCCTCCCTCTCGGTCCTGTAGTGAGCTGAAGCAGGAGTTGTCAGAGGAGGGCAGCCGCAGTCGCCTCTTGTCCCGTCAGTCCTGTTTTAACCAGCGCTGTTGCATCCGCTGCTGCGCTCCCTTCACGTTTCTGCTGAACTCGAAGCGTCGCTGTGGGGAGTGTGGATACAACGTGTGCCGGAGCTGCCGACTCTATTCCAACAAGAGCAAAGGCTGGCTCTGCTCCTCCTGCCAGAAACACAGGTACTTTTTATATAAAGAATGTTTTAAGGATAAATAATCATCTTCTTTTATTTCTTCTCTCATTTAAAAGGGATCAATGGATTACAACAAGTAATAATACAACATTATCTAAAAACCTTGTATGTATGAGCAATTTTAAAATCTTGACAATCTTGCGTTGTAATCATTATGTGGTTTAAACACAAGCATTTTATATTCCGTCAATATTTCTGCATATACTTGTTGGTATATGAGAATCTGTATAACGTGTCATCATCACTCCTATTACCCGTTAGCTAACACTAAAATTCATAATATACACAATTTAGTTATTTTTTGTTGTTATTATAATAAAATGTTGGATCTTTGAAAACATGTGACCTTTGATCTAATGTTGATAATGACTGAAGAAATAAGCTGCTACTACTACTACTAACTAGATACCGATTATATAATGGGTAGAGGAACCAAGCCAATATGTTGAGATGCCAATATGCCGTTTCCGTCATGTGCTCTCTCTCCTCCAGGTTGCTGAAGACCCAGTCCCTGGAGTGGTTCTACTCCAACGTGAAGAGCAGGTTTAAGCGTTTCGGCAGCGCTAAAGTGCTAAAGACTCTGTACAAGAAACACCTGACGGAGCACAGCATCCTCTCCGAGCTCACAGGTGCTGCACAAGTTTATTTGTATAGCACATTCCATACACAACCAAGGCAACTCAAAGTGCTCCAAATAATCATTCAAGGCATAAATAATGACTGTAGTGTTTTTAAAATGGATTTGAACATTGTCAGTAGCAGCCTGTCTCACATTTTAAGGAAGACTACACATAGGGAAGCAAGGAAAAAAACCCACCTTCGCACTGATTTGATGAGATAATTCAATTCAATTTTTTCTTGTATAGCCCTAAATCACAACAGTAGTTATCTTGAAGGACAACAAAACCATTGAATTCGCCAAAACAGATCAGAGAATCAAACCGTTCAAACACAAGAAATGCATTGATAGAAAACACATGGAGCTATTGGTCCATAAGGGGAAGATGATAAAAGTCCATAAATGTTGTGAAATGTTGAGGTTCCTGGATCATCACCACTAATTAAAACAGTTCTCGTCAAAACATTTCAGAAATTAGTATTGATGGTCATGAACAAGCTTCAACTAGAATTGTGTCCTTGTTGTAATATGAACTCCCTATTACGACACAGTAGCGCAGCTGTTAGCGCCTGTGCTTCATAGCAAGGAGGTCCAGGTGTCTGTGTGGAGTTTGCATGTTCTCCCCATGTCTGCATACTGTAGGTTTTCCTCCGGCTGCTCCAGTTTCCCCTACCACCAAAAACATGTACAATCGGAATGAGTGTAGTGAAAGAGTGAGTGGTTTGTTATGGCGGTTCGCTTCTGTCATCGTGTGGAGAGAATGGAAAATTACTGCTACGCAAAAATTGTACAGCGCTTTGTGTTGGACCTTGGTCTGTGAAATGTGCTATATAAATAAATTTACTACTTCAACTAGATTATTGCCAAAGTACAGTCATATTTGTTTTGAACTGTTTTTTTTGCTGGTCTCATTTTTGGTTGATAGCTAAGATAGGATAGATTTAAGAGAATGCTAAGCTGAGTTTTACTGAGTGGATTTCTCTTTTGGCAAATGGAAAAACTGAAAACATTCCAACAGACCAGCTCTAATTATCAAAAAATAGTAGAGGTCGTGGTAGTGGCAGCAGTATAAGAGCGATATTTGTTTTAGGATATTGGTGAGACCAGGTGTGGTGTGATGTCGGCCTGACAGACAGATCTGGGTCAGGCTGCAGCGAGCCAGGCACCGAAGGCACATTTTATTACAAGACACAGAAGCGACAGCATCAATATATTTATTTTATTCTAAACCAGAGATGTCACAATTGCTTTTTGTTTATTTGCTGTCAAGCATTAAACATTTTAAACTTGACTTTGTCCAGGTTAAACTTGTGTTCAACTGAGAAATAATACAATTTTAAGTCATCTCTTCCTGTGTATCAAAGGGAAACATTAAGATTAAGAGATCCTTTATTTGTTCCACAATGTCCCCACTGTGTCCCCCAATTTCAGTGTTGCATCACAAGTTATAGAACAGTGGAAAAGAGGAGCACACAACACAAGATATGTGAACAATAGCTGTACTAATTAAAATAGACTTAGATTTAGACAGACTTTATTGATCCACAAGGGGAATTGCATTGTAACTGTAGCTTGCATAGTATTTCACAATAAAAATAAAAAATTACATTAAAGTAGCAATCTAAAAATAATAATAATAATAACGTAACATTTAATAAAACCCAATCTCTGACTCTAGCATCAATAACAAATATAACATCTGTTAAAAAGAAGTGTAAAAGTTTAGTATAAAGTACTGATTACTCACATGATTTTGCTTTTATATAACTAGGGATGTAAAAAATAAATTGTGGATATTTTTAGGTCATTCCCAATTGAGTCCTTAAATCAAAAGTATAAATTGATCTATTTCTGCTTTAACTTATCACTTTTGCCTACTGTACATGTAAGTGTATATACCCACAAATACAAATTAACTGTTTCACCATCTCTCAACGTCTCTCTGCATTTATTTTATTTAGGGTCTTGTTGTATTTGTTGAATTAGTTTTACACTTGAGTGATTCTTCTAATCTTTCTAATCCTATTCTTTTACTACAGTTTTCAAACACGCCGCAGTGCTTTCATCTGACTTTCACCTTCGCACACGCTTCGCCTCCAGGAGCGCTCTGACCTATCGCTGTTTAGCTTGTAGCAATATCATTTCCTTTCGTCATACATCCAAATTGGGCCAAAACTGTCGCTGCGCATTAGCTGTTCCATCTGCCAGGGGTCAAACCACACTCAACTGGGCCAGAATATTACTGCCTGTGTCCGAATCTGCACTGGCCCTGGGAGGGATTACAACCATAGTGTCTCATAAACTAAATGCACATCTCTGTAATCTGGTCTGATCAGAGGAGCTGTGTCTTTGGCCCTAAAATGATTAGAAATGACCCCTAGTGGCTTACTGTACTTCACATCAGGCTCGTAATGCTAGACACGAGGCTGCACTAATGCACTTATATAATCACAAGTGACTGTTGTTTTGTGGATATTTCACTGGAGAGAAAATCGTGAAATACAGAAGTCCACTGTATATGGTCCTTGCTGTCTTAACTTGAGTACAGTGTTATGGTATTAAGCATGTACAAAGATTTAGGACGGTTTTCCACAGCTATTACAACATTTTCTTAGCATTTCATACTTTTATATATGCAGAACTTGCTGGATGATCCAGCACACATGTACATTTGAAAATAAAGTATTTTTTTAGTCACAGGCTTTTATATTGTGATGCCACACTTAATGCCAAGCAGTTAATAGATCTAAACAAAGCCGATAGACAACTCTTTTAACTGGACACATGATTTAATGTGTTTTTAAAGCAATGTTGACTTATTATGGACAAAGATAAAGGGAAATAACATGACAAACTCAGAAAAGACAAAGGAAAACTCACATTTGCACTCTTACCTTAACTGTTGGCTTTCATGTCGGGACTCATTCATCTCGATAAACATGTCCTACATTTACAGTCTATGGTCCTACACTACATCCATGGTAGTATAGGACACACGTTACGACTATACTACTGCTAAAACTTTGAGTCAAATGTATAAACTCAAGTCATGTGTATAAACTCTGCTTTGACAACAGCCCAACTCTACCACAACATTGAAGTACTTAGAGTAGATTAGATTAGTCTTTATTGTCTCCTGACAGAGAAATTTGTCATGAAAAGACAATGGGAGCAAGAACATGACAAAGCAAAGCAAAGCATGACAAATGCACAAAAGAAAAAAAAAGAAAAACTGAATTAGATACACACAAATACATGAAAATGTATTGACCAGTGTTACTCGGTGGTGTTAAAAGCCAAGGCTTACAAATACGTCTTCAAATTAGATCAGTCATTGGATGATTATTTGGCTTGTTTTTAGAGTTTGCGGGGTAGATGTAGCTATTGTGAGGCCCCTGTATTGCCCTATTTTTATTTTTTATCTTTATTGAACCTTAATTTAACCAGACCAAGTTAACAGTTTAAATATTGAAGAATCAGTTTTCTGATCCACTACGCCTGTCTCACCCCAATATAAGACACTCACTCAGAAAGAAAACTGTTGTCATCTTTGCTTGAATGAATTACTTATTGCTCCGTTTCTACAGATGGTAGTGGGTACGAGGAGAGTGTCTGCAACGATGGCAGCATTTGTGGGAGCGACTCCGCCTTCTACAAACAAACTGAAGGTGAATGAAAGCTCACTCACTCACTGTGTCACTCAGTTACTATCAGATAAGAACCTTTTATACGTCCCACTGTTTGGAAATGTAGGCCTCGTGGACTGGGCAAAGAAAGGCAATGCAAGAATATTTGCAACTCAAAGTGCTTCGCAAATCAAAGCCTTTACTGGTTTCATCGGTCGGACCCAAAGTAGGCTGCGAAACAATCTCTAGCAGGGGTTTCAAACCAGTTACAGAAAGGGCCATGTGGCTGCAGGTTTTACTTCCAACAGTTCCAAACTGAGTAGGAGCAAAGATGACTCCACCCATTTGCTCAAATCTTCAGGTTAAAACTAGACTCACCTGAGAAAATGTCATCTGTGCTCCTGCTCAGTTTGGAACTGTTGGAAGTAAAACCTGCAGCCGCATGGCCCTTTCTGGAACCAGTTTGAGACCCCTGATATAGTAACCCTCAAAATGTGTTTCTAACATGCACGCTTAATTGTTAATTTTGGACTAAAATAGTTTGGCCACCTCACTCGCAATAAAAGAAGTTGCTGGAATTATGTATGCAGTCAGAGCACAACATTACAGCTCTTCTATGGCACATGTATGGCCATAGAAAAATTGTTTTGTCTTGATTCAAATATCTAGTTTTGCTTGTATCCAGAACACAGCATGTCGGAGACGCTGACCGTGGCCCGGCGTGTGGCGGAGGAAACTATAGATGAAGCTATTTCCAAAGCTGAAGTCCACACGTACTCTCAGGTTTCAGTTTTAGATCACACACACACCTGACTAATCCACTGTCTATTTAACTGTCCGATTATAATGACTTTGTTTTTAGGCGAAGAAGAATGAGGCTCACTATCTTCGGCAACATCGAGCAGAGCTTATTGAAGAACTGGCAACAACCATAGTGGAAAAGGTATCAACTCAATTAGAAGCTGAAAGACATGCAAAATTGATATCATCATAGCTTATCATATCTCCTGCTTTATTAATCTACAATTTAAACATGAAAAACAAGACGTGGATAATAAGGATTTGGGTTCAGTAAGGTCTACTATACCAGGTTATTGTAAGATAGCAATGTTATTTTCCTCGACATGTTTTGACGGTTTATTTCAGTCTTCCTCAGCAGTCTCTCAAATTATTTATGGCATCTATTAAGCTCATGCCATGAATAATGAATACATTTTAACTGATACAAAAGTGCCTTGATTTTAATATATTGACAATCCTCATCACCATATACTGTAGCACCTCATCTACTGACTTCCATCTTCTTCTACCTTTTTTAGTTCTGGAATCAAACATTTATGGTTTAGAAACTGGATGTGGTCAGTGCAGCAGCTGTCCTTTTGCCTCGTCACTGGTTTACCCTCAGACCTCATGTAATCCTGTGTCCAGATCATCAGTCGCAGAAATACTTCGGCCCAGATCAAGAGTGAATACGACCAGGATTTGACCCACACGTATTACAACCACTTTGTGCCTCCACACCAGCAACAGCCTCCACTCTGGGTAACAGAATCATAGAGCACACTCTGGAATTCTCTGTTTTGGTTTCAATGCTGTAAATAGATGCTAATTTAAAGCAATAGCAGGTTGTAACAAAACGGCTGGTAAATGTTTGAAAAGTTTAATTCAATGTTTTTAATAAGAGTAGAAATAGTTTTCAAACTGGGGGATCCTTGGGTGATGGGGCACTGGAAATGTACCAGTTGATTAAATGTAAACCATGATATAATAATATATTTGATAAATGAAATGAGAGAATATGCATTTTCTGTAGTGTTTGAATGTGTTTTGCTTTTTTATATTCTTTTTAAAATTTTAACTTTTTCCCCATGTAATGTCTATCAAAATGTGTGTGTGCAGAGGTCCCACTCTCTCTCTCTGTTGGACACAGACTCTCCTGGTGTGAAGAGCCCACTCCAGAGTCTGAAGAAAGATCGTCCTGGTCCGTCTCTGTCGGCCTGGAAGAGCGTGGACCGACTGGACAACTCTGGTACTGCTTTTCTAAATGGCACATGTGATACTATTAGAGTGTGTGATGATATCGGCACACATACAGAACAATGACTTGGTTAATCAGACAATAAGTCATGTCATATATTCATTTAATATAAATTATTAAAATGAGTTCTTGATGTGTTGTTGGAGTGAGTTCCAGAGAATAGGGGCAGCTGTAGCGAAGGCTGTTCTGATAAAGTGCTGAACTTGGTGCTGCTCTTTGATTACTTTTCACGGCTTGGTCTACTCTAAGTACATGAAAAGGTTCTCCTGGTTGGCTTTATGGTTGCGCATCCATAATGTGAGAGGAAGCACAATCACCCCCTTAATTTTATCAATCATTTCATTTTTCCATACATTTGATGTGAAACATACTATAGGTGGAGCCCTGGAACTTTAATAGATATGTAGTACCTCTAAAATGAATAACATAAGGCATTTGTAAAGCACACTCAAGTCCCGGCGATCAAAGATGGCGGCGTATCAAAAGCTTGAGCTCAGTGGTGCATGAAGAGACCAAAGGTCTGAAAGATTAGCGGAGCCCACCCATATTTGGGCATGCGTCTGGTCCTGGTATTGCGTAGTGGACGACCTCCCATGGTGCTTTACCCCCAATAATACAAGCACACGTGTGTGACTCTCATGCACTGACACAGATGAGCTCAGCAGCGTTCTGACCAATCAGGCACTGCTGATCAGAAAAGAGCTAGAGCGGGAAGAAAACGAGCAGTTTGTTGCACTAAACTAAGTGTGCATTTAACAAGAAAAAGCCCTCAAGATGACAAGGGATACTAAAACCCCCGCAAAATCCGACCTTTATGAAAGCTTATAGATTCTCTGTCAGCTGAGAATAAGCCGTTTTATTTTACATTGAGTTCTATGGGGAAGATTTATGAGTAGCCCACGTGAGGGGTAGAAAATGGATGGATGGATTGTTCTTCAGCAATAAGCTAGTAATACTCTATGCAGATATTATAGATCCATGAGCACGCTTCAGACACATGGCAACTCACAATTATTAGAAACAATTATACACAGCATTAAACCATAAATAATTGCATAAATCAGAAACGTTGCCTCTCCATCTTTAGCCCTGACTCTGTGGACCAGACCAGTTCCCTCTTCGGCACCAACATGTCACAGATGTACTTTGGTGCGAGGTCACAAGCAGCGCTGCTTTAAATTCTATTCTGAGACACAGGAATAAAACACTGATAAAACACTGGTTTTATTTGTTACCATAGGCTCCCATTTGTGTTTTTATAATGTGCTATAGCGACTCTGTGTGCATTCAAGTCTGTGTTTTTTCCCAGTGCTCAAAAGTCCAGACGGAAACTGGCTCGTCCTTCAGAGCGGCCAGCTGTCCCGGCCGAGTCTCCTGACCAAGCGGAAGAGTCAGGTCTACAGCGCTCTGGAGCAAGAGTCCGGGGCCGTGTCCGCGTACGAGGCCATGGACTCCGACTGTGAGCCTGACAGCTCCTGGGGCGCCGTCCTCAAGGAGATCCACAAGAAGATGAATCACTCCGACCTGCTGGAAGACCTGGACTTGGACTATGTGGGAGAAAGGAGGGGGAGCAGGGACTATGTGGGAGAGAGGAGGGGGAGCAGGGACTCGGAGGGAAACTTCTGGAAATCTATCAAGGCGCTCATAAACAAGAAGGTGCCGGTGGAGATCAGGAAGCCCTCGTCTTCTCGGAGAACCAGTATCATTGACATGAACTTCAACGTGGAAATAGAAGAAGAAAGAGAGGACCAGTGCAGTGTGGAGCTGGAGGAGAGGAGAGTGAGGAGGTCACGGCGGAAGAGGAGAAGCAGAAGAGAGGCAGCTTTATACTTACAGGTGAGCTGCAGTTTACCAAGAAATGACTATCCCTATACAATTGTGCAGCAAAAATCTGGAACAGTCTTCCTGAATATTTGAGACATACTTCTACTCTGACAATGATTGAATCCAGGTTAAAACAATTCTGTTTAGCCGTGCATACAACTGAAGGATTGCATTTTCCCTCTTTTCAATGTACTGAGATTATTTACCACTTTGAGTTGGCTTGTAAACTATGCTACACAAATAATATTGCCTTACACATTCAGGTGATACTTAGGCCATATTTTGAAGATAATCAAGGAAAAGGCATTGCTACCTTTTTCCACTCAAGTTTTTTGACAATTGAAGGCTCCACACAACATTAACAATTTTTACTATCATAGTTTTATAATAAAAGCAAAAAAATATGCTTCTACCTGATCAGAAGTCTCCATCCCCCAGTTCTTAATAGCGTGCTTTTTCCTTTTAAAACTTATGAGAGCTTGTAGTTTTATGGTCATTGTGGATGTCGTCTTTTGTTTTCTCTGAGGATGAAGCTGTCTATTCTTGTTTGTAAGATGTTTACGCAAGCCTTTGGTATATGGGGTAAACAAGTTATTAAAAGTCAAACAAATTCCTAGTTTGTCACTTCATGTTTCTTACAATGGCAATAAAAACAATTTGGATTCTGATTCAAAAAACCTCCTTTTCCCATAAATTCCTGGGATGCCTTGCATGAACTGAACATTAGTCCGGTCCACAGATCAGATGTTATGAATTGAAAATGGAAAATTAGGCAAAGTGTGACACCACAACCACCAATGTTTGATGTCGTCCTTGATAATCTCCTAATTATGGCTAAATTATTGGCTAATGACATCTCCGGCTGTGTGTGTAAACGTTTAAGCACAACTGTAGATCAAAACACATTTTTACAGTTTTCTCTTATTTTCACAGGACCAAAAAAACACAGACACCCTCCCCACCTCCTCCTCTGACGCTGCTACACCTGAGACTTTAACCTCTGGAACATCCACCCCTGATTTTAACGTTGACCTGCCCGCACCAGGGGCCAACCAGGCCACCCAGGAGCTCACTAAACGACTGCAACAGCTCGTGGCACAAGTGACCATAAGCGACGACACCTCGACCAACGCACAAAACACCGGAGATTACATGGACCTGGACGAAGGACACACGGAGGATATCGAGCTCGACAATGACGCCAAGGACCGATTGTTCAGATTAGTGGCTGAGTCTAGGCTCTTATATCTATCCTCCACCGACGACGACTTGGACGAAACGGGCGTCGGCGAGGAAGAAGACGTGCAACCGAGCGAAGATCTCAAATTCAAGCTTTTCCGTCTCGAGCAGGAAGTAAAATCCACGCAGTTTTCTTCCACAGAGGACGAGCTCGATAGGAAAGGGCTGGACGAGGACTTGGGCCGCTCCGGAGAAGATGGAGAGACACCTGTTGAAGTGAGCAAACTATTCGGCCAAGTCGGAGTTGGCGCGACAGAGGAGGCCCCAGATGATGCAGAATTGTGGAAATTGCAAGCAGAAAGAGCGGAGAAAGTTAGAAGTTTAGCCGGTTTGGTTAGCTTATGCGAGTTTTCTTCCTCAGAGGATGAATTGGAAAGAGTGGGAGAGAGCAAAATAGCCCAGAACGACATGACTGGTTTGGATTTTGAGAGGAGGGAGTCTATGGGAGACTTGGATGTGAACATGTTTGAACTCGGAGAAGATCACAAGACTATAAACTATTTAGAAATGTCCAAAGCAGGGGACGTTGAGGCCTGCAATGCGAGAGATTTGGACCGGAGGGAGTCAATAGATTTTGATGAGAGTATGTTTGAATTTACAAATGTCAAAACACTCCAAAAGGCGAGTAACGGGGCCAGAATTGCGTGCTACAAAGCGGCTACAAGTATCGGTGGTTTAAATGTGAATGAGGCAAGCTTGCAAGAGTCGAAAAGTCAAAACGAAATGTTAGTTGTGGACGAGAGGCAAGAGGAGTCAGACAGCGAAGCGGACGAGGCTGAATTTAACAGAATCATTAACAGTATGTTGATGATGACGTTGGAGGATATGCAAGGAGGAGGGCAGCGTTTGGAAATATCAAATGAACAAGCTGAGGATGAACACGCAAGGAAAGGACCAGGAGAGTCGTACGAGAAGGTGGGAAGTCGAGATGACAGCAATGGAAATGGGTTAAAAGGACAACAAGGCCAAACTGATCCGGACGCAGAGGAAAAAACACATTTAGTGAACAAAGTGTGTGAAGACGTGATCGAGACGAAGATGGCAAGTTCAAATACAGACGTGGGACTCGAGTCAGACGAGGAGCAGAGCGAAACCTTCACATCTCCAGGCACTTTACTGTCCCCAGAGGAAATTCTGAAGGTAAATGTAAAACTAAATCAAAGGCTATAAATGATTATGTTGTTTACATTTTGAGGGGAGATTGTTTTATTCCAAATCTTTAGAGAAAAAGTCTTTACAGATCTTCTGCTATAGCATAGAGCAGGGATGGGCCACAGAGGGATATCATTATACTGTGGAGGGCCGCACCATGGACTGTATGTTGAGCTAAGGGGTTAGAATTGTGTCATCAATTAAGCCTAGTAGGGAAGTGCTCATAAATTTTGCTCCAACTCTTGATAAACACTAAAGAGGAGAGAGAAGTTTGTATACTGTAGGTCGTCTTTGTCTGTGTGACTTTGGCCATTATGGAAGTACTATTCTTCTTCTGCAAATAATTCATCTATTATAAAAAAAAAACATCTTTAACTAATGGTTTTTGTTTTTCTGTTTTTGATTTTGCTTGGATTTAACCAAAACCGTACCAAATGTTAAGAGGGCTGAGTACTGTAGACTTGTTTACTCATAAAGGTTTATTATAATTACTGCAAAGGTCCGGTGGGCCGCATGTGGCCTCCAGCCCCCAGTGTAGACTGTACATCACTTTAATCACACTACTCTGAAAAGTTGATTCTTAATTTGTCACTTTTATATGTAATATTTCCATGAATATCTTGTTCATACTACTATACATCACTAATATTTATTTTTTATTTGTTACGCTGCTTTTTTTTTGGATTCTGCAATTCAGGGCTGTGAGTTTGTTTTAACTCGGCTAAAGCAGGTGAGGAGGTGTTTGTGTGTGCTGTGAGCGTCATCCATGTAACAAACACACAGTTATTGTTTTGATTATCAGGAGTAGGTCATTCTATTATTCCAAAGGACATAAATAATACATCGTATACATATAGCTGTTTTTGGACACTCAAAGAGGAAATGCAAGTGGCCGCTTGTCTGTCCAGAAAAGGACCTTCATAATACAGCAGTGGTTGATATAATGGACAGCCACATTCAACTTCAACTGAAAATAGACTTATCTGTAGAGTGCACTTGCATTTATCATTATGTCTTTTGTCTTAGAACCTTCCAAGCCTTAAATATAAGGCTTAAAGTATGAATTAAGCTAATGTTGCTTTATTACCTGACATGTTTAGCATTCTACAACATGTATGGACATTTTCTTCTGTGTGTGCTTTATATTTTTCATGTGTTTTAACTGTTGATTCTCTGACCTGTGTTGGTGATTTCAATGGTTTTGTTAAGTCCTCTGAGATGACGTCTGTTGTGACCTAGGGCTACACACAGAATAAATTGTATTGTATGTTTTGGTGGCTCAGGTGACAGTAGCTCAGTTGGTAGAGCATTGGCCTTTGAGCCTGAAGGTCGTGGGTTCGAGCCCACCCTTAAGACCTACTTCATGACTCCCACTGATGACTGCTGTCGTTGTGTCCTTGGGCAAGACACTTAACCCCACTTTGCCTGAAGCCCCCACTGAAAGATCTCAGCTCCTGTGGACTCACCACCTGCAGGAGGATCAGTGAGGGGCTGGTGCTCTGTGAACTGGGTGGCATCTCCGGCCACCCCCCGACCCAGAAATGGATTAAGGGGAAGAAAATGGATGGATGGATGGATGGATGTTTTGGTGGTAGACTTCTGCCATCGTCGGAAGGAATCAGCAAATTAAAAAATGACTACAACCACAGTCACGCAATTTTTAAGAAATTTAAATTAATTTATTAAATTGCCAAAACTAGAGTGATGTCATAGTGATACAATGACATCAAACTGAAAAGCTCAAAAAAGTCTAAACCCATTCAACATATTAACCTTTTCTACTCTCTTAGTACAAAACAGACCCTATTTTTGAATGTGACTGAATGAACCTACAGCTCTGTATGTTCCCACAGAGGCGTTCGGCCAAGTCTCTCAGCAGCATCACCACAGAGGTCCTCAAAGTGCTCAACGCCACCGAGCGTCTGCTGGAGGAGACTCACAGAGAGGCTACTGCACCCGCTCCACCCGCTCCACCTGCTCCACCCGCTCCTGTGTCCCAGCACCACAGAGAACTGGACCAGCAGCTCTGTCAGCTCGAAGAACATGTGAGGTTCAGTGTATTCTGCTGTTGTGTTACTTCAGAGACACTTTGACATGTGGCGGGGCTACTGAGGCAGTTTCCAGTTTAGTCTCTGCATTGAAGACTAGGGTCTAAGTATTATTTGATTCAATTAATTCAGAGGGATCCACCCAGGACTTGGGCTGTGGATCCAGGACTTGGGCTGTGGATCCAGGACGGAGGCTGTAGATCCAGGACGGAGGCTGTAGATCCAGGACTGAGGCTGTAGATCCAGGACTGAGGCTGTAGATCCAGGACTGAGGCTGTAGATCCAGGACTGAGGCTGTAGATCCAGGACTGAGGCTGTAGATCCAGGACTGAGGCTGTAGATCCAGGACTGAGGCTGTAGATCCAGGACTGAGGCTGTAGATCCAGGACTGAGGCTGTAGATCCAGGACTGAGGCTGTAGATCCAGGACTCCGGCTGTAGATCATCTCAGTTTGCTTCTATCGCTAGTTTTCAAATTCATATATTTTTAGCAACCGTTGCTTTTTCAGACTGAAATGTGAATAAGAGAGCACCTTATTCACTCTAGTACCCAAAGGATCAAATGGTTTTAAATAATGTTGTGGTCTGACATGTATAATTGAAGGCACCTCACTTCATATTTATCAAAACATGAATTAAAGCAAAAACCAAGATAACGCATCCTTTTGCCCAGACTTCATTAAATCATGCAAAACAAAATCTATGTTTTGTTGATGTGAAGCTTTGACGGAATATTGTGTTTATTTAATCTATTGCCAATTTCTCAAATGTAATGTTGAGGTTAAATAATCGAGTTCTCAACCCTGTAATCCCACAGGTGTATTTAGCAGCTGGTTCAGTGTACAGTTTGGAGACGGAGCTGGGGGAGATGGAGGATTGCGCTCGGGCCGTGAGCAGCAGCACCAGCGTCTCCGAGCTCAGCTTCCTGGAGGAACAAGTGGCAACAGCTGCAGCCAAAGTCCAGCAGACAGACACACAGGTGAGACATTCACAACACATAAATGTTCCGATTTGAGATACTAATGAGTTATTCAGATTATTGTGTGTTCTCAACAAGGATTTTTGTTTTGTGTTTCTTATTAGTTTATGTAATTGTCAAAGCGTCCACTAGATGGCCCTCACGCAAACTGCGCACCAGTGGCGAAAGAGAAGGCCGTTTTTTTTTAAAGTTTTTTTTAAATTAAAAATATCAAACAACACAAACTCTCGTAGAGACAACCAATCACCAGGCAAGGTTTCAAGAAATAATAAAATAAAGATAAAAATAATTTAATGAAAACACAAATTCACACAATAGACACAAAAGCATCTTGAAATAGACAAACTATTCAATGTCTTAGCTTTTCAGCAGACTGGTAAATTTGATTAGCTTTCAGATTGGTTTCTATCAGTTTTTTTTCTAAGAGGACATTTTAAATATGTTATATTTGGCAGGTTCTTTCTCCATTTGCTTTTATGGATATAATATTTACCCATTATTAATATAGTATTAACAATTGTAGCATAGTTTTAGTAACATTACTTTTATATACGAGAATCTTCTTTTGTGAAGTGTGTTAAATTTTCAGTTATTATATATGACCAATTATAAATATTGTCCCATAATTGTTTTGATTGTTTTAGAGCAGGATACAAATAGATATTCAATAGTTTCTGGCTCCTGCTGAAGGCCGTTCGTTCGTTCGTCTTCAGTTCAAATATTGACTGTAAATATTAATTCATAAAAGTTTAATGCACAAAAGAAAAACATTAGTAACAATGTTTGTGGGTGTTAGGGCTACTAACACCCACAAACACGCTACTTATTTTATGTACTGCGTTTCTTTATCAAGTTTTCACAGTGAACATGAATATGGCGTTATGTCCATAAATATAATCACACCCGTCGAAACTTTCTCTTGCTTGTAGCCTTTGGGGTCAGCAATAGATTATTCTTTTGATTAATAGATTAGTAGTATAAAAACACCATATTCACTGACCTTTCAGGATTTTAACGTTTGACCAAATTGAAGCCCCTGAGGAACATCTTCATAGGATGAGCTGTTTGATTTGAAAATGCTTTGTAATCGCATTTTGATTTCATCTGGAGCCATTGGTCCATAGGGAGTGGGATGACCAATGTCTATTAATGTCCTGGATTATCACTGTCCTTAGACTCTCCTGCATCTACCAAAAAAATTTGTAAAAACAATGTGAGAAACCTTGTGGGGCCCGAAATCATCAAGCGTGTATTCCTAGTTTTTTTATTTGCCCTGAACTAGACCTATCCTAGATCTGGGCAAGGATGGATCTAACCCTTTCCGCCTTGATATTTTGGAGGTAAAAATGTTTCTTTAGGGGGAATGATGTTAGAAGATTTTTTAGAACCCGTGCTCCAGATTCCAATTTTTAATGACAGCTAAACAAAACTAGGTTCAACCAGAACGGGCAAGCACCATTATAGATGATATTCACTTTTTTTTTTTTTCATCCTGATTGTAGATTTCAGACATTTCAGCCAGAATCGCTGCTTTGAAGAGTGCAGGCCTCAACGTGTCCCTACAGCCGAGCTTGAGTAAATCCAGGACATCACCAGCAAAGGTACAGGGAGCAGACGTCACCTTTCAGCTCCTCGTTAAATGTATCAAATATTGGTGAACAAAGAGCTCCATGCCACTCAGACATTAACATCATATTATGCAGTTGTAATAACAATAATGCATTGCTTTTATACAGCTCTTTTCAGGACACTCAAAGACGCTTCACATTTCATTATACATTCAAGCAAGGCAACGAGTCTGTGCCATTGGCCCCTCCAACCACCACTAACACACACACACCAGACTCATTCTAGGCAATGTGGATGAAATTTCTTGCCCAAGGACACAATGACAGTTTGGCACTTTACAGCTACAGCCGCCCCACTGTGGCACCTGGTAATCCCAGAGGTCTCCCATTATCAAGCGTGTATTCCTAGTTATTTTATTTGCCCTGAACTAGACCTGTCCTAGATCTGCCATCAGGGTTAGTACTGTAATGAGACATCTGGCTCTCATTTAGGTTGCCAGTTTGTTGGAGCCAAACCAGCTAAATTTCACCTATTTATGTGTTCACATAAAACAAAAATAGCACCAAGAAGTGTGTTTAAATTAAAGTAAAGACAGAAATAAGTAGTCCTATGTAACACACTAAACTCCAGTAGGTGGATGGCATCAGTAATCAGTGCTTATGAGCTGAATGAGCTACGGCAAGATTCTGTGAAAAAAGTGTGGTTGTAAAGAGTTCATGTTGAATAATGTCCCTTTAACTTGTGTTTTCAGTCGGCGGCTCTGGATGTGTCGCGGCAGCAGAGACGCCTGCTCCCGGCGCCTCCCACTAAAGGTGCAATAGCTGTGTGCATATATTTGAATAAATGCAGTTGGTGAGCTTTAATCTGATTCCAGGTCAGAGCCCGGGTTGGGAGATAATATTAAAGCTCGGGGGCCTAACTTTCAATCTCGACAAACATGAATCTATATCTCTGATCCCTCTCACTCAAAACAATTCTATCTTTAGTTTTTGACTTTGACTCAAGGCTTTTTGTGTGCTCTTACAACTGTTTGTGTGCTGCAACATTGAAATTTCCTCACCGTGGAAAGATTAAAGTGATAGTCTGGACTTTGTCAGAAAAAAGAGAAAGAGGTGTTATATTTGAAAAAAAAAATCAATTTGCGACACCAAGCTTCCCTCGACTCTTCCTATCTGCATGCCTCTTTACCGTTGCTACGCTCACCATGGTCCACGGGCCCAGGGGTGTGCGGATGGGAGTTATCGCGAGGTACACGGTAGGCGACACGTTGGATTCTCGGCCGGTATGGGCATCTTCTGCTCTTGATGACCCGTGTGTCGTGATCCATGACACGCCGCCCCCTGGACTAATGGTGGATCGCTTTGATTCGAAGGCGGGCTCGGTGTAAAATACAAAGAGCTGCAGCACAGGGATCGTGGTGATTGACACGCCCTTGGCTACCCAACTTGATTGGTTTTAAAGTGGACGCCATCGATGGATTTTTCCAGCTTACAGGACAGTACCTGTAATATTTACTCATATTAAAAATGACTTATTTGGACTTTAAGGCCAAGGGGTCAATTTAATACAATTCTTAACATTTGTAATTAATTTAGAGTTTCCAGACTATCACTTTAAAGATTCTCTTATCCTTAAAGTTAAAATGTTTTCTAATAAAACAAAGACGGTCTGATTCATCCACATTTACTTTTTTGTATTTATTTATGAAAAAAATTTGGTACCTCAGCTTTAAAACATGATTCAATATTTTTTATCTTTTTTTATAATTCTATAGCGTTGTTCTTTGGGGATTATTACTGATTCAGGAATATGTTCTATTGAGATATTAGTGATTTTAAGATCCAATAGTTCAAGAGCTACTCCACGGAAGCTTGTTTTTAATCTTTATTTCTGTTGTTTTCAGAATCTTGACAGTGTTTTTCCTCCTCTCTCATCGAGACGAAGATGGCAAGTTCAAATACAGACGTGGGACTCGAGTCAGACGAGGAGCAGAGCGAAACCTTCACATCTCCAGGCACTTTACTGTCCCCAGAGGAAATTCTGAAGGTAAATGTAAAACTAAATCAAAGGCTATAAATGATTATGTTGTTTACATTTTGAGGGGAGATTGTTTTATTCCAAATCTTTAGAGAAAAAAGTCTTTACAGATCTTCTGCTATAGCATAGAGCAGGGATGGGCCACACAGGGATATCATTATACTGTGGAGGGCCGCACCATGGACTGTATGTTGAGCTAAGGGGTTAGAATTTTGTCATCAATTAAGCCTAGTAGGGAAGTGCTCATAAATTTTGCTCCAACTCTTGATAAACACTAAAGAGGAGAGAGAAGTTTGTATACTGTAGGTCGTCTTTGTCTGTGTGACTTTGGCCATTATGGAAGTACTATTCTTCTTCTGCAAATAATTCATCTATTATAAAAAAAAAACATCTTTAACTAATGGGTTTTGTTTTTCTGTTTTTGATTTTGCTTGGATTTAACCAAAACCGGACCAAATGTTAAGAGGGCTGAGTACTGTAGACTTGTTTACTCATAAAGGTTTATTATAATTACTGCAAAGGTCCGGTGGGCCGCATGTGGCCTCCAGCCCCCAGTGTAGACTGTACATCACTTTAATCACACTACTCTGAAAAGTTAAGAAAACTTTATTGTCCACCAAGGTGGAAAATTGCCTTTGGTTATCACCTTAAAATATATAAAAGACACACATCCAGCTCAATATCATGTGGCACTACATTCACAGAACAATTGGAAGAACAAACCAACAAGGCCACCTCCGGCCTAAAGACAAGAGTCAAGCTCAGGACTGCTCAAAGCTTAAGAGTGTTTACCGCTTTCACTGCTCTGGGCACAAAGGAGTTTTTAAAAATGTTTTTCTTAGCTGATATCACTCGAAAAGTTGATTCTTAATTTGTCACTTTTATATGTAATATCTCCATGAATATCTTGTTCATACTACTATACATCACTAATATTTATTTATTTTTGATTTGTTACGCTGCTTTTTTTTTGGATTCTGCAATTCAGGGCTGTGAGTTTGTTTTAACTCGGCTAAAGCAGGTGAGGAGGTGTTTGTGTGTGCTGTGAGCGTCATCCATGTAACAAACACACAGTTTGATTATCAGGAGTAGGTCATTCTATTATTCCAAAGGACATAAATAATACATCGTATACATATAGCTGTTTTTGGACACTCAAAGAGGAAATGCAAGTGGCCGCTTGTCTGTCCAGAAAAGGACCTTCATAATACAGCAGTGGTTGATATAATGGACAGCCACATTCAACTTCAACTAAAAATAGACTTATCTGTAGAGTGCACTTGCATTTATCATTATGTCTTTTGTCTTAGAACCTTCCAAGCCTTAAATATAAGGCTTAAAGTATGAATTAAGCTAATGTTGCTTTATTACCTGACATGTTTAGCATTCTACAACATGTATGGACATTTTCTTCTGTGTGTGCTTTATATTTTTCATGTGTTTTAACTGTTGATTCTCTGACCTGTGTTGGTGATTTCAATGGTTTTGTTAAGTCCTCTGAGATGACGTCTGTTGTGACCTAGGGCTACACAAGAATAAATTGTATTGTATGTTTTGGTGGCTCAGGTGACAGTAGCTCAGTTGGTAGAGCATTGGCCTTTGAGCCTGAAGGTCGTGGGTTCGAGCCCACCTTAAGACCTACTTCATGACTCCCACTGATGACTGCTGTCGTTGTGTCCTTGGGCAAGACACTTAACCCCACTTTGCCTGAAGCCCCCACTGAAAGATCTCAGCTCCTGTGGACTCACCACCTGCAGGAGGATCAGTGAGGGGCTGGTGCTCTGTGAACTGGGTGGCATCTCCGGCCACCCCCCGACCCAGAAATGGATTAAGGGGAAGAAAATGGATGGATGGATGGATGGATGTTTTGGTGGTAGACTTCTGCCATCGTCAGAAGGAATCAGCAAATTAAAAAATGACCTACTACAACCACAGTCACGCAATTTTTAAGAAATTTAAATTAATTTATTAAATTGCCAAAACTAGAGTGATGTCATAGTGATACAATGACATCAAACTGAAAAGCTCAAAAAAGTCTAAACCCATTCAACATATTAACCTTTTCTACTCTCTTAGTACAAAACAGACCCTATTTTTGAATGTGACTGAATGAACCTACAGCTCTGTATGTTCCCACAGAGGCGTTCGGCCAAGTCTCTCAGCAGCATCACCACAGAGGTCCTCAAAGTGCTCAACGCCACCGAGCGTCTGCTGGAGGAGACTCACAGAGAGGCTACTGCACCCGCTCCACCTGCTCCACCCGCTCCTGTGTCCCAGCACCACAGAGAACTGGACCAGCAGCTCTGTCAGCTCGAAGAACATGTGAGGTTCAGTGTATTCTGCTGTTGTGTTACTTCAGAGACACTTTGACATGTGGCGGGGCTACTGAGGCAGTTTCCAGTTTAGTCTCTGCATTGAAGACTAGGGTCTAAGTATTACTTGATTCAATTAATTCAGAGGGATCCACCCAGGACTTGGGCTGTGGATCCAGGACTTGGGCTGTGGATCCAGGACGGAGGCTGTAGATCCAGGACGGAGGCTGTAGATCCAGGATTGGGCTGTAGATCCAGGACTGAGGCTGTAGATCCAGGACTGAGGCTGTAGATCCAGGACTGAGGCTGTAGATCCAGGACTGAGGCTGTAGATCCAGGACTGAGGCTGTAGATCCAGGACTGAGGCTGTAGATCCAGGACTCCGGCTGTAGATCATCTCAGTTTGCTTCTATCGCTAGTTTTCAAATTCATATATTTTTAGCAACCGTTGCTTTTTCAGACTGAAATGTGAATAAGAGAGCACCTTATTCACTCTAGTACCCAAAGGATCAAATGGTTTTAAATAATGTTGTGGTCTGACATGTATAATTGAAGGCACCTCACTTCATATTTATCAAAACATGAATTAAAGCAAAAACCAAGATAACGCATCCTTTTGCCCAGACTTCATTAAATCATGCAAAACAAAATCTATGTTCTGTTGATGTGAAGCTTTGACGGAATATTGTGTTTATTTAATCTATTGCCAATTTCTCAAATGTAATGTTGAGGTTAAATAATCGAGTTCTCAACCCTGTAATCCCACAGGTGTATTTAGCAGCTGGTTCAGTGTACAGTTTGGAGACGGAGCTGGGGGAGATGGAGGATTGCGCTCGGGCCGTGAGCAGCAGCACCAGCGTCTCCGAGCTCAGCTTCCTGGAGGAACAAGTGGCAACAGCTGCAGCCAAAGTCCAGCAGACAGACACACAGGTGAGACATTCACAACACATAAATGTTCCGATTTGAGATACTAATGAGTTATTCAGATTGTGTGTTCTCAACAAGGATTTTTGTTTTGTGTTTCTTATTAGTTTATGTAATTGTCAAAGCGTCCACTAGATGGCCCTCACGCAAACTGCGCACCAGTGGCGAAAGAGAAGGCCGTTTTTTTTAAAAGTTTTTTTTAAATTAAAAATATCAAACAACACAAACTCTCGTAGAGACAACCAATCACCAGGCAAGGTTTCAAGAAATAATAAAATAAAGATACAAATAATTTAATGAAAACACAAATTCACACAATAGACACAAAAGCATCTTGAAATAGACAAACTATTCAATGTCTTAGCTTTTCAGCAGACTGGTAAATTTGATTAGCTTTCAGATTGGTTTCTATCAGTTTTTTTTCTAAGAGGACAAATACATTTTAAATATGTTATATTTGGCAGGTTCTTTCTCCATTTGCTTTTATGGATATAATATTTACCCATTATAATATAGTATTAACAATTGTAGTATAGTTTTAGTAACATTACTTTTATATACGAGAATCTTCTTTTGTGAAGTGTGTTAAATTTTCAGTTATTATATATGACCAATTATAAATATTGTCCCATAATTGTTTTGATTGTTTTAGAGCAGGATACAAATAGATGTTCAATAGTTTCTGGCTCCTGCTGAAGGCCGTTCGTTCGTTCGTCTTCAGTTCAAATATTGACTGTAAATATTAATTCATAAAAGTTTAATGCACAAAAGAAAAACATTAGTAACAATGTTTGTGGGTGTTAGGGCTACTAACACCCACAAACACGCTACTTATTTTATGTACTGCGTTACTTTATCAAGTTTTCACAGTGAACATGAATATGGCGTTATGTCCATAAATATAATCACACCCGTCGAAACTTTCTCTTGCTTGTAGCCTTTGGGGTCAGCAATAGATTATTCTTTTGATTAATAGATTAGTAGTATAAAAACACCATATTCACTGACCTTTCAGGATTTTAACGTTTGACCAAATTGAAGCCCCTGAGGAACATCTTCATAGGATGAGCTGTTTGATTTGAAAATGCTTTGTAATCGCATTTTGATTTCATCTGGAGCCATTGGTCCATAGGGAGTGGGATGACCAATGTCTATTAATGTCCTGGATTATCACTGTCCTTAGACTCTCCTGCATCTACCAAAAAAAATTTGTAAAAACAATGTGAGAAACCTTGTGGGGCCCGAAATCATCAAGCGTGTATTCCTAGTTTTTTTATTTGCCCTGAACTAGACCTATCCTAGATCTGGGCAAGGATGGATCTAACCCTTTCCGCCTTGATATTTTGGAGGTAAAAATGTTTCTTTAGGGGGAATGATGTTAGAAGATTTTTAGAACCCGTTCTCCAGATTCCAATTTTTAATGACAGCTAAACAAAACTAGGTTCAACCAGAACGGGCAAGCACCATTATAGATGATATTCACTTTTTTTTTTTTTCATCCTGATTGTAGATTTCAGACATTTCAGCGAGAATCGCTGCTTTGAAGAGTGCAGGCCTCAACGTGTCCCTACAGCCGAGCTTGAGTAAATCCAGGACATCACCAGCAAAGGTACAGGGAGCAGACGTCACCTTTCAGCTCCTCATTAAATGTATCAAATATTGGTGAACAAAGAGCTCCATGCCACTCAGACATTAACATCATATTATGCAGTTGTAATAACAATAATGCATTGCTTTTATACAGCTCTTTTCAGGACACTCAAAGACGCTTCACATTTCATTATACATTCAAGCAAGGCAACGAGTCTGTGCCATTGGCCCCTCCAACCACCACTAACACACACACACCAGACTCATTCTAGGCAATGTGGATGAAATTTCTTGCCCAAGGACACAATGACAGTTTGGCACTTTACAGCTACAGCCGCCCCACTGTGGCACCTGGTAATCCCAGAGGTCTCCCATTATCAAGCGTGTATTCCTAGTTATTTTATTTGCCCTGAACTAGACCTGTCCTAGATCTGCCATCAGGGTTAGTACTGTAATGAGACATCTGGCTCTCATTTAGGTTGCCAGTTTGTTGGAGCCAAACCAGCTAAATTTCACCTATTTATGTGTTCACATAAACAAAAATAGCACCAGAAGTGTGTTTAAATTAAAGTAAAGACAGAAATAAGTAGTCCTATGTAACACACTAAACTCCAGTAGGTGGATGGCATCAGTAATCAGTGCTTATGAGCTGAATGAGCTACGGCAAGATTCTGTGAAAAAAGTGTGGTTGTAAAGAGTTCATGTTGAATAATGTCCCTTTAACTGTGTTTTCAGTCGGCGGCTCTGGATGTGTCGCGGCAGCAGAGACGCCTGCTCCCGGCGCCTCCCACTAAAGGTGCAATAGCTGTGTGCAATATTTGAATAAATGCAGTTGGTGAGCTTTAATCTGATTCCAGGTCAGAGCCCGGGTTGGGAGATAATATTAAAGCTCGGGGGCCTAACTTTCAATCTCGACAAACATGAATCTATATCTCTGATCCCTCTCACTCAAAACAATTCTATCTTTAGTTTTTGACTTTGACTCAAGGCTTTTTGTGTGCTCTTACAACTGTTTGTGTGCTGCAACATTGAAATTTCCTCACCGTGGAAAGATTAAAGTGATAGTCTGGACTTTGTCAGAAAAAAGAGAAAGAGGTATAATTTGAAAAAAAAAAACAATTTCGACCCAAGCTCCCTCGCTCTTCCTTTCTGCATGCCTACTTTTCCGTGCACGCACCAGGTCCACGGGCCAGGGTGTGCGGATGGAGTTATCGGAGGTCGGAGGGACACGTGGAATGGGCATCTTCTGCTCTTGAGCCGAGTGTTGATCCATGCCCGCCGCCCTGGACTAATGGTGGACGCTTGATTCGAAGGCTCTGTGAAAACAAAGAACTGAGCACAGTGCTCGTGATGATTGACAGCCCTTGGCACCACTTGATTGGTTAAAGTGGACGGCATCGTGGATTTTTCAGCTTACAGGACTTACCTGTAATATTCTAACTCATAAAATGACTTATTTGACTTTAAGGCCAAGGGGTCAATTTAATACAATTCTTAACATTTGTAATTAATTTAGAGTTCCAGACTATCACTTTAAAGATTCTCTTATCCTTAAAGTTAAAATGTTTTCTAATAAAACAAAGACGGTCTGATTCATCCACATTTACTTTTTTGTATTATTTATGAAAAAAATTTGGTACCTCAGCTTTAAAACATGATTCAATATTTTTTATCTTTTTTATAATTCTATAGCGTTGTTCTTTGGGGATTATTACTGATTCAGGAATATGTTCTATTGAGATATTAGTGATTTAAGATCCAATAGTTCAAGAGCTACTCCACGGAAGCTTGTTTTTAATCTTTATTTCTGTTGTTTTCAGAATCTTGACGTGTTTTTCCTCCTCTCAGCGGTGCCTTCACTGTCACAACGGGCAGTTTGAATCTAAGACTGTTACAAATAAATGTTTTGTTCCAATGTTGATGAGTTTTTATTTATTAGACAGAAGCAAAACAACAAAGAATGTGTGCTGAAAGTGGCAATAATCCAGATCCCTGACTATTATTGAAACTGTGTTTCAGAAATCCTATAAAACCATTAAAAGAAGTATTGTAAAAGTATAAATGATACTTTGTATAATGGAATGGCCTGAAACTAAACCTGCATTATTGTTTTGTTGTGATCCAGTTTGCGCCGGTGCTGGAGGTGGGCCTGCAGTGAGGAATTCAGAGTTTTGAGATGAGGATATGACGCCCAAACACGAGATTCCTGATTTGAGGCTGAAAAGGAGAGACTTCTTTCAGACTCTTGCTGCCTGGACAATCAGCGGCGGCACAGGCATACCTTACTTTCAGTCCTTAAGAAAATGTCTTACACAGAGAGATATGGTCATAGCAGAAGAGTGAGTAGAAACGGTGAGAGGACAATGGCAAAAACTGCTTTAAAAGTGAAAACATTTAGATATCAGATCTATATTACTTCTGTGTTTAGGAAACGTTGCAAGGAACCTTCCCTTGCTTGTTTCAAAGGAATTGGGCCAAACTGTGAGATTGAAGCCAAACACTTGTGGATCTTCACAAAATAAAAACATTTTAATGGAATCATGCAGGTGAGGGAAAGGTCAACAGAAAAGATACATATTTCCCCAAAAGTACAGCTCTTTCTGTACAATATTCTCCCTCACAGAGGTTATTTAAGTTTCTTTATGAATGCTCTAGAACAGTGTGTCCACATTGTTTAGAAAGAAGGTCACTTTACTTTATCAGACTTGTCCTAGAGCTGACAACATTGTAAAATGGTTTTGATGCGGGCTGTTCTGAGTCCATGTTGATTCCACTGCTACTATGGACTTTAATGACAATAATCAAAATAAATGTGAGTACACTGCAAAAAGTGATGAAAATAAAAGACTCAAATTTGGCAAAATGTGTTCTGACTGCCTTAAAACAGGATTTGCCAATGGGACGAGAAAATATCTTGTTTTAAAAAAAGATACAAGATTTTGGTCCGATCTTGTTTTAAGATTGTCAGAATGTACTCCAATTAAGAAAAAAACACTTGATTTGAACATTTATTACCTCATATTTCATCACTTTTTGCAGTGTATATACAAATAAAGTCAACGACTGGATTCCAAAGGGTCTGAGCGTGTACAGCAAGTCTATATTGGTGAAGCTGAAGTTGGCTGGATGATACTGGCCACAACTGCTCCAGAGTAGTCCACATGATCAATAAGGCACAGACCAGTTTCAAAGAGCTCTAGCATTTGTCTGACAGGAAGCGCTCTCGTTGGTCTGAGACGACAAAGCCCTCCTTCTGCTCACTCTCTCGTCGGTCTGAGATGATGAAGACCTGTTTGGGGTCGATGACCACAGAAGTGTCCTGGTCGAGTCCCGCGTGCTCCACTTCTGCGTAAGAGGGCCGACCGGAGCCGCGCCGAAACCTCAGGATGGGCCATTGAGTGGGACGCCGCTGTGAGGAAGCAGAGATCAGAAACGCTCTCGTATAAATCATGTTTGAGTTCAGATGATATTATGAGCGATTCTGCAGTACAACACAGGCATTTTACCACACATGAACATCTGATGGGTTTGTACCTCCAAGAAGAACAGGCTGAGGCTCGAGGTCGGGTGCATGTATATGTATACAGCCAGAAGTACGGCTGTTGTTACGGCGACAGTCCCCACGGCCACGCCCACCACGAGACCCACCTGCACATTGCCTGGGACCTCGAGACCTGTGGAGAGAAATGTGTGTTTAACCAGAGACTGTAATGGAAAGGGCTAAGCCGCTAGCTTAATAAAGGAGAGAGGGATTCATGGGAGAAGTTTTGTTCCAACTCGTTTTGCGTTAAAAAACTCTTCTTACTGTCACCACATTTATCGCTGATCCTGTTTTTTTGTGTCCAGATATGAGACACAATGACAGACTAGACATGAGCATCCTCTCTCCTGATTGGCTTCTTCCTCCTCAGACACAATCGGTCTTTGTAAACGGACAGCTGTGAGTGCTTCTTGGCAACAGAAGCTTGTGTCCAGGATCTACAGCCTCTCCGTCTGGGGGAGTGGATTCCTACATCGATGCCTCCCCAAGGTTTGTCACTTTCCCACTGGGATGTTTTGAGTTGTTCCTTGCTGCTGCATTTATGGTCATTCCACCCCCTATGGCTCTAAGTGATCATTATATTTTCCTGTGTTCAAAAATGTAGATTCTGTGTTGGTGAATTGACAACTTTGTAACGTCCTCCGAGATCACTACTGTTGTGATTTAGCGCTATACTAAATTGACTCGTTAATACATGTTCTTGTACACATTATACATCTTGTAATACATTACTCTTGCCTTCAGCGGTGGATTGCTTGGCTGCAGCCCCCCTCATGACCATGCTGTTGAGGGAGGTGTTGGCTGCTCCCTGGCCGCTGTGGGGGTCTTCTGTGGCTGCGGACAGGACAGGGGTGGTGCTTTGCGTGGAGGGTAGGGCCTCAGAGGGGCCTGGAGCCTGGACACACCGTGGGTCACGCTTCTGCACAGTACAGGAAGGATTTTTTCATTATAAATACAGTGAAAATCTTGTCTTGTGTGTAGTGACATGTTACTGATTTGTGTGTGTATGTTTTCGTGCAGTAGACTAGAAATGCAAAAGGCTTCGTTTGGTGCATTCCTCATTCCTCTGTCTGTTCTGGAGGCGTCTGTGTTTGCTGCAGGATGATTTAGTGCAGATTCTGAAAGGTGCAAACCTCGTCCAGACAGCCGTGGTCCACCCAGTCCTGACGGCTTCGGTCAAAACCACTGGAACATCTGAAACGCAGTGTGAAAAGGACAGGGCCCAAGATATACAGTGGGTGACTTTTTCTACTAAAGCGACGTTCAGAGGACAAATGTATTTGAGTTTGTTTATTGTGTTCAATAATAGTTTTACCTCTGAAGTCGACTGCACCAGCTACAGTTGAATCCGATCTGAGACGAGACACAGGAACCACAGCTGGAGAACTGGAGGCAAGCTAATGAGACATGGTTTATTATTTTATGTGCATTAAATATGAGGAGTGTTAAAATAAATCTATTCTGCAGGAATTCCCCAAACGGTTCTTGTATACATTCTAAATCTCAAAAATTGTATCTTTGTTTACATTTTTTACTGATTTCGGTCATACATGTTCGATGCAGCATTTAACTTGTTCTGTCCTCACTCCTTCCTCACAGTGACAGACTCTAGAGCAGAGGTCTCAAACCGGTTCCAGAAAGGGTTCTAGCTGCAGGTTTTACTTCCAACAGTTCCAAACTGAGCAGGAGCACAGATGACTCCACCCATTTCCTCAGGTGAGTCTAGTTTTAACCCGAAGATTTGAGGAAATGGGTGGAGTCATCTGTGCTCCTACTCAGTTTGGAACTGTTGGAAGTAAAACCTGCAGCCACATGGCCCTTTCTGGAACTGGTTTGAGACCCCTGCTCTAGAGGAAGAGCGTCTCAGAATCAGAATCCTTTTATTGCCATGTGAGTAACAAGAAGTCACAAACTAGGAAATTGCTTTGGCTCTCGGTGCAAACAAGTAAAAGCACAATCTGGAGAACTACTTTGTTATTCATTTTTCCCAAAGCCAATTGCCGTGATGTCTTAGTATCATAATCTCGATCATATCTTGACCTGTGTATCGCGATGACAATAGTATCTCCAGACACACACATAATAAATATACAGTAACAAACGTCTCATAACGACTCATTGATGGCTCGGAAACTTACTGGGAAGAGGAAACATTTCGACGCCGGTGTGACTGGAGACCGAGGACTTGAGAATGTCCACTTTGTGATATTCATAAAAGGTTTTCCTCCGGACATCTACAGAATAAACATTCACTCAGGTGTTTTCACTTGTAACAAAAATAATTTTAAACGCTACAATAGTAATAAATATCTGTTATTTATTTGGAAGCATTGTTACTTACTTGGAATCTGCTCTATCTGGTGCTGCACCACAAAAGCATCAGACAAACCGACTCTTACTGGATGGTGCTCAGTGCTGATGAGGCTGACGTCCACCGGGACCTGAGCAGAGAAGCGGCTTTATGTACAGTATATAACACCGACTGTAGATAAAGGTTCTTCATGTACAGTACATAAAGAAATGACCTTTATCTACAGTAAAATGAATTGTTAGCAAATGTAACGTTGGCCTTTTCATATGATTTATAATGGTGATGTTGTTTGACTGTATTTAAAATAGTATATCATAGCTTCAGCAGAGACCTGTTTGTATGTGAACAGGATGCGGCCGTCTTGATGCAGCGCAACCTGGAAAGTGAAAGGTCCCAGTCTGGAGTTGTCCTGGAGGTAAAGGTGGCTCCACTGCACCACCAGAGCTGTGCCTGTGAGCAGAGGCCACACAAAGGATGAATGCAGGAACTATATCATTATTTATCTATTTCAAACCCGTAGTGGATCTTTTATGAGCCTCTTTGTGCAATCACCGTAATTTCTGGACTATTGGGCGCACCTGCATATAAGATACCATGAGTTTGTCCCACGGTGGAGAAATTTCAATGTAATCGTTGCGCACATTACAGCAGAATAAAAGTGGGAAATAAGATTGCACACATCAAACAGGATCTAAAGATAATAAAATGATACAAACTCTGGAGCTATAATTGCGCTTCGATCAGGGATAAGTCACTACACTGGAGTTCGATGCATCATGAGGCAAGGAAAAAGTTGCACCAGCAACGTTTTGAAAGAAAGTCAATGTTGTCCCCATATAGGCCGCTCTTGAATTTAAGCCGCAGGTTTTCATGTTGTAATGTAGCGGATGGACTTTTTAAACTGGTCACGATATGGTTTCATGACAAGGTATTTAACAGCATAACCGTTAGACTGGTGAATGAGGACCACCATGGAAGCTAAGTGCGGTTCTATAGCTACTAAAACTAGTAAAAAAAAATACATCCATAAACTGCTCTGACATCTCACCTCTACCACAACTAAAATACACATATTAGCCTCAATGCTATTTTGT
This sequence comes from Knipowitschia caucasica, assembly GCA_964034765.1. Lineage (NCBI taxonomy): Eukaryota > Metazoa > Chordata > Actinopteri > Gobiiformes > Gobiidae > Knipowitschia > Knipowitschia caucasica. The sequence goes on along the minus strand of OZ035836.1, from coordinate 24,431,801 downwards.
CTTGGTATAAAACATGTCAACCAGCAATAAATAATGTCCTCTTCTGATCCCAGACCTCTGTCTCTTTTGTCACAATCAGTATTTTTGCCATTTGCAGTAAAACTACATTGGAATACGTGACAATACATACATTTTCACCATTGTGTACATATCTCTCTTCTTCAAAATAAACATGATCCAAGTTTCAAAAGCTGATTTCACTCATGGTTTCCTCACCGTTATCTCCGTAAAACACGAAGGAGTCGTGGGAGAGACTCGGGTCGAAGTCGGCCATCAGAGGAGCGATGTACTGCGTGGATGTGAGCGGCTGGTGCATCATTTCTCCAGTGTAAATAAAACCTACACATTTCAAACAGACCATGGATTATTCTGGATCGTTCAATGTAAAATGCAAACAGTGGAAAATATAGGGGATATTCTCAGCTCTCACCCCCAGAGGCAACGGTCACGGCCTTCAGGAGATGGCCGTAGAAGGGGAATTCAAAGGAAAGATACACTCGCTGTGACAAAAAAAAAAAAAAATACATGTTAAGATTTCAATGATTTCAACTATTGCTTCCAGACGTCCAACCTGTCAAATGGACGTAAAAGTGTTGGTGCCCAGTGTCAGGACTAAACATGAGGAGGCAGCGTTTCATATTCATGCAGCTAAAATCTTCCTGAAAATGTGGGACGTGCTTCTTCTCTGACAATGTTCTAATCCAGGTTAACAGCAATTCTTTTTAGCTGTGCATACGGATAAGGATTGAATCTTCACTCTTTTTCATGTACGGTGATTATTCATGTATATATTTATTTTTCTTGGTTTGTTTGAGATTGCTAGTCGCCCGGGGCGACTAGCTCAGTTGGTAGAGCATTGGCCTTCAGGCCTGAAGGTCGTGGGTTCAATTCCCACCTCTACACCTTCTCCACCGACTCCCACTGATGACTGCTGTTGTTGTGTCCTTGGGCAAGACACTTAACCCCACTTTGCCAAAAGCCCCCGCTGAAAGATCAAGGCTATGCTCACACTCAGAGAGCAGCCGTTCTCCTGTGGACTCACCACCTGCAGAGGGTCAGTGAGGGGCTGGTGCTATGAGACTTGGGTGGCATCTCTGACTGCCACCCCCCTGACCCAGAAATGGATTAAAGGGTAGAAAATGGATGGATGGATGGATGTTTGAGATTGAGCACTTTTAGTTTGTATATACAGATAAACCACAGATCTTTATCAGAAGAGAATGAAAATGTATTTTTTTCCCATTGTATGGGCTATACTGTATGTCGAGCTTAATGTCCCTTCAAATAAAGACTAAACGTAACTATATGCACGCACCACTTCCGCGTTTTAGTTATAACACCACTTGACTTCCTGTTCGCGGGAAATGGCTTGAGTTTCACCGGAGGTCAGCAGTGGTTTACACGAGTTTCACAAATAATGCTCAAACGGGAATTAAAATGTGAGGATACTGGGCATTTTTGGGACACAGCAGTGCTCTTTGATTGTGCTGTCATTGTGTTTTTATAAAGTTTAAAAATTTCTCTGAGTGGCCACAGTCAAAGCTCTACCTCAGAGTGAAAGCACAGCGACACTTTTGGGTCAGTCTCACAGCTGAGTGTTTCAATCTAATTACTAAAAACGTGACTAAACCCCACTAAAGCCATAGGATAGCATAGACAGGAAGTGAACGGGCTGTGCTTTGTTTAAAGGAAATGACGTGACGCCTCCCCGTGCAGCCCATTGGTCTTGAACAGTAAAGTGAAATAATGAATAACAATTATTGAGTTATTTCATAAGGGGAAACATGTTTGTGTGTCCAGACGGTGGCCTTCACTTTGGTTTTTGGTTTGACTTTTTATTACAAATGTTTAAAATGTGCCTTTATTTTTGTAGCAATAAAGTCCTTCTTCAAACAATGATACTTTCAAGACACTCTTCGTTGTTGAAAAGATACTAGGACACTTTGGAAATGTGGATATCACCTGAATGTGAAAGCCAGATCCTGTCAGGACCCTGAAGCTAAGCAGGACAGAGCCTGGTTAGTACTGTGATGGGAGACCTTTGGGAACTGTTGTTGTGTCCTTAGGCAAGACACCCACTTTGCCTAGAATTAGTCTGGTGTAAATGAATTGTTTATGGTGGTCATACTGGTTACCTCGCTTCTGTCAGTGTGCCCCTGGGCAACTGCGGCTAAAGTAGTAGTTTTATCACCGCTGTCCAAAAAGCGCTATATCATTATCAAATGGGCCAGGGTTTGCTGTCTAATTTGGTAAACAACTAAAATGTACAGACGCTGGTTGTAAAATCAGAGCTAAATAAATAAAGCCGGATTACGTCTCACGCGCAGCTCTCATCATGCGTCAAGTGTTTGGCAGATGTCAGAATGTGACGCATGAGCCAGGCGGGTGTTACCTGGACCTGTCGCTGCAGCTTTGGCAGCGAGCTGAGGTTCTTCCATGTTTCCTGAGTGAAGTTCACCCACAGCTCTGCGTCTGAGGGACTGAAGATCTTTGAGGTGTAATAGACGTGATCCACATCCTGAAGAAAGAAATGAACAGAATGTTGTAATTGTGTTATCAAAGTCTGTGACCTGTTAACTATCCAGTAAACAGGTCACCTTACAGCTGGCCCGCTATCTCCTGCCGTAACACAGAGTAGTCTTTGAGATCATACACATAAGATCACACAGTGTCATCCAGCCAACTTCAGCTTCACCAATATATGCATGCTTTACAGTGGTCCCTCGTTTATTGCGGTGGTTACCTCGTAAAAAAACACCTGTAACATGTGAAATCCACAAAGTTGCAGCTATATGTTTTAAGTTTGTAAAGCACCTCACTCTATACACTTTTCTAACCACCTGAACTCACGACTGTTGAAATGCGATCGCAGAGATACTGTAGCAAACCTGTTGGTGGTAGGTTTGAGCGGTAGCTGTCAAAAGCCGTGCATACACTGTAAAACACAGCTGCAGAGGACACCGCGCTGACATGCAGAAGCAGGACTGAGGGCTACAGGAAATAGATGGACTTTATTGATCTCACACTGGGGACCGCGGTAGTACTCTGAACTAATCCCTGCAGTGCAAACACAAATGTTTAAATAAAGGTAACTAACGTGTCATACACATGCTGCAAATGAGAATCACGCTGTAAAAAAGGACACAACAGTGCACAAACAGGATGGTAGGATGGTAATCCTAAAGACACATACTTAAAATTGCATTCCAAAAATTCTTACTATAATCTGTGTGCTGGTGTGGTTTTCCTCTTGCAGCAGGTCTCCCGTCAAATCCCAGTGTGTCCAAGGTGTGGGAGGCCCCTCAGATGCTGGGAAAAAAATCCAGTCATTTCTACTCTACCCACTGAGGAAAGCCAGTCTTTGGATGGAGGGGGCCCCACCTGAGGACTTTCCATGAATTTTTTCATCAGTCTCCAAACTCAAGTCTATGACTGTCGCCCCCTGCTGGACACTCTGTCTTGTTCCGTAGAGCAGCATCAGTGACAGACTGATACACCCTGATTGTGATGGAGAAGCTCCAGTCTTTCCTCTATTCTGCTGTGAGACTGTACGATGAACACCGCTAACTCTGTACATGTGCCTTTCATTTGACAGCAAGACTCATGTATCCCACTTTGACCAGAAAAACCTTGTTTTGCTACTACTGAAGGATTGTACTTTGATTATCTACAAGTTTAATGCCTTCTGTGATTGTTTCTATCTTGTTTTGTTAAGCACTTTGAGCTGCCCTGTGTCTGAACTGTGTCATACAAATAAACTTGCCGTGCTTATGAAGCCACCACAGATGATTTAACAGTTATTAAACGTATCTCCTGGCTTGACAACAACTTCTGCCTCTGCTGACACCCGGGGCTTCTTCCTCTTCGCACCCAGGGGTAAAAGCGCGCGTCACATTCCTCATGAGAGCACGTCCACCGCGGGACAGCGGCGTGACTCACAGCGGGGGTGATAAGTGTAGCACCATCTGAACAGACACGTCACGGAGATACCAGATACAATGTGGAAATGTCCCACGATATCGTCCACAAAAGGCCAGTGTCTTTGCATAGCACAGTTCATGGACAAGGGAACTCAAAGTGCTTAACAAAACAGGAAAATAAACATTAAATCGTAAACTATCACAGAACATTAGAAAAAGTGGAGTTATCCAAATTGGATCCAAGTTTTTAATTAAGATGACATTCCACAGCCATATTATGTATTATATTATATATACAATTAAATTAATAATACTAATATTAATAATATAATATAATAATATTATAATTATTATTATTGTCATTATTATTAACTAAATAATAAGAAAATAGCACTTACCACGTGCAGGTTGACCGTGCCTCACTTGGAACGAGGAAACGATGATACATCCCATAAACATATGAGAGGTCATTACAGCGGTTGCTATTAACAACAATAGTATAATCGCCCAAACTAAATTGACCTCCGTTTTCTGTGCGCATTTTCAAACTCTGCAGCTCAGACGTCATTTCTCTGCGGGTCAATGTGTGGGATGCAACAACAAAGGCGTGGTTCACGTTGACCCGTCCTCCGCGTCCAGCCTTCCGCGGAGTCGCCGTAATGAATTATTGACCTCGGGCGCATTAAATAACTCTTTATATCGGGTTCAATATTCGAGTGAACAACCCTGGAGATACCCCGTGTTGTGAAATATAGTTTAAGGACCAGGGAGCAGGTAATTTGTGTGGTTTTGGATGCACCCACATTTCCCTACGGCTGCACTGCATTTTTTCCCCACGAGATGTCACTGTCCGCAAACATACAGTGCCTTGCGAAAGTATTCGGCCCCCTTGAACCTTTCAACATTTCGCCACATTTCAGGCTTCAAACATAAAGATATAAAATTTTAATTTTTTGTCATGAATCAACAATAAGTGGGACACAATCGTGAAGTGGAATGAAATTTGTTGGATAATTTAAACTTTTTTAACAAATAAAAAACTGAAAAGTGGGGCGTGCAATATTAATGGGCCCCTTTACTTTCAGTGCAGCAAACTCAGTCCAGAAGTTCAGTGAGGATCTTTGAATGATCCAATGTTGTCCTAAATGACTGACGATGATAAATAGAATGCACCTGTGTGTAATCAAGTCTCCGTATAAATGCACCTGCTCTTTGATAGTCTCAGGGTTCTGTTTAAAGCGCAGAGAGAACCATGAAGACAAAGGAACACACCAGGCAGGTCCGAGATACTGTTGTGGAGAAGTTTAAAGCCGGATTTGGATACAAAAAGATTTCCCAAGCTTTAAACATCTCAAGGAGCACTGTGCAAGCAATTATATTGAAATGGAAGGAGTATCAGACCACTGCAAATCTACCAAGACCCGGCCGTCCCTCCAAACTTTCATCTCAAACAAGGAGAAGACTGATCAGAGATGCAGCCAAGAGGTCCATGATCACTCTGGATGAACTGCAGATAACTACAGCTGAGGTGGGGATGGTGTGTTCAGGGTGATGAGCTGTGTTGCTTTTACGCCAAACATATCGTTTTGCATTGTGGCCAAAAAGTTTGATTTTGGTTTCATCTGACCAGAGCACCTTCTTCCACATGTTTGGTGTGTCTCCCAGGTGGCTTGTGGCAAACTTTAAGAGACTTTAATTGGATATCTTTGAGAAATGGCCACTCTTCCATAAAGGCCAGATTTGTGCAGTGCACGACTGATTGTTGTCCTATGGACAGACTCTCCCACCTCAGCTGTAGTTATCTGCAGTTCATCCAGAGCGATCATGGGCCTCTTGGCTGCATCTCTGATCAGTCTTCTCCTTGTTTGAGATGAAAGTTTGGAGAGACGGCCGGATCTTGGTAGATTTGCAGTGGTCTGATACACCTTCCATTTCAATATAATTGCATGCACAGTGCTTCTTGAGATGTTTAAAGCTTGGGAAATCTTTTTGTATCCAAATCCGGCTTTAAACTTCTCCACAACAGTATCTCGGACCTGCCTGGTGTGTTCCTTTGTCTTCATGGTTCTCTCTGCGCTTTAAACAGAACCCTGAGACTATCAAAGAGCAGGTGCATTTATACGGAGACTTGATTACACACAGGTGCATTCTATTTATCATCATCAGTCATTTAGGACAACATTGGATCATTCAAAGATCCTCACTGAACTTCTGGACTGAGTTTGCTGCACTGAAAGTAAAGGGGCCGAATAATATTGCACGCCCCACTTTTCAGTTTTTTATTTGTTAAAGTTTAAATTATCCAATAAATTTTGTTCCACTTCACGATTGTGTCCCACTTGTTGTTGATTCATGACAAAGATATAAAATTTAATTTTTTTATGTTTGAAGACTGAAATGTGGCGAAAGGTTCAAGGGGGCCGAATACTTTCGCAAGGCACTGTATTTGATTCAAAGCAGATCAATGAGAATATCCATCAGTCCCAAAGAAAACCCTTGCTTTTTAAGTACATTTCTTCACACAACGGCACAAAGAATTTTTTCCCATATAATTTAAATCCCTGTTGTACATCCTGTTTGTAATTGTGTGTGAAATGTGTACGCTAAGCCCCGTTTCCACCTGTCCTCCTCGGCTTTGTTTATATTATGTTTTTGTAACTTGTACTGTATCCTAGCAACCTACCCGTAACAAACCAGTATGTGGGGAAATTCCTTGGTAACCATAGCTTCTAGCAGCACAATCACTGTGGTACCAGCTCAACATGGTTAGAACCAGGGCCAAGCAGGTACTAAAAATCCCGTTTCCAGGACTGGTAAAGGCCCAATCGGAGTAGAGTGGGCTAGTGAAAATGTGGCTTTATACGTTTTTGTCGTTGAAATTCTTAGAGAGATTCTTTAATAGTCGGATCTGATGCCGTATCACCCGTGTGGGTGTGATTGACGGCTGTTGTGTAATCCTCTGTGGGCGAAGTGAGATCTGCTCCAAACACAGAGCTATTAGAAGCACAGTGCTATGATTCAAGGAGCTGTTATGATGATCGGAAATCCAAGTACAGCATTTGTCCGTGTTACTGAAAGAACAGCGTCTCCGGATGTATTCAAGGACATTCTATTACCTTTATAATAGATTCCACACTGATTTCTTAACCTACAGAGCTTATGACGTTAATGTTCTAGGAATGTATACCCTCAGATGTAAACATACAAGTATTTGCACTAGAGTATATAAAGTTTATACCTTGTTTTGTTTAAGCTACAGATAAGATTGCATTTAACTGAAACAAAGCCAAGACATTCACAGATTAAGTCATTAAATAAAAACAATGGTCTGACTATAGAGAATATGCTTTGAATATATTTCCATGTCCTCTCGGATGTTTGTAATTGCCCCGGTTTCATTACCATTGCTGGTATTTCCCTCATGTAGTTTTGCATCCTTGTTAAATGTATATTGTCTGTATATGTCCTTAAAACACAATAATTGTTAAAAACCTGAACAGTAGATTTAAATGTGCCATTCGCTTTGATTTTGTACTTGAGTAATTTAGTAAGATAAGTTTTCCTCTTCCCACTCCTTTGAGTATCTGCAAGTGATTCTCTTGTGTGTATAATATTTGTAATATCCTATTATGTAAATGTAACAAGGTTGTTCATGCACAATGTTGATATTCTCCCATTGTTCCTTGTACACTTATTTGCTCGAAATTAACATGATTTTAAGAAGAATTGATAAATATTTGTGTGCTCCTCATCCCTACTGTTCTGAATAAAAGATCTTAAAAACCTTTGCGTCGTAACGAGGCTCAAATAAACTAATTGCAACTACTTTGTTTTTAGTCTCACTTCACAAATGATCCAAAGAATGACAGTATTGAAGATTTTATTCAAGAAGTGCAATACCCACATAAGACTTATGAAGTTTCAAAATGGCAAAAAAAAGATTGATAATGCAGAGTGATAAAGTCAAGAAGGCAAGGAATCTACCACAGGCACGCGTTTACAATAAATATAATGGAAAAGACATTTGTCAGTAGTCATTTTCAAGGATTCAGTATGCATAAAAAAAGCAGTAAAAAGGTCATAATTCAGACAACTTGCGTTTTATGCATTGTTAAAAACATTAGATGGCATTTAAACCTGTACTGAATCTTTCCAACACACGAGAATAGAAAAGTTAAGTATTTTCCAGCATATTTTTGGTTTTGTTTCAGGTGTACGAGCAAAAAGACAAGGTTAAGTAGTCTAACAAGTTCAAAACTCAAATCAATGATCACATTTCTAAAGCGTCTGGGGAACTGCCATGGCGTCGTTTACAATTGAGGAATATCTCATTGTGATTTAAAAATGGCGATTTACAACACAATATTAAGGTTTGTGCCAAAGATGTGGATGGAATGAGTATCCGTGGGGCATTTTATGAGCACTCGATGAGTTCCACCTCAAAGATGAGCACCGAGTTGGCCGGGATGACGGGGGGGTATCCACTGGCCCCATAGGCGTAGTCGGGCGAGCAGGTGAGCCTGGCAACTTCTCCAACAGACATCTGGATACACAGGAGAAAACAGGTGAGCAGCAGATTCCAAATGATTTCAGAACCAGCATTCAGTCCACCGCTCATCTTTTCAATGTGTGCGTTGTACAGTGCTGTCGGGCCTTTTGTGTACATACAAATAGGGGTGGGCGATATGGCCTAAAATTCATATTGCGGTATAATTTGGGTCACAGACGGTATATATTGCGGTATAATTTGGTGTGTGAATTTCAATATAGGTCTAGCAGGTTCTTGCATATATTAGTCAAGATTGTTACTTACACCTGATTTTCAAACTCAAAATATATATATTAGATTCTAATATTTATGTGAGACAAATGCTGTAACACACATTTATGTATGTTACAGTAAAGCCCATTTACTTTAAAAACAATAAAAAAAAGGAATACATTTATTTATTTAAAATATAAAACACTCAAATGTTGAAATCAAAGCCTGTAGCAGTTAGACATGGTCGTGACTCGTTATAGTGTCAGAGTTTAGTGCGTGTACATGGCTTCAGTAAAAGCTATTGTTCGTTTACAAAGCTGGTCTTGACATTTGTGGATGCTTTCCAAGTGCTTTTATCAGCACTTGCAGTGAACTGGCCGCTGTGACAACAATACAGAGACAGAAAGATGGTGTGAATGCCGTGCTGTTGTTCGCCGTTTCCAGTGGTGTCTGCTAGGCTAATGTGCTAGGCTAATGCTGCTGAATGTCGGTTGTTTTGGCGCTTTCTGCTGGCGTCAGAGCCTGCGCAATTTGATGACATAATGACCTATCACAATATGCCGGTAAAAACAGAAATCTCTACCGTTGGACAAATTTATCAAATTTTCGCCCAGCCCTACATACAAACACTAATTGTTATGTGGGTATGACATAAGCTTTCTTTGATGTACTAGTATGGTTAAAAAAATGGGCAGCATTTCCTCAAAGAGACAAATAATTTCTGAAAGTATCTGGTAGTGTTTAGTAGTGCTAAAAAAAATATACAAAATTGCGAATATTATTCCTACAAGGTTGATGTGTAAGCCCTAAAAAAGAAACTTAAATTAGTAGACATTAAGTCAAAGGTGTGAAGTGATTTGTGTGACCTGGGTCTGTGAAATGCAGTGTTTTTTAGAGCGCTGATGTTTCCATTCTCTTCACACACACTTATAACACTGGTGTCAAAGCCTCCGACCATCCCCATCCACTCTCCCTCATTCTAACGCATTGTAGGGGAAACAGCAAACCTACGCAGACACAGGGAGAACATGCAAACTCCACATAGTCTGGAGGCAGTCAAAGGTCGGACCTTCTTGCCGTGAAGCCCAAGTACTAACCATTGAGCCTCTAAATAAATGAAAAACAAGGTGATCACATTACTGAGGTGTGACTGTTTCTCCTCACCTGAGCCACGCCCTCGTCCCAGCCTTTGATCACTTGACCACGGCCGATGTTGAACACAAACGGCTTCCCGCGGTCTCTGGACGAATCAAACTTATTCCCATTTGTCAAAGTGCCTGAAAAGTCAGTTTAGTTAGCAAAAAACACCACTGGAAATATGGTTGTGCAGAAATTGCTTATCATTTATATTTGTTGTGTGGAGTTCTGATCAGACTTTGTTTTGGAAGTAGCCAGTAGAAACCGTCAGCCAGCAGCACCAGCATTTACATGTCGGAATATGTCAAAGTGGATTATTCATAACATTAAACCATTCTCCGAAATGTGATGGAGTAGTCCTTAATGGAACTACTAAAATAAATTACAAGTGTAGAAAACGTGGGAAATCTTGTGGTAAGCCAGGTCACTGCACACTGGTCTCCTTATGCAGCATTTAGTCTCATCACCACAAACTGATTCAATTATGCAAGTTTTCCACGTGTAAGTCATTAATTAAGAGTTTTTGTGCTCATTATTCTAAAGATAAGATTTTATACTCGTTTATTCATGCTCGAGTTTAAGCTGTTATGTATAGTGTGATCATACATTTATATTGTATGATCACACTATTTTATATTTCTGTTCTGTAACTGGTGATGAAACTGACATTTCCCCACTGTGGGAAGAATCAAGGACCTCTTCATCTTAATCTCATTTTAAAACTACATCACTTAGAAATTATGGATGATTATTGAATATGAACAATCAACAATTTATTGAAAAAACATTTGATTGCAATTAATGGTGAAAAGGTATTACTATCTTTAAATATAATGTTGAGTCCACCGCGTCACAACCTCATTGGTCCATGTTACATTGAAGAATTTACAGCTAGCCAAGAAACATAGACACTCATCGTACGTTTTGTGTGCTCTTGCTACTGTCCTGTATGTACGCTGCAACATTGAAATTTCCCCACTGTGGGACGAATAAAGGATCTCTTCTCATCTTATTCATAAACCCATTGAGGAACACCCACGTAACGCATCCAGGCGCTGAAGACGCGTGGGACTGCAATGCCTCTTCAGGGCCCCTATTTACCTATTTGTGGATTTCCCCTTGCACACATACAAAATGTATTTGGTTTAGTTTTTGATGAGACGTTGAGGTCCATCTCAAACACCTGTACCCATCTGCTTCTACACAAAAATATGGATACGGTTATTCGAATAAATTAAACACAGTATGCCGTGTACAATTGGTGGAATAGCACTGTCGCCGTGATTTCTCAGTCATCACATGCGGTTGCAATTAAAAGGTGTGAAAATAAAATATTTATTACCATTTTAATTTAGAAAAAAATACGATTGAAGCTTCTGTTCCATATGAAGGCTTTGGGTGTATCGTGGTCTGCTCAATAGACAAATGCAGCGCTAGCTCCTGATCATAAATTACGCATCATCAGTAGTTATGTAAAAGGTGGTCGAGGGGGAGAAGCCTTACATAACGAGAATCGGACTGAAGTTGCAGTAAAAGTGCAGAAAACACGCATTGGAACAGCAGATGGGGTTGGAGAGCGTAGGGCTGGGTGGTTCTTTTGTGTGTGCGCCTCGGCCCGACCATGCGCCAGGCCCAGAGTCTGTCACTTACCGGTGTAGTGCACTTTCACCGACTGCCCAGCCCGGGGGAAGGTTCGCCCTGAGTAAGACAAACGGAAACCGGTCAAATACACGCCTTGAGAGAGACAGTAGAGCGGGAATAGGTGCTTACCGTCTCCAGGTCTGATAGTTTCTTTATCAACTCCCATTTTACCACCGCAGGGTCCGCGCGCGCACCGATAGCTCTGCTCCCACACACTTCCGCTCGCACCGCCTCCGCCCCGGAAGTGGCCTTCTTCTTCTTCTTCTTCTTCTTCTTCTTCTTTTAATGTTTGTTGGCCGTTGGCAAACAACCTTGAGGTGCATTACCGCCACCTTCCGAAATGGAGTTTGGGCCAGGACGTCCCCTTCAGTCCTTCAGTCCTTCAAAGCAGTGGTTCTCAAACGTTTTAAGTACCACCTCAGAAAATTCTTGCCTCTCCAAGTACCACCACAAATGACCAACACTTCACAGTAGGGTGGTAAGCCTACGTATTCATCAAAAACAAGGCAGAGATTTCATTTCTAAAGAAATATATTTCACATTGTTAACCATTGTAAAATTTGACACAGTTTCAACAGTAAGACTGCGCTTCAATATAGGAAAAAACCGAAAAACTGCACCTAAATAATAATTAAATTAAAATGTTCAATTCATTACGAACTGCAAAGCCTTGACTCAAGACTGTGAATTATATTCTGGAGTGAGATGTCTTTGTCCACAGAAGGTTTGGACTCTGCTGAACTTTTGTTTATAAGGCTTGGTCTGCTGCCCTCTTACATCTTCCATTTACTCACCCAAAGAGATGTTGGTTTATATGGTTTGGATCAAATTATATTTTGTTGCTCTCTGTTCCTTTTGCATAAGACTGGGGAAAAAAAAGCTTTTTGCTTTTCCTTCTACATGGAACGTGTTGCAAAAACACTGGAGATTATCTGAACTTATTTCATTGAATATTTTTTGCTCCAGATTGAGACTGAGACATCCTTATTGAAATGTAACTTTTTTTATAATCCGTAATTTTATAAAATTGTATGTGACTGTTTTTATAATCTATATGTTTTATAATCTTTAATTGTATGTATTTTTTGTCCAGGGCTCCCTTAAAAAAGAGGTTCTTTATCTCAATGGGACTTCCCTGGTTCCCTGGTTTTTTATTTCAGTGATTCTTTGGCATACCACTAGAGGGAGCCCCGCGTACCACTAGTGGTACCACACTTTGAGAAACCCCAGTTACCTAATGTAACTAAGGTCCTATGAATATGTTGCGAAGCCCTTTAGGCTTCGCTAATGCATATCTCTTCGGAAGCATCGCTTCCCGCCCTGAGAAGATCAAACGATCTACCCTCCAATCACCTTCACGTCCTGGCGTAGGTCTGTCCCCTATAAATAGGGTCATGCACAACAGCTCTTCTCCTTTCGAACTCAGCCGAATAAGAGAGGGCAGGCCTGCTGGGCTCGAAGCTAAAGGGCTTCGCAACATATTCATAGAACCTTAGTTACATTAGGTAACTGGGGTTTCTATTTCATATGTTGCTTCGCCCTTTAGGCTTCGCTAATGCATAACATAGCGAAGCCCAGACCAATGTACTCCCAGCAGGCATGAACTCTGGTGATTGGAGCAAACTCGTGACCCTCCTGCTCATACCGCAACCAAGCGGTAGAAACGGAGGTCCTACGAGCCATAGAGAAAGGGATGCAGGGCTACCTCTCCCAAGAGTGCCCGCGCATTCCCCAACAGGAAAAAAATAAATAAATTCAGAACAAACCTGGGCAGGCAGCCTCTCCCAAGAGCACCTGAACCCCAGGAATGTAGAGCAGACTGCAGAAGGGTCTAGGCCGCCTCTCCCAAGAGCGCCTATCCCTACTGCAGAGGTGTCCAGGCCGCCTCTCCCAAGAGCGCCAACACCTCTCCACATAACCCTAGACGAAGGAGGAACTAGGGTCGCTCTGCACTCAAAACCGAATGAGCCACAGAGTCAGAGGCCACATCTAGTAGGTAAAACTGCACAAAGGTCGAGGAGGAGGACCAAGACGCCGCTCTGCAGATCTCCTCCACCGAAGTGCCACGGAACAAAGCCACCGAAGCGGCAACCCCGCGAGTGGAGTGAGCCCTCAACTGGGCCGGAGGCGGCAAGCCCTGAGCTTCATACGCCAAACGAATAGCAAGGCAAAGCCAGTGGGCCAAGCGCTGTGGAGACAAAGCAGCACCCTGACTCCTGGTGCCAAACCCTACAAACAACTGATTCGACCGTCTGAGGTCAGACGTGCGGTCCAAATAGCATCTCACAGCCCTGATCGGGCAGAGACTATGACGCCGCTCTTCCTCCTCCGAAGCATGCGGAGGAGGGAAAAACGGTCTCACCCTGATCACCCTAGATCTGAAAGATGACGTGACGACCTTGGGCTGGAATGCCGGGTTAGGCCACAACTCCATCATGCCCTCCCGATCGGGGAGGGACAAACAAGACGGCTGCATGGAAAGGGCGCACAGATCCCCAGACCTCTTGGCCGAAGCCAACGCCAACAACAATGCCGTTTTGTAGGACAAACAGGCAATGGTCGCATTGTCCAGGGGTTCAAATGGAGGCCCCGACAGACCAGCTAAGACCACCTGAAGGTCCCAAGACGGAGCCGACCGCCGGAAGGGAGGTCTGATCCTGCGGGCCCCTCGGAGAAAGCGCTTCACCAAGGGGTGGCTACGCGCAGAGTGGCTACCAAACCCCACGTGCCCTGTGGTAATGGCCGCCGCGAACACACCCAGAGTGGCGGCCGCCCTTCCCTTCTCCAGCAAAAACTGGAGAAAAGCCAAGACCTCCTGGATGGAACACGAGGTGGGGTCCAGGCCTCTGTCCACGCACCAAGAGGCGAAGAGTTTCCAGCGAACCTCATACGCTTTGGTGGTGGATGTAGCCCTCCCACCCTGAATAGTAGTGACCACTGAGGGAGGGAGACCAAGGCTCAACAGTTTCCCCCTTTCAGCCTCCAAACCATGAACCTGTGTCCCAGGACAGGGCGTGAGTAAAGGGCTCCCCCTGCCTGTCTCAGAGCATCGGGACGGTCCGGAATGGGCCAAGGCGGACCGAGCGCCATGCTCACCAGGTCCGGATACCACCTGGCTTTATTATTAATTTATTCTTCAATAACATCACAATCGTTACCTGTGCACACTGGGGATATACCAAAGACAATTCCTAGTTTGTGACTTCCTGTTACTTACAATGGAAATACAAAATTATGCTGATTTAATTGAATTAAAATGATTCACATTTTCTTGTATTTTAAGTTCTGCTCTATTTTTCCGGCCTGTTTAATTACTAATTACTAATTTAATTTATTCCGAAAGCCTGGATTATTATTTTATTGAGCAGAGCGTGAAAAAAAGAAAGTACAGGCAAAAAAGGCCTGCATCATGTAAAAATGTCATTCTCTGCACATAACAGAAGTTTAATAATAACATATTTTGTAGTGATATTTTAATAATTATTTGTTACCATTTATTTTTTCATTTGTTTAGTTTTGGCAGTTCCTCCTATTGGTCATAATATTACAGTGCGATAATAGTATTATGTATTATTTGACTTTCCATCAAAATGACGGATTAGGACCATGTGTGTTCTTTCAGGTTTTTACATCAGTGTGGAGCCAAATTCATCAGAAGTGGCTCAGCTCCTCACTCCGCTGCTTCCCGCGTCTGTAGAGATGTGTGTGCGCTTCTGGTGAGTCCACCTCACTAATAGCCTGGCTCTGCCAGACCCATGTAGTTCCGCCATAATCCACCAGAGGTGTTTTGGTTGCCAAACACCTCTGGTGGAGCATGGCAGAACTACATGGGTCTATCCAGGCTACCTCACTAAAGCTGGGAACCTAACTTTAAACCACTGAAATAGACCTGCGTTATAACATACATTTTTACTTTTGAATTTGCTGGAAACGGCACCAGTCCTAAGTAGCTCTGAAACAGTTGTTGTTTTGTGCTTTGCAATTTTTAAAAACATTTCTACCTGAGATGTTGCTGCAGTACAGTGTTCATGGTTTTACACTGGTTCAGACCAGAGCAGAGAGGATTCATGGGCCGAACCAAGCGGATCAGCCGAAAATCCACTGGAGGAATGCGACTATTTTGCTAAATGCTAATGAAGCATTTAGCATTTTATTTTGGGCTTAAGCAGGGAAAATGGTCCGAACTAAGCGTCTACTCCACCTTGTGACCTGTCCCCTACCCCCAGAGGCCACTTCACCTCTGTGACCTGAGGCTGTTGCTGATTATTACTATTGTTAGCTTTTTTGAATGTTCAATACATACGGGGATGAATAAAGTTTCTATCTATCTATCTATCTATCTATCTATCTATCTATCTATCTATCTCAGCCAATCAGATCCCAGCCCAAACAGTCAAATAGATGACACGTTTTCTAATAAGATGAAGACAACATGAAAACAGCACTCAATTCTTGTTACTTTTCACTTGTACAAGACTGTTTCTATTGGGACATACACAGAAGGGGTCTACAATCTTTTATCACAGTGAAAGCCAGATCCTGTCAGAGCTCTGACGCTAAGCAGGGTTAGCACTGTGATGGGAGACCTCTGGGAACACCAGGTGTCACAGTGGGGAGGCTGCGGCTCCAGCTGTAAAGTGCCAAACTGTGGTTGTGTCCGAGACACTTAACCAACATTGCCCAGAATGAGTCTGGTGTGTGTGAGAATGATTGGAGGTGGTTAGAGGGGTCGATGGCACATACCGGTTGCCTCGCTTCTGTCAGTGTGCCCCAGGGCAGCTGTGGCTACTGTAGAAATTCATCACCAATGTGTTTGGAATGAATGAATAATGTGGAGCGTCTTTGAGAGTCCAAAAACCGTTGCTTAAAACAGATGCATTATTATTGTTATTATACAACCCAATATCATGATCACAATTTCAATATTTTTATTATATATTAAACTTTTCTCCACCATAAAACATCTTCACAAACCTCAGTTGCGTTCCCATCACACCCCAACAGTAACGAATTGCAATAACTTCCTTGATTTTTTCACTTCCAAAATTGACAACATCCGTTCCACCCTCACAGCTACACAAGATTCTACCCTAGGCATTTCAAAATCCCCCTCATCATATAGTCTCTCTCATTTCACACCCATGACGCAGCAGGAGGTCGAGAAGATCATTCATACCTGAAAACCATCCACCTGCTCCTTGGACCCACTCCCTACCCCTCTGCTCAAAACCTACTCCAAATTCATCAGTCCCACAATAACCAAAATTATCAATCTCTCCCTTGGCACTGGCACCATTCCACCCTCCCTCAAAACAGCTCTCATAAAACCATTACTTAAAAAACCCACTCTTGACCCTGTGCCCCTCTCCCATTACCGTCCTGTCTCAAACCTTCCATTCGTTTCCAAAATCCTCAAAAGAGCAGTCTCCACTCAACTCCATAATCATCTCAAATCAAATAGTCTTTATGAAAAATTCCAATCTGGTTTTCGCCCCTCCCACAGCACAGAAACAGCGCTCATCAGAGTGACCAATGACCTTCTTATGGCCTCTGACTCCGGTTCCACTTCCATCCTCATTCTTCTCGACCTCACTGCTGCGTTCGACACCATTGACCATAACATCCTTTTACATCTTCTCCAGCACCACATTGGCCTCTCCCACACTGCCCTCACTGACCGAATCGAGCATGTAGTTCTGGGGGACGCTAAATCTCGCCCCCACTCTGTCATCTGTGGGGTCTCCCAGGGCTCCGTGCTCGGTCCCACCCTCTTCACCAGGTACATGCTTCCCCTCGGGTGTGTCGTCAGCAGGCATGGAATTCACTTCCATTGCTATGCGGACGACACACAACTTTATCTCAAAGTCACTCCATCCGCCCCTCCCTCTGCATCTCTCTGGATGAGGGGCATGGATGAGGCAAAACTTCCTGCAGCTGAATGGCCTCAATCTCTCTCTTTGGCCACAGCATTCCCCTCTCTCCCTCTGTAACCAATCTCGGGGTCAAGTTTGACCCCCACCTTTCCTTTGGAAATCACATACATCACATCTGCAAAACTTCCTTCTTCCACCTCCGTAATATTTCAAAACTCCGCTCTTCTCTCTCTCTCCCGGCTGCAGAGAAGCTCGCCCATGCCTTTGTCTCCTCCAGGTTGGATTACTGCAACGCACTCCTCATCAGGATCCCTCCAGTACGTACAAAACAGCGCGGCCAGGGTCCTGATGAGGGTACGGAAGCATGAGCACATCACCCCCTCACACACACCCTCCACTGGCTCCCCGTTCACCTCCGTATGGAATACAAGATCCTCCTGCACACCCACCACTGTCTCCACGGTGATGCCCCCATCTACCTCACTGACCTCCTCACTCCACACTCCTCAGGCAGAACCCGGTTAGGCCAACAGCACCGTCTGCTCCCGCCCAGGACACGGCTCAAGAAAATGGGGGACCGGGCCTTTGAGGCCGCTGCTCCCCGTCTGTGGAACGCCCTCCCGGACCACCTCAGGGCCCCACAGACGGTGGAAGCTTTTAAAAAGGGACTCAAAACCCTTCTTTTTACTAAAGCGTACTGCTAATTTTTTTATAGTCTTTTATCTGATTTTATGTGTTTGCTTTTATTTATGCTGCTGTCTGTAGCACTTTGATATTTGGTGTCAAATGTAAAGTGCATTATAAATAAAATGTATTATTATTATTATTAATATTTTAATGAAATTTGTCGATGAAATCGATTCTGTTTTCTGTATGTTTTCAATTAATTTTGCATTCATTTTCCCCAGGTACCAGTTGCCTGCAGAGTCCTTTAAATCTCTTGCTGTCCATCTGCTCTGGAGTGGAGACTTGCATGAAAAGCTTTGGGAATCTTCTAACACGACGTCTCTGAACTGGGAGGTGGCTGAAGTCTCTGTGTGGGCCCCTGCCGAGTTTCATGTAAGGCTTGAGTTATCATGCAGATGTCTGAATGTTAAATGTAAATGTCTTCAAGAACTAAACTTGGGCACCTGCAGTTTAGCACCAGGATTGACACACAAGGCCCATTATGTATGTTTATGTAATGCATGAGTATTGTTTGACACCCGACCACTAAATGTCTCTGTGAGAAAGTGCGAGAGGGTTGGGGCTTTAGGTCCTCAGAAGTGATCCTCTGTCAAAGCAGCAGAGGCCTGGAACTGGGAAAGTTTAAGCTCAGCCTAAAGTTGTGGCTCAAAGATAATCAAGTGTGCAGGCATTAAGCATATTGTAAATAATTGCGTCTGGTTGGGTAAGGGTGCTACAGTTTACCTGAATTATAACTGCTAACTAGTCTGTTATATTGCCTCTGCCCTGGGACTATGCTCGGTCTAAACAAAACGTCTATTTTTCAATGTCCCTGTCAAATAAATACAAAAATATAATGTACAAATGTAGTATTCCGGATGAGTAGGTAATCATGTGTCTCTTTTGTAAGATTTCAATGGAAGATGTTAAGAGTATGCTACTATTTCTGCACTTTTCTGGGTAACAATACTGTTGTTTTAAAAATAAAAATAAAAAGCAGCCTAAACATTAAGAGGTCAAACATACTGCTTTTATTATTTTACACCACTAATATCAATCCACGTCCCTGTTTTTAGGTGGTATTCAAAGCAATTAACGTACCAGGAATGACCTCTACCGTGAAGGTCGATGATGTCTCTATAAACAGGGGAGCTTGCGGTCCAAGAGGAAGCTGTGATTTTGAGTCGGGACCTTGCTCTTGGGTCAATCATCCCACTGCAGGAGGACACGACTGGGTTTCATCCTCTGGAGGAGCCGTGGGCCCACCAACGGACCACACTATTCAGACGTCTGATGGTACTGTACTTAAAAAAACAATACAGTTGACCAAAGAGCTGAACACACATATAAAAACAAAATATAATCTAGAAACACACACAAGAGAATACAAATTGCACAGAAAGTCAACCCACTGAGTAAAAAGCCAAAGTAAAAAGATGAGAAGTGACTTAAAAACAGGAAGTGAGTCCGCCAGTCTAATATGCAGAGGCAGACCAAAAGGACAATCACCTTTTGAGGCCACCAACCACACTGTGAACAACACCAAGGTTGCGACAGTAGCTCAGTTGGTAGAGCATTGGCCTTTGAGCCACAGGGTCGTGGGTTTGAGTCCGACTTTCACTATTGACTCCCACTGTCTGCTGTCGTTGCGTCATTGGGCAAGACACTTAACCTCTGGGAACACCAGCCACAGTGGGGCGGCTGCGGCTGTAAAGTGCCAAACTGCTGTTGTGTACTTACTGTGTACTTAGTCAAGACACTTAAACCCCATTGCCTACAATGACTCTGGTGTGTGTGAATGGTTGGTGGAGGGGCCAATGGCACATACTGGTTGCCTCGCTTCTGTCAGTGTGTCCCAGGGCAGCTGTGGCAGTAGTTTATCACCACCGTGTATGGAGTGAATGAATATTGACACATGTAAAGCGTCTTTGAGTGTCCAAAAAAGTGACGCATTATTATTATTATTATAAGATCAGTGACATGCTAATAAGTTAGGAGTGGTTAGACCTGCACTCTACTCGAGCGCTCAGCAGACAATAGGTCTGTGACATGCTACTGAGTTAGGATCGTTAGCCCTAGCAGGGGCATTAGTTCTGCTCCCTACCACATCTTAGCAGACTTTAGTTTGTTAATGAGTTAGCCTTAGGATCAGGGGGTGCCTAACCACACTCATAGGTTATAAATCTCCAACTCACGACTGGGCTTTAATTCCCTTGAGTAAATTCTTTGGATTAAGAACGAAACATTGGGAAAACCTGCTAACTGAAGTACAGATGATGAGTGAGCAAACTTCCTTTGTTTTGAATAATCCCTGCACGGCTGAGAGACTACACAAACTTAAGGTTTTATAGCATTAAGTTGGATGTATAAAATTATTCGCTACATAGAATTATTTGTAATAATTTTCTCAAAGGACTGCTTTCATTTCAGTGATAAATTAAACTGTTTTCACTTCTAGGTGTTTTTCTGTTGAGCTCCCAACAGCACCTGAGCCACAACAGCAGAGCTCAAGTATTTTCTGAGTGGATTCTTCCCCAGGACACTCCCTCCTGTCTTTCCCTGTGGTCCTACAAGAAGAGGTAATTAGAGTTTAACTTCAAGAGCTTTCTTTAGGTTGATTCCTCCTCGAGAGGAACTTATGTTACCACCCAGCGCATGTTTCACCTCTGCTGCTGTGACCTAAAGTGCTGTTGCATTTTATTACTATTGTTAGTTTGTGTAAGCCCTCAGTCGTACAGGGATTAGTCAAAGCAAAGGAAGGTTTCTCACCCATCATCTGTACTTCTTAGCAAGTTTTCCCGACGTTTCGTCCTCAACCTGGGGACTTCTTCAGGGAATGAATTCTCGGACCGCGCGTTGGAGATTTATAACCTATGGGTGTGGTAAGCCACACCCTAATCCTGATACTAACTCGTAAACAATCTCAGGTCTGCTTGATGTAGAAGGGAGCAGGTCTAACGACCCTGCTGAGGCTAACGACCCTAACTCCTTGCATCCTTGCATCCTCGCATCTATGCCTCGCATCTATGACGACATCCTAAAAACAACGCCCTAACTTGGGACAA
Source organism: Knipowitschia caucasica (assembly GCA_964034765.1). Classification (NCBI taxonomy): domain Eukaryota; kingdom Metazoa; phylum Chordata; class Actinopteri; order Gobiiformes; family Gobiidae; genus Knipowitschia; species Knipowitschia caucasica. The sequence continues at coordinate 24,410,737 of OZ035836.1, read as the reverse complement.
GGTCAGTGACATGCTAATGAGTTAGGAGGGGTGAAACCTGCACTCCACTTGATGATCCCAGCAGACAATAGGTCTGTGACATGCTAAGGAGTTAGGGTCGTTAGCCTCAGCAGGGTCGTTAGACCTGCTCCCTTCTACATCAAGCAGACCTGAGATTGTTTACGAGTTAGTATCAGGGTTAGGGTGTGGCTTACCACACCCATAGGTTATAAATCTCCAACGCGCGGTCCGAGAATTCATTCCCTGAAGAAGTCCCCAGGTTGAGGACGAAACGTCAGGAAAACTTGCTAAGAAGTACAGATGATGGGTGAGAAACCTTCCTTTGCTATTACTATTGTTAGCGACTTTTAGAATTATGTATTTAATTGTTTTGTTTGCATGGATGGGTGTGTTTCTGCTGCTACTGGACAACTGAATTTCTCCTTCAGGATCAATAAAATATCTATCTATGTTACATCTTTAGATATCTACTCTGCATACATATGGACCAGGTCAGCAGAATCCCCCATAATGTTTCACAAACATACAGTAGGTCTATGCAACACAGAGGATGTGCTCTATCCTGTCCACGGGTCTCCATTTCCTCACCCACTTCCTTCTAAAACTCTGCACTAAAGCCGTTCAGCCATGAATCACCTGCTGCTCTTTGTGCAACCACAATCTGTGATAAGGGTCAGAGAAAGCTGACTGAGAGAAAGCTCACTTTGCTCACATGTTGCAACAAGTTTTCTCAAAGGAACTAATGAGTTTAATACTATAGTCAAGTTATGAAAAAACACACAGCTGAAGTTATAGTGGCCATATTTGTTCATCAAAATCTATGTTGGTCACATCTGTGGAAGATAAGCACATTGATAGGAGACCCCTGAGAAAAAGCTGTGGCCATAGTTATTGTAACAACTATATAGTTGCAAATCATCTTTTGCAGCCACTGCCCCAGAAGATAGAAAGATAGATAGATACAGCAGATATGTAGCACCTTTCTGTCCTAGTTTTGACTTTGTATGTTGACTTTGGTTTTGTCCTGTACTAGTTCTATTTCACTATTGCTTCAAACGTAGACGTGTTTAAGATAAGATAAGATAGACTTTATTGATCTCACACTGGAGAAATTTACATGTCCCTTTGGCATAGATTGGATCACTCAGATTGTGCAAAAGGCAGAAGTGTGAAAACATGTTAAAGGCAAAGAATATAGTCTGTTCAGGATATGTTATGTACAATCACTAAGTCCTATTTTTTATCTGGTATCTGGCAGTTGCGAACATACCGTAACAGAGTGTTTCATTCTGATTCGTTCTTTTGACAGTGATTTTGAGACATTACGGTTACAAATTCACTCAGGACTTGGGGAGGAGGATATTACGCTCAACATTACCACCAGGGCTGCAGAATGGACCAGATTTACTCATGAACTCATGACCAGCAAACCTTTCCGGGTAAAACAAATAAAAACATGTAATAGTGTAAATGCAATGTTTTTTGTGACATGTAAATTTCTCCTATGTGAGATAAATAAAGCAAATCTTATCTTATCTTATCTTATCTTGGATGTTTGACTCATACGTTTTGTTCGTTAGTTGCTGATTGAGGCAGAAACAAAACCAGCAGGATACATCGCACTTGATGACATTAGCATCAGTCCTGGTTTATGTCAAGGTACAAAGTATAAAGAGTATAGCAGAAATATGATATTGTGATGAGTTGATTGTGGTTTAAATACATTTTATTTGCAGCTAATGAGAGTAGCACTGAGTTTTTGGGCTGCGATTTTGAAACCGACTCCTGCGGTTGGAAAGACGACAGCGATGGACAGGCTAAATGGATCAGAGGCAGAAATGGGACCAACAATTTGGGTAAACACATACATTACCTATACAGTTGTATCTTCTGTGTATGTCCATTCATTCAAAAACAGATAACAAGAAATGTAAATAAACATAAAAACAAATAGCGTTTTTAGTTTTTTAGTTTTTTTCCCAACACAGTACAACAATACTCAAACCTCAAACCCAGCTCAAACAAAGCTCAAACCCAGACTAAAATCCGTATTACCAACACTAGCGATAGAGAGCTGAGCGGTCTCCTTGAGTGTGATGTTGTTTCAAACCTCTCTGAACGTCAACACATTAAAAAAAAAATTGCTGGACTATAAGCTGCTACTTTTTAAAGAACTTTTAACCCTGCGGTCTACATAGCAATGTGGCCAGTGTATGTATGTCTGTATTTTTTATGTTTTATTTATTAGACAAACAGCATATATCAATGAATATATATGGTTGAACATATTGGCGACATGTAAGATAATAAGATTGTATCCAAAGACAAATTTTCATCTGTTTTGTTATAGAGTTAAGTTGATGTCAGAGCAGAGTTTATAGAATTAATATTTTGACTCCCTCAAGTTTTTTGGACTTAGGGGATACTGTTTATTCTAACGATAGACTGTTGAATGAGTTTAGTCACTGATAACTCACACATATGAACTCGTGCTTGCTTGTGTAATTTAACATGCGCATTTTGTCGTGTTATTTTTTACAAAGCTTTGCAAAGACATGCTCATCTCTTATCTTTATTTTGCTGTTGGTTAAGTTATTAAAACGTGAATACCCGAGACCTATTCACTTTCTTTTCAAATGTAGCTGGTGCGGCTTATATACAGGTGTTCGTAGTCCAGCAAGTACTGTAATTACTCATTAGATTTCCTGCACCTATGGATTTTTGTCTCGTTAACTAAAAAGAAAGCCGACAGTTCATGTTTGACACATTTTTGTATTGCTTTTAGCAAAAAGACCTTGTAATTAACCCAAATATAAAAACTATAAGCCAGATCCTTACATTGGAAAATCTAATTCTAGCGTACAATTTCCACTTAGCTACATTACACCTCATTTTTACCCTTTCATATTTTCCCGCCAGGTTGGTGCATGTTGGTGACGGAGACGCGAGCAGAGATCGAGAGTCCGGCCGTGCTCCTCAGTCCTTTGATGCAACAGACCTCTGCTGAATGCACTTTACAATTTAACTACAGCATGTATGAACAGGGTAGGTTTACAAACACTTTCTTGACTTTTCTCCATCTTACTTTCATATGATTTGAGAAAAGAAGTTGCTGAACATAAGCCAAACAGCAAAAAGAGGTTGACTCACTATACAACTACAAATTTTTTTACAGATCATTAAAAGGCATGAGCTGCAAATATACACTAGAATCAATAAAGAAACAATCCTGGGCTTGTCACTATATAGAAAAGTCCCCAAAGATAGTTAAATTGTTGATTATGCTGTCAAACAACGCATCAACTTCAAAATACTCCTCACCACTTTCAAAGCACTTCACAACCTGGCCCCTCCGTACATATCTGACCTCCTCCACCCTGCCACTCCTGCCCACACACTCTGCTCCTCCTCCACCCTCACACTCTCCATTCCCCAGCCAGACTCATCACCGTGGGACACAGAGCCTTCAGCCACTCTGCCCCCAGCTCTGGAACTCTCTCCCCCCTGACCTCCGTACCATTGACTCTCTCCCACTCTTCAAATCCAGACTCAAAACCAATCTGTTCAGACTGCCCTACCCCACCTAACACACACGCACCCACCATTCCATATTGTACTTTACTGTTTTATTCTGTTGCTTCTGTTTTTATTGTTTTTATTATGCATGTACAGTGTCCTTGGGTGTTTTGAAAGGCGCTTTTAAATAGATGCATAGGTGTACAATACTAATGTGGCAATAGTAATCAATGTTTGAATAATCTTTTTGAATTCTATATATGAAGAAAAAAGAGGGAACAAATATACAGATGCAATTATAAGTATCAACAACTTTGTAATGTTCTCCAAGGCGGCTCCTGCTGTGATTTAGGGCTACACAAAAATGCATTGAATTGAAATGAATCGTTACATGTCAATCACAATATTACAGTCATGAGTTTTGATTTTTTTATCCAGCAGTTCAAATACTACGCCAACCACAAATTACAACTTGTGTAAAATGGCTGAGGGCTCAAAAACTTAACAGTGTAATAAAAGTTTACAGTTCATAAAGAAAAAGTATTTAACCAATCAGTTTTACTCATTAAGGTATGAATAGGGGATAATTTTTCTGCGTTTTAAATCTATCTATTTGGTTTTTGATGAGCACCTGATTTTTGACCAGTTGATGCTCGTGTGTTGTCCTTTGAAAAGTACTAATAGAAAACATCACAGAAAACTATAAAAAACACACAACAACTTCTTCCTGGTTACAAGAACTGTAAACCACTTTATGGTCCCAACACACAGGTTTCCATGACCTCAATAAAAAGTGCATTCTACTAAATTGCGACCTTTCTGAACATTGTTGCGGTTGCGTTTGTCAATATCCTGTATGTTCAAAAAGTCAAATTTGGTTCAGACTAAAAGTAACAACTTCAAAAGAGTTCCATTTAAAAAAAAAAAATTGTGTAAGTCATGAATTTGTTAGGTTAATTTTCCGTTTTGTTTTGTAATTATTTAACCCCTGTCTCTTCTTTAGTTCCACTTCCTGTTGATTCTCTGTTTAAACCCTGTGTTGTCCTTTACTCCCTATTCTATTTGCTACGTCTCTTTTAGTTAATCCCCTGTTTGGTTAAGATTCGGTTTTTTTACCTGTGATTTGGTTTTTGCATTTAGTTTTTTATAAAAGATGCAGTCAGTGATTTTTTCCAAACGCGTTTTTAAAATATTGTGGAAAAATTAAACCCTGAAGTAGTCAAGTTATCATGTGTTTTCAAATAGTAATGGAATTGACCAGATGCCTATAGTCTCCAAAAATTAATAAAAAATATTTTGGACCGGATCGATTAAAATAAACCAATGGGATGCGTTTACCCCCTTCACCCCTTTCCTGTTTCTTGCGAGTGCACCTGAGTTATCGGATTTTCTAAAACCTAAAAGGGCTGAACAGAAAATGCCAATTTCACGTTTGCCACCCACTCTCCCTGTTGTTACAAAAAAAAAAAAACAAATGTTGGATGTTTGGTTTGGTGGAGAGGCGAGGGGAGGGGGGAGTGGTTTCCAGTTGGTGCTACGGCTAAGCTAACAACATCGCTTACTGCACCTTTAAATTACTTTTTTTGCGGTCCTGCATTTTGGGTTCATTTCCTTTTAATATGTGACAGTTCTTATCTTTAGTGCAACAGATTTTGACAGTTACTGATTAACAGGCAAACTCTTGAAACCTTTTTATGATATAGAGTCATTTCTTGCAAAGTGACATATGCCTTTATTAGTTATAATGTTGATGATTATGGCTTTACGTCCATTTTCACAATATTCATATGTTTCTTTGGGGGTTTTTACAGCTGTGAGCCAGTTATCAACATAATAACTTAAATATATTTACTGTATATCACTTTGCGTGTATGGTATAGAGGCTGTATATACGTTTCACCAAGTTAGTCCCATTACAAAAGTAAATGGACATATGAACAATCTTTTAATTTTCTGAGTTTCACAAATGTATTAATTACGAATGAGATGAAATGCTTCCTTTTGAAAACATACTCCAATCAATAGAAATGTTCCCAATTGAAGCTATTTCTTTGGACTGTATTCGTAACAGAGAGGGGTGAGCTGAGCGTGTTTCTTCAGTCTGCTCCTGGGACCTCAAGCCTTCTGTGGTGGGGGTCTGGTCTCCATGGAGATGAGTGGCGCAGCGCTGAGGTTATGACTGGTCGAGTCCCGCACAACTTCTTGATCCGTTTTGAAGCCAGAACCTCCTCCGGACCCGGACACATCGCTATCGACGACATACAATTCTCCAGATGTTCTCTGCCAGGTTCACTTGACTTTTCACTATCTCCATAACAGCTAAAGAAGACTGAAGTGAGAAATACATTAAATCAATGTAAAATAACATGATTTATGGTGGTCAAATGTATAAATTATTTACTAGAAAGATTTTCAACTATGGAAACATGTAGCGAAAGTATTACTATGTTGTTTGGAACAGAGAGAGAATAAACATGTGGCAGACCCTGAACCAGCAAAGTTGCACCTTTAAAGCTGGGCTACCTAAAATGTGTACCAATATCTAGTCCAATATAGAGATGCGACTAATATGTATAATATTATTGTGGTAGAGTTTTCAGAGCAGAGTTTATGGACTCTTGTCTATGGTCAAAAAAAGAGTGGTGAATGAGTACTGGCATGGAAAATCATAGCCTGGCCCTAGCAATCCGTACACTCCAGTCAATCATCATTTCCCTGCATGCAATTTGTACTATGGTGTGGTACGACCAGTCTAGGAAAATCATGGTGAAGCTGTTAAATACCTTGTCACGGTGTGTCCAGTTAAATCGATCTGCTACATTACAACATGAAAACCTGCAGCTTCTATTCAAGTGAGGTCTATATATGGACAATATGTACTTTGTTGTATAATGTTGCTGGCGCGGCTTATATACAGGTGCACCTTATAGTCCAGAAAGTTCTGTCCCTTGTTTTCACATCATGTATGTTGGCCTCTGTCACATCTTAAGGTTATTCAGACAGAACAATTTAAAAGAGAGGACCAGCCTCACTCAGCCAATCATCTCTCAGCCCAAAGAGTCAAATATTGACTCACAGGGCTTTTCACAGGGATGATTAGAGGAGACAGCATGTTGTGGTCGGACACATTCACAAGTTTTCACTCTTTTCTACTTAACAACAATATTGATTATATGAAAAGACAGTCAGGTACTCCAACTTTTAAGGTTCAGTTTTTTTTTCATTTTTTTTTCCAGCATCTTCAATTTCAGGATTATAACTGTGTTGTTTCCTGTTTCAGAGCCAGAGCCTGAGTGTGCAGAGAATATGTTTAGGTGCAAAAGCCAGGCGTGTGTGGAGCTCAGCAGAGTTTGTGACTTCAGTGATGACTGTGGAGATCGGTCCGATGAAAGCGACTGTGGTGAGACACTTTGCTGAACCACCTTTGACTGTGTACTTTGAAGCACATGTGTCTGGTGCGTGCACTCGGATCCTGTTTTCTTGGCAGTGCAAATTGTTTAATTGTTAGAGGTAATTGTCCCAGCTTCATCACCCATTTTACGCTAAACATGAAAAACTCACTTAGTATTAATTGATAGAAAAACAACATTCAAAAACGATGCTCAGTTTGCAGTACTAAATCACCTTTCCCTTGGGTCAAATTCTGTTTCAATCCAATTGTTTGAATGAATAAAATCAAACTCATGTTCAATAAGCTTTGTTGAAAATACCTCCAAAATACAAAAAGGTCAAATACAAACATTTGATTGCTGGAGATATTTCAACATCTTCTGCCAGTATGACTAGAACGCCATGTTCCAGCTTCTTCCCTCTGGCGGAAAATATTGTTCGCTGAGACGCAGGACACCACGATATGCTAACAGCTTCCTTCCTAAAGCTATTATCAAGCGCTTTAATGATTTTGCACTTGTTATATAAACTGTTTTGGTTGATTGGTTTCACAGTGACAATTGTTTCTTGTACTTCTTAGCTTGTTTTATTTATGTACATATCTGGTGCACACTGGGGTATTACTTTTGCACATGTATTCCAGTGTGGTTTTTCTGCAAATGGTGAATAAATTGAATCTCCATCTCAATCTGAATCAGCACCAGTTCACTCTCTTTTAGCCGACTAAACCAAAGCACTACACACAACTATACTGGCCTATGACAAGGTTTTAAGTACAGGGAATTATGAATCTCTTGATTTTTTGCCAACAGAAAAGCAGGGTGTGACTGAGCGCTGTAGTTTTGAAAATGGTCGGTGCTATTGGTCAAATGGTGCGGCCGAACAGCCTGTGGCAAAGTGGACTCTCCTCACGGGACAGAGGGGCTGGCCCGAGCTCGGACCTCCACGGGACCACACCAAAAACTCTGCAGCAGGTCCGGCATGTGCACGCAGTTTGACCCTTGTGCTCTCCTGGGGTCATATTGACTCACCACAGATGATTAAAAGTAAAAGAAAAATGCCCTAGATCAGGGTCTCAAATGGTATAAATGACCCAGAGCTGGTCAAGTTACGAAAAAGCATCAAACCTTTTTAATCCTGTGGCGGATCAATTTGACCCCATGATAGCACGAGGTTTAAACAGCTGATGATCTGTTTGTTTATAATGTTTGTGTGTGATTATAGGACATTATTTGACCCCCAGTCAGAGGAAAGACCAGGCATCAGAGATGCTCTCCAGAACATTACTGCCAAGCTCCAACTGCACTGTGAGTTCACCAAATATTTAGACTTGTGTGGATGTGTCTGTTTTACATTGTACGTTTGAAGTTAAACTCGAGTGCCTCACTTGTTTTTTTAACAAATCAGCCAACATCTTTTTCTTCTTACTCTTCATCTTATTAGATACTTATTAGATTAGTAAAACATGTTATATTTTACATACATCTGATTGGCTTCGAGAGGGCTGGAAATGTTGAATTTTTGTCTATTACCTGCTCTGTTGCTTTTTTGAAGAAATATTACATGAATTAAATAAATTACACAAGAACATGCAGTCGGAGGTCACATATCATTGTAAATTGTAAATTTTTCCTTCGTCAGATCAATAGCTAATTTTATCTTTTCTTAACCCGCCAACACAAAGAATCATTGCACAAATCACACCCCATCTACACACAACAATACCTCCTGGAGATATTCTCAATCCTGCCTGCAAACACACACACGCATGGAGATGATTGCAATAAAGTATTAGTTGCCACCATGAATGTTGGATTTCTTCGGCCCCAGGTGCGGTTCTTTTACCACAGTCTGTCCGCTGCTGGAGGGAGTCTCACACTTCGATCCAGGACTCAAAGGAGCGCTGCAGGCGATGTTGTTGTGTGGAGTAGAAAAAAACATCACAGCTACAACTGGCAAAGAGCAGAGGCCACATTCTCACCCTCAGCCAAGAGCAAGGTCAGTCATCTACAACATCATGTATCATAGAATATTAACTTTAAACTGATTTTACACCAAAACTGAAACCATTTCTTTCAAAGCAAAATTCTATATAATTTTTTTCCCATACAAAATTAGTTTTGTCTTTTTTTTGTCCTTGTTTTGTGATTTTATGTTTGTATTGCAGCATAGATGTGGTTTACTACTTGAATTTTCTAGAATAAAAAACCATGCTCTAATATATATATATATAGACCACAGTCTGGCCAACGACCTGAACAGGTTTTTCAGCTGCTTCGACGCTGCCCCGGACACCTCCCCCATTACTCTAATGACCCACCCATCAGCTCTGCCCCCACCCTGACAATAGCCTCTAAATCCATCAAACAACTCTTCTTGAGGCTGCACCCCCAAAAAGCTCCTGGCCCGGACCACGTGTCTCCAGCCACTCTGAGACACTGCGCTAGTGAGCTAACTCCTGTGTTCACTGACATTTTCAACTCCTCTCTGCAGTCCTGCCATGTCCCAGCCTGCTTCAAATCCTCCATAATTGTCCCCGTCCCGAAGAAGCCCAGGATCACAGGACTCAATGACTACAGACATGTAGCAATTACGTCTGTCGTCATGAAGTCATTTGAGCGCCTGGTCCTTCCCCTCCCCCCTCCTGGACCCCCTGCAGTTCGCCTACAGAGCCAACAGATCTGTAGACGACGCCATTAACCTGGCCCTCCACCACATCCTACAGCATCTGGACTCCCCGGGGACCTACTCCAGGGTCCTGTTCGCGGACTTCAGCTCTGCTTTCAACACCATCCTGCTATCCCTGCTCCAGCACAAGCTCTCCCAGCTCAACGTGCCCGATTCCGCCTGCAGGTGGATCACTGACTTCCTGACAGACAGGGAGCAGCGAGTGCGTCTGGGGAAGAATGTCTCGGACTCTGGGATTATAAATACAGTACAGGAGCCCCACAGGGCTGTGTTCTTTCTCCCCTGCTCTTCTCCCTGTACACCAACCACTGCATCTGCAGCCACGACTCCGTGAAGCTGCTCAAGTTCGCGGATGACACCACCCTCATTGGTCTCATCTCCAACAACGATGAGTCCGCCTACAGGAGGGAGGTGGACCGGCTGGTGTCCTGGTGCAGTGGCAACAACCTGGAGCTGAACGCCCAGAAGACAGTAGATCAGAGGTCTCCAACCTGTGGCTCGGGAGCTACCAGTAGCTCGCCAGCCCCTTTCAGGTAGCTCGCCAAAGGATTTAGAATTGAATAAATGATCTTGAATTAATACATTTTGAGTAATTACATTAAGTATAAATAGGTTTATACAGTATCATGGTGTGTATTATCCATGTTTTGTCGTAATTCTTGCATAGATTTTTTATTATAAGTAGCTCTCTGCCTCTTTTTTGTATAAAAGTAGCTCTCCGATTGAATAAGGTTGGAGACCCCTGCAGTAGATGATTGTGGACTTCAGAAAGAGCACTGTCCCCTCGCCCCCACCCTCCGTGATGGACTCCCCCATCACCTCTGTGGAGTCCTTCCGTTTCCTGGGCACCACCATCACCCAGTAGATCAAGTGGGAGCCGACCATCAGCTCCCTCATCAAGAAGGCCCAGCAGAGGATGTACTTCCTGCGGCAGCTCAGGAAAGCCAAGCTGCCTGCACAGATGTTGGTGCAGTTCTAAACGGCCATCATCGAGTCCATCCTCACCTCCTCCATCACCGTGTGGTTCGCTGGAGCCAGAGTCAGGGACAAACAGAGACTACAGCGCATCGTGCGCTCTGCAGAGAAGGTGATCGGCCCCAGACTTCCATCGCTGTTGTACCTGTATGTCGCCCGAGCTCGAGGCCGGGCTGGTCGTATCACAGCCGACCCCTCTCACCCTGCACATGGACTATTCCAACCACTCCCCTCAGGCAGGAGACTGCAGTCCATCAGGACCAGAACCTCCCGCCACAAGAACAGTTTCTTCCCCTCTGCTGTTGGACTCTTGAACACTTCTTAACCTCACTGCCCTCTAGAAGTCCCCTACTGCTCTTTATAAAGTCACTTTACTGCCCTTTTTAATGTCACTTTACTGCGCATCATACGTCACTTTACCTCACTGTACTGCTGTCACCTTACATTGTGTGCACCATGTGCTCTGTATATTGTTTTTAGTAATTGTAACTCTATTTTTATTTTAATTTTAAATGTATTCCTTAAAAGTGTTTTTTATTCTTTATTTTTTATTCTCTCTTTCTGACTGTTGCACTGAGCCGAAGCAATTTCCAAGTCTGTGACCTCCTGTTACTTACGTGGTAATAAAAATGATTCTGTGTATATATATATATATATATATATGTATGAAAATTGTCCACTCACCTTTGGCCTTCCGCGGGCGGTTATCCCTCTCTAAGCTCGGGTCCTCTACCAGAGGCCAGGGAGCTTGAGGGTTCTGCGCAGTATCTTTGCTGTTCCTAGCACTGCACATTTCTGGACCGAGATGTCCGAGGTTGTTCCGGGGATCCGCTGTAACCACTCATCTAGCTTCGGGGTCACTGCCCCGAGTGCACCGATCACCACGGGCACTACTGTCACCTTTACCCTCCAGGCCCTCTCCAGCTCCTCTCTGAGACCTTGGTATTTCTCAAGCTTTTCATGTTCTTTTTTCCGGATGTTACCATCGCTTGGAATTGCCACGTCCACCACCACGGCTGTCCTCTGCCCTTTGTCTACCACCACGATATCAGGTTGGTTTGCCATTACCATTCGGTCGGTCTGTATCTGGAAGTCCCACAGGATCTTCGCACGCTCATTCTCCACCACCTTTGGAGGAGTTTCCCACTTAGACCTTGGGGTTTCCAGCCCATACTCTCCACAGATGTTTCTGTACACTATGCCAGCCACTTGGTTATGGCGTTCCATGTAGGCCTTCCCTGCCAGCATCTTGCACCCTGCAGTTATGTGTTGGATCGTCTCAGGTGCCTCTTTGCACAACCGACACCTTGGGTCTTGTCTGGTGTGGTATATCTGGGCCTCTATCGCTCTGGTGCTCAGTGCCTGTTCCTGTGCAGCCATGATGAGTGCCTCTGTGCTGTCCTGTAGGCCAGCCCTTTCTAGCCATTGGTAGGACTTCTTGAGATCAGCCACTTCTGTTATGCTCCGGTGGTACATGCCGTGTAGGGGCTTGTTCTCCCATGATGGGCTCTCCTCCAGCACCTCCTCATCTCGCCACTGCCTGAGACATTCACTGAGTACGTCATCCGTTTTGGCCTTCTCCATGATGTAGTTATGGAGTTTGGATGTTTCGTCCTGGACAGTGGCTCTCACACTCACTAGTCCTCGGCCTCCTTCTTTACGGCTTACGTACAGTCTCAGGGTGCTGGATTTGGGATGGAACCCGCCATGCATGGTAAGGAGCTTTCGAGTTTTAACATCCGTGGTCTGAATCTCTTCCTTTGGCCACCTGATTATTCCTGCAGGGTATCTGATCACTGGCAGGGCGTAGCTGTTAATTGCCCGGGCCTTGTTCTTGCCATTGAGCCGGCTTCTTAGGACCTGCCTTACTCGCTGGAGGTATTTGGCAGTTGCCGCTTTCCTCGTCACCTGTTCGAGGTTGCCATTTGCCTGTGGTATACCGAGATACTTGTAACTGTCCTCAACGTCTGCTATTGTTCCCTCTGGGAGTGAGATCCCTTCTGTGTGGACTACCTTGCCTCTCCGAGTCACCATCCTGCTACATTTCTCGAGCCCGAATGACATCCCGATGTCATGGCTGTAGATGCTGGTTGTTTGGATCAGAGAGTCGATGTCTCTCTCGCTCTTGGCGTACAGCTTGTTGTCATCCATGTAGAGGAGGTGACTGATCTTTGCTCCGTTCCTGAGGCGGTATCCATAGCCAGTCTGGTCAATTACTTGGCTTAGAGGGTTGAGGCCTATGCAGAACAGTAGTGGGGACAGAGCATCTCCTTGGTAGATACCACATTTGATGGTCACTTGTGCGAGCGGCTTGCCATTTGCCTCAAGGGTGGTCTTCCACATTCCCATCGAGTTTGCAACAAAGTCCCTTAGAGCCCTGTTGATATTGTACAACGTCAAGCATTCCATGATCCATGTGTGTGGCATTGAGTCGTAGGCTTTCTGGTAATCAATCCAGGCTGTGCACAGGTTGGTGTGTCGTGACCAGCAGTCTTGGGCGACTGTTCTGTCAACCAGGAGCTGGTGTTTGGCTCCTCTGGTGTCCCTACCAATGCCCTTCTGTGCTGTGCTCATGAATTGTTCCATATGCCCACTTATCTTAGCCGCAATGATGCCTGACATGAGCTTCCATGTTGTGGAGAGACAGGTTATTGGCCGGTAGTTGGAGGGGACTGCACCCTTGACAGGGTCCTTCATGATCAGGACCGTTCGCCCTTCGGTTAGCCATTCTGGGTGAGTCCCATCTCTCAGCAGCTGGTTCATTTGTGCTGCTAGGCGCTCATGGAGTGATGTGAGTGTCCTGTGAGTGTCCAGTAGGCATGGACCATATCAGGGCCAGGTTCATACCTGAGACTCTTTCTCGGATGTCTGCCTCTGTGATGGTAACTGAGTTCTGTTCTGGGAGGTGGCTGTGCTCCTCTCTCAGGGACACCAGCCATTGTGCACTTCTGTTATGTGCTGCATCCTTCTCCCATATGTTCCTCCAGAACTGTTCAGTTTCCAGCCTCGGTGGATCTGCTCCCCTGTTGTTACCCTGCCACTGAGCGTACACCTTCGCAGGTTGTGTTGCGAATAGCCTGTTCACCCTTCTGGCTTCATTCTCTTTAGTGTACCTCTGTAGGCGGCTGGCCAGGGCTTGGAGCCTTTGTTTCGAGTGCTTCAGGTATGGTCATCTGGCTGTACTTTCTGGGTACTGGTCTTTTCATTGCACCTCTCTGGGCCTCTGTTAATTGACTCACTTCTCTCCGAGCCGCCTTGATCTTAGCCTCCAACCGTCTTTTCCATGGTGGGTATTGTCCATGGCTCCCATGGTTGCTCTTATAGCCAAGCATCTCTAGGATCACTGCTGCTGAAGTGTATATCAGCTCATTGGTTTCAGTGATTGTGGTGGTAGGTATTGCCCTCACTGCTGCATTCACGCTTTCTATGAGATCCTTAGGTGGTACTTCACACAACCGCTGTAACCGGTGTCTTTGCCCTGTGCCCATTCTAGCCATGATCTTAGCTTTCAGGTCAGTCGCTGCCTCGTTCAGCGTTATCGGTTCCATTGGGGCTATGTACCCAATATCTGGTTGGGGAGTTGCAGTTGGTGGGATCTCCCCTCTGACCTCAGCAACTGTGGCATCATACATATGTTGTACTTCATCAATCTCAAGCTGTGATAGCAGTTGCCGTTTGTGGATGTTGGAGCATTGAGCTACCAGTTGTTTCGGGGTCAACTGTGACTGTGGGTTTCGAAGTAACCATTCAGCCCACATTCTCTGCATATAACCTCTTTGGCCAGAGGTTATATGCAGAGATCAAAAGGCCAGCGGGGAGGTGGTTAGTGCTGTGATCTTGCTCTAACAGTAGTGTCTGTGTGGTGTACTCTTTACTTTTTGGGCCGGTAGCTGGGACCATAACAGTTGTGCCTGCAGGGATCAAGAGTGGTCCAGTAGATTGTACCCGCAGTTGACCAGCAGTCCCATCTCCAGTTTCCAGCAGGTGGCACTGTTGAAGAGCTTCTCTCCAGCCAGGAACTGCTTGTGCGACCTCAGGGATGGTGAACATTGCAACGCCATGCTCCCTGTAGAGGTTGTCATAGAGTCTCTGAATAATGTTCATGCCAAGAAGTCCTGGGACATGCCGCTTTTGTCTTGAGAAAGCAGTAAGTCCGTGTGGATCCTTAACAATTAGTATTCCACATGCTGGTAGAGTCCTTCCCAGGACAGTCACGTCCACCTCTACATAGCCATGGTAAGGAATGGCGAGTCCATTTGCAGCTGTCAAATTAAGCCACCTACAGTTATTGATAGCATGCTTACTTGGAAACTGTGTGTGATAGTAGTCACATTTGAACCTGTGTCTAATAGCGCTGGTACTTTCACACCATTTATTGCCAGGTCCACAACTGAGCAGGGGCCCACCAGTTGCTGTAGAAGTTTAGGAGGCACTGGTGTAGAGCCAAGGTCAACTCCTTCTGATGTCTGGCTCAAAACAACAGAAGGTGAGAGTTTTCCGACGACTCTGAGCGAATTGATTGCACTACCGGCCTTTCCTGATGTGAATCACTTGGCAGTGGCTGTCTGCAGTAACGGGCAATGTGGCCCACTTTGTCACACCTGAGAATTTTTTTAGCTGTTGACCATTTTGAAGGATTCGGTTTTAAACTGGTTTGCAATGATTGAAGCTGCTCAGTTAATGTAGCGATTTGAGTCTGTTGCTGTTTTAAGAGCTCAGCAATAGTCTGGATCTCTGTGGATGGTTTTTGCGCTATAGGGGCAGCAGGTCTCACATAACTACTAGCCTCATTACAGTCATAGGATAACTGTGTGTGAGCATCTCCATCAATATTTTCCGACCATCTAATGGCTTCTTCACGAACCTCTATCGATGACATTCTTGGGTCCTGTTTTACCACATCCTTCAGATGGCGTCGTAGCATTCCATTCTTACATGCTCCACAAACTGGTCCCTAAGCATCGTTTGTTGATTAGGAACGGCGTCAGGATTGCTGTCGAGGACACAGTCCATCAAAGTCATTAAAACATGTGAGAATTTCCTGAGTGACTCTCCGTGCTGTTGTTTACGATCGTAAAACTGTTTTAAAAGCACTACCAAAGGTTTTTAACCACTATATAATTATTTAAGAATGGCCACAATTCTAATGGGATTCTCTCTATCACAAAATGGACGGTGCCTAATCTTATTACGTGGCTCCCCACCCAGGTGGTCCAACATAAATACAGATTTCTCCTTGTCTGAGAGGTGTCTGCCTTCAAGACAAGCATCCACTTCCTCAATCCAGTCTTCCAAACGGACACTATCTGGAGAGTCTTTAAAACCATAGAATTTAGGGCACCTTCTTTCACGAGGTATATACACAGTTCTGTCCACTCTAGGGCTGGCAGTGGCCATAGACCTTTTGAACTGGTCATTCTTAGCTTGCAAAGTTTTTAGTTGGTGGTGTATGGCTTGTAATTTGTCGTCAAAGCCAGGCATCCTTTTTTGTTTTATAGGCCAAGCTGTGTTTAAATAACAATCCTTTTAGATTGTAGCTTCTTCTGGAGCTCGTCTGTAGGTTGGGAGGAGTAGGTCTCTCCAAACTTCTGTGCTGATTGCCGTTTACATGAAACTAAACTACTCTGGGATAAAAGAGTAAAAAAAAAAGAATCAATATAATGACCACACTCTGACTGCTCAATCCTGCGAGCAACGCCAAATGTAACACTGTAGTGTTGTAGAATGCAGGTGAGCTTCAATAACAAAGCCAGACAGTCAGTGTGGGTCCAACAGCCCTATGGCAGCTTTTATTTACATTACATAAGTATATTAAAAACAGCAAATGGGACTATTGAACTAAAGCAGTGAAACTTGAAGCTGGGGTGAGGAGCAGTCTATATGAAAAGCAAACACAAAAGTAAACAGAAATCCATCCCCACAACAGAAATCACCATAAACATACATGTGCCACCTACACCAAAACTACAAACAAAGCCACCACTTAAAGTGAGCCCTGTCACCCCAGCTATCAACAAAGTAACTCTACACAAACTAAAATAAGCAAAATATAAATATAAAGTAAACGGCAACCAGCACTGGGCCTATGAATAAAACCCAGTGCAATTAATACAATTAATTATAAAATACAAACAAGATTTATAAAAGCATACCTCAACAAGACAGGACTGTTGTAACCCTTAAAAAACATTAACAAAGTATTTTTAAAATATACAATCAATACAAATATAAAAACACTCTAAACACTTTCAGCTCACCAGAGTCTGATTGTGAACAGGCTGGCTCAGGAAGAGGAAGTGAGCCCTGGTTGCCTGTCTTTTAAAGCCTTGGTCATGTGACCAGGCCACACCCATGACCACACCTACACCTGCCACATATATATATACCTTTTTTTTTAGGTGGTCTTTCATTATGAACATGCAGAAGAGCCTAATGGCCTTGTGGCTGTGGACGACGTCTCTTTCTCTGGGGCGTGTCTGTTTGATCCGGTGAATTCCGAGCTGCCGGACGCTCTGACCACTTCAGCTCCTCTTCCCTCCAGCAGCATGACTCCTGCCACCACCGCCCCTGTGCGCCCATGCCAGGTGAAGATCAGGGCATTACACTTTGCATTTAGATCTATTAAATTAAGATGAATATTTGATTCTGTTGCAGGAAAATGAGTTTTTCTGTTTGTTGTCCGCTGGTACAGTTTGTGTGAATGCAAGTGCACAGTGTGACTATCACAAAGACTGTCCACAAGGAGAGGATGAGCGCGGGTGTGGTGAGTCTGACTAAACAAAGCCTTTGCAGTAGTCCCTGATGAAGTCTGTGAAGTAGCATCTGTATATTTTGAGGCTGAAAAACCCCTAACCACACGCTTTCTAACCACCTGAACTGAGGACTGCTGAGGTGCGATCACAGCAAAATCAAATCTGTTGGTTGTTGATCTGAGTGCTGCTGTATCTTTCAAAAGCCGTGCATATAATGGAAAATAAAGCTGCTGAGGACACAGGAGCAGGGACTGAGGGCTACAGGAAAACCACAGTATTCCTCTGAACCAATCACAGCAGTGCCACAAAATTGCCTTCTGACTTTAAATGATCAATTATAGGATAGGCTATAGGATATTGGACATGATGTTGTTGGAGTATACACACAGCACGTGAAAAAAGCATGCAACATTGCACACACAAAACTCTTAAAAATAGTGTTGCTGCTAAATGGGTGAGAGACCAGTGCATATGGTGCTCATAACACATAGCACCTTCTTAACACGCTGCCTCTTTATCTTTAGTCATGACTCTGGGCACCAGCAGGAGGTCAGTCCCTGTGCTCCCCAGAGTCCAAGCAAGAGGCCAGTCCCTGTGTTCCCCAGAGTCCAAGCAAGAGGCCAGTCCCTCGGACTCCAGATCCTCAAGAGTCCAAGTTGGTTTATATGGCACTAACATGTCACAGATGTTCTTTGTTGCGAGGCCATGGAGAAACTTGTAAACAAGCAGAGCTGTTTTAAAGTCTTTTCTCTGAGCCAGTCTTTTAGTCACAGGATCAATCCATCGCAATCATGTGTAGGGAATCAACAAATTATGCAATACACATTACGTAACGCTGAGCATTCAGAATAATCAAATGAAGAGCAACAGATTCAACTTAGGCAACTGTGATCAAAATTTGACATCCTTCTGTCAGTGCTGTTCATGAGTAATATTGAAATGGTCTTATTTCTAGGCCCATGTACATTTGAAAGTGATGAATGCGGTTGGACTGACATTACTGAAGGACCAACCAAATGGAGGAGGGTTAAGTCCAGTGAGACCTTGGTGCCCTCAACCGATCACACCACTGGAACAGGTGACATTTCTTTTATCTTTAAACAAGAAGCATTATGTTATTCTTGAGGCCAAACTCTGCACCTACTGCAGTTTGCTAATCCAACATTGAAATTGCATTGTCTCCTCTTTTCCCAGGCTTCTACATAAAAGTGGATTTCAGTGAGTCTCCATCACAAACAGAAGTCCGTTTACAAAGTCCCTCTCTTTCTCCTGGATCTGCATATTGTCAGCTGCGGTGAGACATACAACATATTTATGGTGGAAAACATATCCAGGACATATTGCATCATAAACCGTCATTTATAACCAGGGAAAAATCACAAATGCTCTTTGAAACCCAAAATCTTTGGGCAACAACAACATTTGGAGGATAGGAATGTCTATTGAAATTTACTGAAGCACTTGCTATGAATCCCAAATTTGATTAATTAATTAACTAAATTTATTTTTAACAAGTCGAGCATTTGAAACGGGCATCTCTAACACCAAATGTGCCATTGAGATCATAAACACTTTAGCTCCACCAATACAGACATGCTGTTCCTCATTGTGAAGCTCAAAACCTCCAGTTAATAACTTTATTTGTATAAACTGACAATTGTCTTTTAAGAGATTAAGACATCTTTATTTGTCCCGTAGTGGGGACATTTCAGTGTTGCATCACCAGTTACAGGACAGTAGGAATGTGGAGCACACAACAATAACTCTAATAACTCTAATAAAATAAAATCTCTGACTTTAGTAAAATAAAGCAGCAAGAATAACATCTGTAGCTTTAACATAATAAGGAAGCAACTATATCATGTGTATACGTTTACATGGACACATGTTGATTAATGTGCACTATCCCATTCAAATAACCAAATCAATATTCCAGAGGTAGAAATATGGAGTTGTATGTAAACATCTGTACATGTTAGAAGCAAGTGACTCAGTACGGTGACATTGGACACATGTGGTTCTATATTGCACGGATGCACAACATTTTGACTTTGTCCCAATTATTTCAATTTGATAATGTATATAATATATATAACTATAGCTCACCCTTGACAAGTCGGGTGTCTACTACAAAGTTTGAGCACACCTGTTTTAAAATGAATGAATAGTTATTCTGTATATCTGATTATAAGCACGTGCTTCCATTGACACAGGTTTATCTGCATACAATTGCGGACAATCTCGATTACATTTAATTACTAGCACAGCTCTACCGTCTCGGTTTCATGGTGTTAATGTAAGAAGTAGGGCTGTATTCCTCTTAAACTTTCTATTGCTCAATGCTCATCCAAAAACCATGCAACTTACTTCTCAAACAACACACTCAACTCCGGCTCTTCCTTCCTTGTTTTCCTTGTCAGGTTTCACTTCTTCATATCGGCTGAGGCTTCTGGGTCACTAAACGTGCTTACGCAGCAACAAGAAGGTGAAGCAATCCTGTGGTCACGCAATCACAGCACCAGAGCACAGTGGACGACTGAAAATCTCATGCTCGGACCACAGCAAAGCAGCTATAAGGTGGATACTCTTGAACGCAATCAAGACACAGTAACAATCAGGGAAGAGTGGAATGAGTCCTACAGGAGAAACTCGGAAAATCAGAATACGGTTCAAAAGTTCATATATTTCTGCAATTCTACAAACCATATTATGTTATAGACTCTCTCTGTAAAGTGATATAAGCCGAGTATCTGATATTTTGATGTAGGGATTTAAATCGGTGACTGTTTCACTGGTGGTTGACCGTGGCAGCGTTAGCCGGTCAAAGCTGTTGGTTAAAAAAAGATGTATTATTGCATTTAACCGATAAATTACGTTTTAATATACTAGAAAATATGTCTATAGGAAATTAACAATAAAGTCCCAAAAACACTGGCCTTCTACGAAGGAGGCACAAATTAATGTGTAAAAAAAAGAAAAATTGCCGTCCTGCGCTCGAGCCTTAGTCAAATTACCTGGTCGGATAGTTTGGATGCTTTCTAGGCAATCCTGGACGTGCCATGTGCAGGCAGGTTTGGGTCCGCCCAGCACAGAAGGGGGGGAAGATTGAAAAAAGCAGCTATCTCTGCGCAAAGGTGCCGAAGCTGTTTCAGGTTTTGTTCTGGTGTCTCGGCTCTGATCCAGCACATATGGCTGCAACATATAACCATCAACATCTCACCTCAAATATAATTACAAGTGACATCCGTGTCCAAATTTGTTTGTTTATGAACTTTTATAGCAATTCACGGACTTTATGTCAGCCATATTGGTTTGTTTTGGCTGCCGTCAGAAGCACATGCGCAGGTTTGCATTATATCATAAACAGCTGTGTATCTCGGCAAGTCAGTGCAAACCGACGTTACATCGGGCAACGTCACTGATTTTGTCAAAGTGCTATCCATATAAGAGTACTTACTTAGTTATATTATGCAGGTACAGTATTTTGCTACAAACATTTTCAGAACACAGCATTGGCTAAGATAAACAAACGCATTATTATTGTATGTTTTGGCAGTTTGTGAAATTCCAACATTCAACATTCCTCAGAAAACAGGCACACTGTTGTCATTTTAATCTTTTTCCCCTTCTTTTTACAGCTCTGGTTCAGCAGCGGAAATGATGGAACCATACATAAAGATTTAGTTGTAGCTTTGGATGATCTTTCCTTCATCAACTGTGAGAAGTCTTACCAACCACCAGGTAAGTGTCTTTTTCTGTGAACTCCCCCAGAGCCATAGTGTCCTTTTAGTTTTCCTGTGCTATTGGAAGCCATTAGTAGGATGGATTGTCTCAGCAAAGAACAAGAGCTCACTGTAACGCATTGAGACTAGCTTTGTGAACATTGAATTATCGGCCCTCTAATGAGCACAATGTATATGCAGTTTTATATATTTAGGTTGAAAGAACGTGTCCATATTTGTGTGTGTCGTTAGATTAACTTTATTACATTTGAAACTACCTGATTTCAATGTTTTTTGTTATTTTATTTTTTTCCCATAGCTTTGCCTTCACTTGGCTGCTCATTCGAAGACGGCCTTTGCACATGGTCACAAGGAGCTGAGGATAATTTGGACTGGACTCTTGGCTCTGGTCCGACTGGAACTCCTAACACTGGGCCCACTGGGGACCACACCACTGGAAAAGGTTTCAATTAAAAACAAGGGGAAAATATGTGTTAATCTGCTGCAAATGGCTGAAAATATTTATTTACATACAGGGAAATATCTTTACATGAAGACATCATCAGCAGATCAGAAAGGGAGCAAGGCACAGCTGAAGTCTACAGGGCTGCCCTCTGCTGCTGATGAGGGGTATTGCTTTAGCTTCTGGTACCACATGTTTGGGCCAACAGTGGGCTCCTTGAAGATGTTCTTACAAAACACAGACCCAATGGAGAAAACGCTGGTAAAGCACTGTCATAACTGGTATATTTAGTTTTTTAAGCATTTAGTATTTGTAAAATTATAGATTTCAATAATCAAGGTCCGTCCCACTTTGCCACCATTATCTACTATAGTACACTATTATCATAGATAGCAATTATGTTATATACTATCATCTGTTAAATAATGTGTCATCTTCAGTTTGTATTTTACAATTCATCTTGATAGAACTCTTGCCAAATAACGCACAGGTTAGCTCTTTTCACTTTGGAACAACTTCCTTTTGGGACTGTATAAGCAATTGAGAAACACAGGGCTCCTCTGTCCTTT
Organism: Knipowitschia caucasica; assembly: GCA_964034765.1. Taxonomy (NCBI): domain Eukaryota; kingdom Metazoa; phylum Chordata; class Actinopteri; order Gobiiformes; family Gobiidae; genus Knipowitschia; species Knipowitschia caucasica. The sequence continues at coordinate 24,388,662 of OZ035836.1, read as the reverse complement.
TATAATTTCATAATTGTGAAACCCTCGTTGCTTAAGACGCATCCGACTCACATCCTCATTGTGTCGAGTGAAACAGCCTCCTGTGCTTCCTGTAGGTGTGGCAGAAGTCCGGGAACCATGGCGACCAGTGGTTGCTCATGCAAAGTCATGTGACGGCGAGGAAGCAACATCAGGTGGTGCTGGAGGCGACCGTAGGAGGCGCAGCGGGAGACGTAGCCATAGACGACCTCTCCTTTACACCTGGGCCGTGCCCTGACTATGGTATTAAACATTATCTTCTTCATAAGGGATTTCTGAAGTTCAAATATAGTTCATGCAATCTGTAGTTTTATGCAAAGTACAAAGTATGCAATTGTCTGTCTTTATCATATGTTTGAGAAGTTTCACATGACTCAAACTGGGACCAAAGGAGAACTGTGTGTTCAATCCACTCAGAACTCAGAGGGGAGCGTGGGGAGAATGTGGGAACCAGCAAGTTTTATTTATTCATTATTTATTTGTTTGATTGGGCCATTGCACAATAAATGTGTAGTAGAGACCGGACAGAGATACAAGCTAATTATCATCCATAGTCCCAAGACAAAGTCACAGGAGGCAAAGTGACAAGTCACAGTCTCCTCTTGATTACAATGGCACAAGACAACAATAACAGTCTGTGTTAATTCTATTCTATTTGGTTCATGCCATTAATATTTGAAGATGGGGACCAAATGTATACTCATTGATATTCTTTATGTAGTTCTTCATATTCTCCATGTCGAGGTGAGCCATCTGCAGTGTCTTCTGTGCCTGTTTTGGCGCCTCCTGTACGTCTTTGTATGAGCACTTCCTACAGGCCTGGGGACACCTCCTGATTCCCCTGGAGGAGTTGGAGATGTGTGTGGAGAGGGATGTCTGGATTTCTCCACTTACTGTATCTTAGGGTGTCTTGCTACTCACAGCTGGAATTTTTTTCAGATTGTAGGAGACATTCAACATTCAAGCATGTATATACTATAAAATTCACTTCATACAGTTGTCAGTAGTAACTCTTGTTTTCCCATCTGTAACAACGGAAATGATCGCGCCGTGAAGGCATGGCAAAACAAAGGTAGAAACAGAGATACAATCCTTTAGTTGTATGCACAGCTACATTAACCTGGATTTGAACATTGTCAGAGTAGAAGCCTGTCTCACATTTTCAGTAAGGCTGTTCCAGATTTTGTCTGCATACATCTAAAATGCTCCATCCCCATGTTTAGTCCTGACTCTGGGCACCAGCAGGAGGCCAGTCCTTGTGTCCCTGTGAGTCCGAGGTGAACGGGTGTATTGAATGAATACAACTGAAGGTACACGACGACAAACAATAATATGCTAAAATAAACCGCACTAACAATAAAAATGAAACAATTTATTTTTTACTAATATAGTAAAAGTATATCATAGTAAATATAGTAGTATAGTATACCAGAATAAACTAATACTACTCACTATACAGTACTTTTGTTGGTGTAGTAATTGCTAGATATACGGACAGTGCCACACGTGTGAGATATGTGTTTTGTGCTGTAGATGTGTGTGACTTTGAGGAGGACAGTTGTGGCTGGGCAGGGGACAGCGCTGGTGACTTTACGTGGATCAGACAAAATGGCTCCTCACAAAACTCTGGCCCCAACAGCGACCACACGACCAACACTCCCATGGGACATTACTACTACCTCTCCCCTACATGGGGCGATCAAACAGGACACACCGCTTCAATCTCGTCTCCTCTGTATCCGCCCGGTGAGAACTGCTCCAATTACACACTTTCTCGTCTCTATTGAGATATATGTTTTCGCATATTGACAGGGCAATAAGTGAATGAAAGAGGAACTAGCCATCCGGTGAAGCTCTCAGGCAACATCTGCATGGAACTAAACAACTCTAAACTATTTTTTTTAAGTCTCTCATTGAGCATTCCATAATTTACAGTTCTTTAGTGCAGTCTCCATAAATATTCTCATGTAATTTTTGTTTAAAATTAAAAAGAAAAATGGCATGACATATTGGGGTTACCGTTTAGCAGGTACCAGTATGAACAACATCAAGGATTGAGGATTGTAAACCAAATGTGCTGATGAATACAATCTTTATTTTCTCTTTCATTTGTTTTCCTCTCAGATGCCGGCTCTTGTCTGCAGCTCTGGTACCACATGTTTGGAAAAGACGTTGGGACTCTGAATATTTACCAGAGGAGTGCAGACGAGGCTAAATCCGTGCTACTGTTCTCCCAGACCGGAGACCATGGCTCAATGTGGAGATCTGCTCAGGCCGCTCTGCTGCCCCGAGTCCAGCCCTACAGGGTGAGGAGGGGGTGGAGGAAGGGGATCGGTTGTATTGTGTAACATATTGGTCAGAATTACCGATTTAAACAAGGTAATACATCTAACTTGTCTTTCAAAAGAACCACAAAAAGTATTTCAACTCAAGACAAAATTAACCTTTTTGAATGACCAATTCTCGTTGGTTTTTAATTAAACACACAACCACAGCACCTGCTTCTATTCACTTCGACAAAATGCCTGAGTATTGTAGCGCCACTTGCATCTGAAAGCCTGATCCTGTCAGACCTCAGAAGCTAAGAAGTTAGTATTCGTGATGGGCACCGGTGTTACTGTAGCTGTGGCTGTAAAAAATCAAACTGTTGTTGTGGCCAATTATATCCTCCACATTATCTAATTTGCTGCTATAACCAATATAGATTGAAAACACAATCATTTTTAGATTGTCTGTTATAACTAATAGATCATTTTGACACAAAACTACATTCTAAACAAACCAGAAAAAACTGTAGACTGTATCGTACAACAGGAAAACTAATTTAAATGGCATATACACTAAACACCAAAAACAACTGTCCGGTCTTTTTCATGGTAAACACATTGAAACCTCTGACCCGTATGCCCCTCATGTGAATGCTGCTGTGAGTGAGTTGTGCTATTGTGCGTCAGATTGTGGTGGAGGGCATTGCACTGGGACCATCTCACAACGGTGGTATCGCCTTTGATGACGTACATTTGACGGACACTCACTGTCCACCTCCGGGACACTGCGACTTTGAGACCAGCCTCTGCAGCTGGACTAACGTGGGGCAGATAGACCAGACCGACTGGCTCAGAGGCACAGGAGCAGGACCGGACTCTACGGGACCACCTGTAGATCACACCACCAACTCCTCCAGTGGTCAGTACTCATGCAAGTGCTGGTACAGAAGTAAAGTATTAATTTTAAATATGTAATTTTTTATTATTTATTATTATTATTTGACTGACTAAAGTGTCATGTACTGTTTATGCTTTATATTTTTAAACATAATATTTTTTACAAATAGAAATCACAGTCATAGGAAGAACCTGAAAGCCTGTATCCACCTCAGCATCTTTCTCTCTAGTAGAAGATTCCCTTATGAACAAATTGAATATCTTGCTTTTTTTGTAGAGACTTTCCGTCAGGAATATGAAGCATCTCTTGAATCATTGATGAGCTGCTGTTCATTACAGGTCATTACGTGTACACTGACAGCTCTGTGGGACATTGGGGAGATCAGGCTTTTCTCATCAGTGAAGTGTTTCAGCCGTCCACCAGAGGGCACTGCATCACATTCTGGTACCACATGTACAGAGAACATGTTGGCACGCTCAGGCTTCACATCAATGACAGGTAACTTTTGGAAATCATCTTAAAACAAAGGCTTACACATAAGTGTAGCAGATTTGGATATTTTACATCCAAATCCACATTTTTGTTAGGCTTCTGGTATGGCAAGTTTATTTGTATAGCACAGTTCATACACAAGTCAACTCAAAGGTGCTTAACAAAGCAATCACAATGCATTACAATCATAAATCACCGCAGTACATTATAAAGAGTGTTGTATGCACAGCTAAACATAACTGTTTTGTCTTAGCCATCTGTAAACTCCAGTCAATAATTATTTTCCAATGAAATGTGTACGATTGTGTGGTAAGAACAGGCTAGGATAAATCTGTGTTTATTTTCATTAGCTATAGACTGTCTATTTTATTGTATTTTTTCCTATGCTTAATATTTGTAGGTTTCCTCACTAAAAACACGTTCAAAGAGGGGTCGCCTCCTGAATGGCGACCCCGCTTCCATCTCTCTGTGTGGAGTGAAAAATAAAAAAACAATTGTAAACCGCTTTGTGACTCTGGTCTGTGAAAGGCACTTTATGAATAAAGACTTACTTACTTAATATTCACTTATCTTGTGTAATAATAATGAAAATACATCTTGTTCCTAAATACTCAAGGCCGCCTTACATAGCAAATAAAATGGTGCGGGGGCTGACTCTAATAATGTAATACTACATGTAATTCTTCTCTTGTTTGTTTTGGTAGAACAACTCATGAGGCTGGAAATGTGGAGGGTTTGTTGAAGTGGGAGGAGAGCGCGAGCGAGGGACAGCGCTGGAAAGAGGCCAGTGTGACCATCAAACACCAGGATCCATTCTGGGTGAGACTACTCTCATTACAACTTATTATTCAATTTGGAGAGACGAGAAACGAAAATGGTTATGAGTATTTATTGAGGTGGTTTGGCGCCCTAGGCCCCGGTGCGGCCTTCAGATCGGAGAGGCTCCTGCGATGGAGCGCGTACAATCCCCCGGGACCTAGGCACTGGTGGCGGCATTTTGGCGGCATTTTGGCAGATTGGAGGCAGATTGGAGGCAGATTGGAGGCAGATTGGAGGCAGATTGGAGGCAGATTGGAGGCAGATTGGAGGCAGATTGGAGGCAGATTGGAGGCAGGGTGAAGAGGAGGAGGAGGGGAGGCGGTGGTTGCGAGGCTTCGAGAAGGCCGAGAGTGGGAGTTGCTCCGCTTTTAAGCGGCTGCCTGTCCAGCACGGATGATTGGAAGGGGGCGTTTGCTGAGCGATAGGCTGGGGAAGCGAACCGGCCTGGAGGGGGTAGCTTTTGGCTGACGTCTACCAAATTGAATTTTCGCGAGCTACATTTCAATTTGGAGAGACGAGAAACGAAAATGGTTATGAGTATTTATTGAGGTGGTTTGGCGCCCTAGGCCCCGGTGCGGCCTTCAGATCGGAGAGGCTCCTGCGATGGAGCGCGTACAATCCCCAAAAAGGCTGTGTGTGTTGATGGAGTTTTGCAGCCTGGTTTGCAGGGAACAGACGTCGTGGCTACTCTATGCTGTGACCGCTATCGCTATGCTGTGACCGCTATCGCTATGCTGTGACCGCTATCGCTATGCTGTGACCGCTATCGCTATGCTGTGACCGCTATCTCTATGCTGTGAACCGTTTTGCGCTAACCATTTTTCGCTATGCTGTGACCGCTAACACTAACGCTATGACCGCTACCACTGACGCTATGACCGCTATCACTGACGCTATGACCGCTATCACTGACGCTATGACCGCTATCACTGACGCTATGACCGCTATCACTGACGCTATGACCGCTATCACTGACGCTATGACCGCTATCACTATGTGCTGTGACCGTTATATGCGGTTATCTTTGAGTGCCGGGACGTGAGCACTCGCATCACGATCAACCGGACGCTGCGGCAGGGTTATCTTTGAGCGCTGGGACGTGAGCGCTCGCATCACGATCAACCAGACGCTGCGGCAGGGTTATCTTTGCGCGCTGGGAACGTGAGCGCTCGCATTACGTTCCGTCAGACGCTGCGGCAGCGGAGAGTGTTTGAGAGAAATGCGTGCCGCCACCAGAATCTTATTGGTTCACTTACTTTGTTTGAGATGAAGGTTGAAAGGGTCAGGGGACATAATGTTGGGTGAAAGAGAGCGACCTTTGTGTAAGCTTCCACTACGTCGAGATTATCACACATGACCGAGATCCTCTTTCTCCGCCACGCGTGATTCCACAGCGCGCAGGCCACGACCACTGGGAATATCTCGTGTAGGGCAGAGGAGATGCTCCGGTGGAAAGTAGCGGCCACGGCCCGGCAACCCAATGGTCCTGGAAGAATCCCCCAAAACCCACGGAAGGGGCAGCGTCCGTGTAGAAGCGGAGACCTGGAGGGGCAGAGACATGTCGGAGAGGGCCATTGATGTTGCAGGCGCCCTTACGCTTAGGATCTTGGGTTGGAGAGTAGGTAATCAGGACAGTAGGAAGGTCGGTAAAAGCCGTGTCTCGGACCGCACGAAGGTTGAGTGAGCAGTAGTAAAACGCTTATGCAGAGAAGCCATGGAAGGCGAGCAGGAAGATGCTGCGAGGAGGGCAGACATGTACTTGGAAGATGAGCCGAAGTTCAGTGCCGCTGCAGGATGGGCAGCATGATTGGGAGCCTGCGATCAGAAGAGTGAAGAACACAGGTATGGATGCCTTTGATTAGGAGTCCGATTGACGGCTCAGCGCAGCTACTCGGCCAGCTGCATCTGATAGAATCGGAAGATTAAGTAGAGAGATGAAGCATGACCGCCGAAGCGACCCTGGGAGCACAGGTGCGAGTCCAGTGCAGCGCGGCATACTCTGCCGGGCTGCCTCCATTAGAAGCAGGATAAGCTTCTGAGAGAGTGGGTTGCAGCAGTAGCAGTAGCAGCAGCGGCAGCGGCAGTAACCTCAGATAATAACGGCAACGACCTGTATCAGCCGCGGCAGCAGCAGCTGCAGCATCCGTAGATAATAACGGCAAAAACCCTGTATCAAAGCCACGGCAGTAGAATATGTTGTAGCTGTTTAGTGTTTCAGTAAGAGAAGCGAAGTGAAGAGAGATGACGAAGTACAGGAAGCAGCAGCAGCACGGCAGTAGTAGCAGTATGAAGCAGCAGCGGCAGCAGTAGCAGCAGTAGCGGTAGCAGTATGAAGCAGCAGAAGCAGCATCAGCGGGAGCAGCAGCACCACGAAGCGATTCATACGAACAGACAGACGTGTCGCGCCAGTGTGCGCTGCTTGTCTCCATGAGCCAGGTTACATACGTGTCTGGAAGAGCCGAGCCACAGAGACAGGTGCAGCCTGGGAGCCTGCAGAACGGCAGCGGCACATGTAGTAGTAGAGCAGCAGGAACAGGCAGCAGGGACAGACGGCAGCAGGAGCGGCAGCAGGAACAGGCAGCGGCAGGAGCGGCAGCAGGAACGGCGGCGGCGGGATCGGCATCAGTAGGAACGGCAGCGGGGACCGGCAGCAGCGGCGGTCAGAGAACCAACCCACGGTTGTTTAACAGCCTGAGGAAATAAATCAACCCGAATCCGAAACATTCCCATGCGAATAACAGACGTCCCCTGGAGCCATCTTCTGCTTTGGTTATGGCAGATGCGCATGAACGATCACTGATCCATGCGTTCATAGCTCCAACACTACTTCACACCCATTGCAGATTCACGTTCGGCCCTTTTTCTTCCTGCTGCACTTTCAAAATGCAACACTGCAGTTAGTTACCTAATTTAATACCAGCGACCTAGCTATTTAATGCATGGTTTTACTGCAAGTGGCAGAACATGATCTGAATTAATGCACATAGCTCCTCGTATATCCCTCAGACGATAGAGATTGATGCCATTTAATATGCATTGCCCCTCAGTTAGCTCAAACACATGTGAAACGGAGCCTGCAGACCAAGCACGGGGCGAAAAAACTGGCGCCTGCAGTCAAGTGCGTAGGGCAAAAACCAATCGCCTGCAGCCCAGAACTCCGGGATTAATCTGTCCGCGGTCAGCACGCTCACTGTACTCACATGCCAGGAGACTTGGGAAAAGCAACGGGACGACGCGGCACCGCCAGACCTTCTGCGTGCGGCAGCAGACCACGAGGAACGAGCCGCACAGAAACCCGCGGAGGGCCCCGCGGAGCAGCCCGCAGAAAGAGCCCGCAGAGGAGGAGAGCAGTGGGGATATGCGAACCACGCAGTGCAGGGACGTGGAAGAGGAGCAGACCAGTGCAGGGACGCGGAGGAGGAGCAGACCAGTGCAGGGACGCGGAGGAGGAGCAGACCACAAGCAGCCAGACGGAGGACGCCAGGGACGCGCCGAGTAGCGTGAGTAGACGAAAACGATTCCTCCAGACGATTCTCTGCAAGGCTTCAGGAGCATGCGAGGCTTCGAGAAGGCCGAGAGTGGGAGTTGCTCCGCTTTTAAGCGGCTGCCTGTCCGGCACGGATGATTGGAAGGGGGCGTTTGCTGAGCGATAGGCTGGGGAAGCGAACCGGCCTGGAGGGGGTAGCTTTTGGCTGACGTCTACCAAATTGAATTTTCGCGAGCTACATTTGTGTTGACACAAACATTAAACACACTGCATGAAATATCAATTTTACAATAAAAGATGCAATAGACGGCACCACCTGCATGTGAAAGCCAGATCCTGTCAGACTTCTGAAGCTAAGCAGGGCAGGGCCTGGATAGTACTGTGATGGGAGACCTGTGGGAACACCAGGTTCCGCAGTGGGGCGACTGTGGCTGTAAAGTGCCAAACACTGGTTGCCTCGTTTCTATCAGTGTGCACAAGGGCAGCTGTGGAGTGAATGAATAATGACATATTTAGCTTCTTTGAGCATTAAAAATATATAAAACCAATGAATTATTATTATTATTGTTATCATTACTTGGGGGGAAACGCAAACCTTTGTAATTTAACATACAATGTGAAACTAATATGATAGACTCATTACTCATTAGTGAGATATATCAAGTATTCATTTGTTATAGTGTTGGCCTCACAGCTTGAAGAAAATAAATAAAAATGTGTATCTTTTGATTGTGTTTTGATGTGGACTTCTCATTCCACGTGGAGTATGGACCAATGGTTTCTAAGTGTTTGTCATTATCTCATTTCTTGTGTTCAAACAAGAAACTGCTGCTTTGAATTAGGGCTGCACAAAAATGAATTGAATCAAACTTTCTTACTGGACCTGGGATTGGGTCTTGTGTGGACATGTTGATTTCCACCGGACTCTGGTGCAGTGGACTAAGATTGTGTTTATAAATGTCACGTACTGCTTGGTTGTTTCTGCAGCACTTTCCCCTTGTGGACAATACAGTTTATCGTATCTAATATTAATTCCTGTGCTGTATTTGCAGTTTGTGTTTGTATATCAAAAGGGGAAAAGCTCAGAGGGAGACGTTGCTCTGGATGACATCAGTATTTTTCCTTTTCCTTGTTACTCTGAGCCTGAAGTCCACCCTGACGACAATGGTAACATCTGAATCTATTATATTACACTATTACTATATTGTTTAAAAGTTTCCTTCCAAAACACTTATCAAAACGCACTTTTTTCCCCAGGAGCCTTGACCATTGGCCTTGCAGTTTGTTTCACACTATTGGCCGGAATCATCATCTTCGCCGTTCTATTTATTATAACACGGAAAAGATCATTAAAGTAAATCTCAAAGCTTTATCCCACTATAACTTTAAACCTTGGACCATGATGAGTTACCATAGTGACCACCTCGACTCGTATGAATGTACTGTCTCGTCATGCACAGCTGACATATGGGAAACTAGCAGAAAAATGTGTTGAAGTACAGCATAAGATTAAAGCTGGGGTACCTAACTTTCAAACCACAACAACTGGAATTATGTAATAAGTCCATCTAACTAAGTCCTTGCTCTCAAAACAGTTCCCTACTATCTCTAGCTTCTACAGGCTTTTGGCCTCTGTCCCATCTTTAGATCAGCTTTTTCAGGCAAAAAAGTGACAACGAAAGAACCATACTCACTCAGCCAATCAGCTCTCATCCCAAAAGAGCTCTTTCTTACGAGTATGAAAACGATAACATGTCTTCTACTGTAATAAGAACTTTCTGTTGGGACAAACAACATTATATTACTCGTACTGACCAATCAGATGCCTTAATTTGCATGTGAAACTGTAGCTTGCCTTAGCAACCGTCTTAGCAACATGTCTGCCCCTGTTACAGCGTGAAGATAAGACAGTCCTTTATTCGTCCCAAAGTGGGGAAGGTTCAATGTCATTGTTGCACACATTATAGCGAAATAAAAAGAGGAAGTAATACAAATCAGAATCCGAATCAGAATATTTTTTATTGCCACGTAAGTAACAGGAAGTCACAGACTTGGAAATTGCTTTGGCTCAGTGCAACAGTCAGAAAGAGATAATAAAAATAAAGAATAATAAATTTCAGAACACTTCTAAGGAATACATTTAAATTTAAAATAGAGTTACAGTTACTATTTACAATATACAAGTGCACTAGGTGCACACAATGTAAGGTGACAGCAGTACAGTGAAATAAAGTGACGTATGATGGGCAGTAAAGTGACTTTATAAAGGGCGGGGGGACAGGTTAAGAAGTGTTCAAGAGTCCAACAGCATAGGGGAAGAAACTGTTCTTGTGGCGGGAGGTTCTAGTCCTGATGGACCGCAGTCTCCTGCCTGAGGGGAGTGGTTGGAATAGTCCATGTGCAGGGTGAGAGGGGTCGGCTGTGATACGACCAGCCCGGCCTCTAGCTCGGGCGACGTATAGGTCCTGCAGCGATGGAAGGCTGCGGCCGATCACTTCCTCTGCAGAGCGCACAATGCGCTGTAGTCTCTGTTTGTCCCTGACTGTGGCTCCAGCGAACCACACGGTGATGGAGGAGGTGAGGATGGACTCTCATGGCCGTGTAGAACTGCACCAGCATCTGTGCAGGCAGCTTGGCTTTCCTGAGCTGCCGCAGGAAGTAATAACAATAATAAGATGATGATAAAAATTAGCCTGGCCTTAGCCATCTGTAAACTCAGGTCAATTATTGTTTCCCTTCATGTATGTCTGGGTCTGGTCTTAGTGGCTGCGATCCCTAATATCAAGAAATTTAATTCAGAGCAAGTAGAATATTCAGCAAATTATAGTAAAGTAAATTGCTGGCAAAGATGTTGTGGCTCTCCTCCCTACATGCTCTGTTGGAGGCAAAGGATATGGCTAGGCTAAATGCTAGCTCACTCGAGCGCATTACATACGCCACAGTAAACTCAGATCCATCCATCCATTCTCTTACCCTTAATCCATTTCTCGGTCGGGGGTGTCAGTCAGATCCTCCTGCAGGTGGTGAGTCCACAGGAGCCTTGATCTTTCAGCAAAGAGGGGTTTATTGTCTTGCCCAAGGACACAACGACAGCAGAAATCAGTAGGAGTCATCAAGTAGGTCTCGAGGTGGGGTTGAACCAACGACCTTCAGGGTTAAAGTCCAATGCTCTGCCAATTGAGCCACTGTTGCCCCGTAAACTTAGATCCAATCGTTTCAATCTGCAAAACGATTGGAACGGAGCTCAATGGAGCAAATCCAGACCTTTGTATGAAATGAAATGAGTGCGATATGGTGTTGGTAAGACTAGGCTATGATAATGATAGGCGCTATAATTGCACTTGGTTCAATGAGAGTACTCTAGTGGAGTATACTCTGTAGTCAGCAGGAGGTGCTTACAGAAGCGTAATCAGAACATCATCCTGATAGAATGCATGAAACTCACTGTCTTCTTTTATAGGGGGACTGCTCAAAATTCAACAATGGCTCTTTCAGACTCAAACGAGGACGTAAGTGTGTACGTTATTATGAATACTGCGAACACTGAACTAATAGTTTCTTTGTTTTATCTTAGAATATCCAGTTTGGGTTTTTCAACAAACTATACGACTCATCGCCGCAAGAACCAACTGCATCTGATGCTTAGAAAACATTAATGTAAAATAAGAAAGACTAAATGAATTGTAGATAAAAAAAACAGTATATTTTGTTTACATAGATAGATAGTTTATTGATCCCGTAGGAGAAATTCAGGTGTCCAGCAGAACACTCATACAGGTCTGTTGTACAGTCTGACAGCCAAATGATAAGATATAAGATAAGAGATCCTTTATTTGTCCAGCAGTGGGGAGCACATACAGGATAGCAGTAAGCCCTGCTATCATGCTGCAAAAAGCCAATTGATTTCATACACTGCATGTAAAAATAAGTTACAAAAATGGCAGAAATATGCAAAAACTAAACATAAACAGAGCCCAAGTACAAACAACCTGACTGAACTAAATTAAATAAGAGTTAATCAAACACAGAGGAAATCAAAAAGCTGCTATCCTTCACCCGACAGCAAGATTATGAATATGCAAATAAACCAAGTTGAATAGCACCATACCAACTTAAGTCGGAGCAAGCTGAACGTACTATAAAAACGATATGCTCTGTCAGTGGAGAATTAACACATGTAAACAAAATAATAAAAAGTAATTTCCTTAATTTCTATACACAATTATACACAACACAAAACCCACGGGATTTAGAAATCAAGAACTTCCTGAACCCCTCCCCCCGACCACCCAACAGACCCACCCCAAACCACATATATTATTAAGAACCCACGCACGCGCAGACGCACACACAAACACACACGTACACACACTCACACACATGCACGCACGTACACACGTAAAACTGTAAAACCATGAAGAGAGAGACTTGGCAGGGTGCAGATGAATCCAGCTGAAGAAGCGTCATCCAAGGAGCCGTCTGCACCAGGAGCAGAGAGCCGACCAAAGCCACAGGACCCAGAGGAGACACAAAGCCGACACTCCAGGCCCCCACCAGGTCCAGGAGTCTGACCCCCACAGCCACAGCCGACCACCGCTCCTAGTGCAGAGGGCTCCTTCAGAGGAAACACTGGGGATACTAAAAACAATACAATAATTAAGTAAAACATTAAAATGTGAGACTAAAAGGAAACTATCACGATACATATTAATATTAGTAATAACAATAATAAATTAAAGCCGCAAGCAGGCATTTACTTTGCACAATAGCGCCCCTTACAAATTCAATTTTATTTATTTATGTATTTATTTATTGTTTATTTGGTTGGGACAGTACATGTTAGTGAACACATCACTCCGGATTGTCGCCATGGGCTAATTTGCATCCGTTGTCCCACATTTGCACTCACAAACACACACTCATTCACCCTTAACTAAACATAGTCTTGTTCCAAAGAAAACCAAAATAATACGTTTCATGCCAGAAAAAAACTTTTGAAAAAAAAATTTGAGTTTTTGTACATGTTCAGTGGGTCAAAGAAGAGATCAAACAACAGAAAAGCTAAATACCTGTTTCCCATGTAAAACTTTGACTCAGCCTGTAGATGGCGCTAATGGGCAAATTTAATTGTTCACACTTTCAGGCGACCTGGGCCCAGGAGTTGAACAACCGAGTCAAGTTTAGTGCAAATCAGAGTTTGTAAATGTGCTCCTGTTTGTACATACAATCTGTGAGTGTGTCCATACAGTCTCCATTGGATAACATGGGAACTTCACGCCTCTCTATGAAAATAACCACAATTTGGGAGTCTGTCACGCGCAGAAAGTTTAACTAATTCAAATTCTGCGATCAACTATTAATGGTTCATGTGTTGAGATGATGTGGAGCGATTTTCAGCCAAATTAGTGAAACGGCTGTGGCTGGTTTGATGTTTGAGCGAGGTGTACAGAGCGAGGTGTCAGAGATTTAACGATTTTGCCATAGACACAGAATGGTGAGCATTTGTTGTTGCCACGGCAACAGGGTAAAAAAATAAGTCTTGGTTGTCATTGACTTTTTGAATCAAGAGGTCAAAACTGAATTATGTGTAAAATTTCAAACATTTTGAAAAAACTAAATTGCATTCTGCATTGCATATAAAACTTTGACCATGGTTTGAAGGGGGCGCTAGTGAGCCAATTTAAATTATTTCACTTTCAAAAGACCTAGACCCTGTAGTTGAACAATGGATTAAAATGTTGTGCAAATCAGACTTTGTAATTGCAAATGGGAGCAAAGTTCCTATTGTCCAAAATAAAAATGAAAAAATCACATTTTACGCTCCTCTGATCAAAATTCTATGAACAACTATTGATGGTACATGTGTTTAGAGTTAGACGATGTGGAGGGATTTTGAGGCAAATTGGTGAAACGACCAAGGAGGATTCGTTTTCCAACTGACATGTCCAAAAAAGATCAATTTTCATTTTTCCATTTTCCATTGACATTAATCAGCGCCCTGTTTGTCAGGGGGCATGGCCATACTACCCTTTTATTCATGATTTGAGTTGAGGAACATGTGTACCGAATTTCATGGCTCTACAACAAACTTGACCTCGGACCCCCTCCCATAGGCGCAATGTAAACTGACTTTTGTAGGGGGCGCTGTTCTGGCTTTTTTTTTTTTTGTCACTTAAAAATCAACACCAAAACAATTTTTTCGCCAGTTCTGAATTTTGGGCAAATTTTGGCAAGTTTTCCTGCATGTTCAGGGGGTCAAATTAAGGTTCAAAGCACAGAAGAAAACAATACATAAAAACAATATAGGATTGTTTGTTTTTTTTAATTAAAGAAAAGTGGAACACTACTGTTCATTTCATCCATTCATCTAACATCTTTCTGTGAGTGCATTAAATTGCATTCCTAATGATTGAATGTTCATATTTAACACCCACCTGTGTGTAAACTGTTTAATTAAGAAAAAAGAATCAGTCACTTAAAGCTGCACTAACTGACTTTGGGATTTTGAAGCAGCGGACTCGCTGGCCTCGCTCTTTCTCCTCCCCTCCCCACACCCACGAAGCTATCGCCCCCCCGCTACCGCACACCCACTGTTGTTGGGTGCGTACCGATGTTCCCCGGGTCCGATGTTCCCCGGGTCCGATGGTCCCCGGGTCCGATGTTCCCCCACTTCTATAGGCGGGGGAACATCGGACCCGGGGAACATCGGTACTTCGCGTATTAAAAAGTCCCGATGTTCCCCGGGTCCGATGTTCCCCCGCCAATAGAAGTGGGGGAACATCGGGACTTCAACAACGAGACTAGTGCCGCTGTTCCCCGCGTGCGCGCTTTGATGTTTGATGTTTCCTCCTCCACGAAAGATGGCATATGATCCGCGCCAACTTTTGTGAGAGAAAAAATACTAACTAGCCTAAGCCTATTTACTTTTCTTTTTCCCTCTCGCTCTTTGTGTGCTCATATTTCAGCTGATCGCAGCTTGAGTCTATGCAGGATATTTTTGGGCAGTTTATGGGCATGTTATCTCCCCTTGCTCTCCCATGGGCATCTATATTTGACAAGTCTGACTGAATAAAATGAGGACGATTGAAACTAGAGCTACTACATCTGTTAGCCTATAGTTTTTACAAGTATACGTGGTTTTGCTGAGGGCACTGTGCTTTTACGCATAATGGACACGCATATGACGTAGTTTTTGTTGTAAAACTTGAATATGTTCTTTTAGTTTTAGAGATATTAATACATATTATTCTATTCAGAATGCGTGCGTCATTGTGCATTGTTGTCCCGCCTTACGTGTCACTCACAGTTAAAATGTAAATAACCAATTCAAACATAGCATTTTTACAACTTGAACTTTAACACTAGCAAACCCATGGAGGTGCCATTTGGCACTTCTACCTAAAAAGCCCACCACGGTGCCAAATGACTCCAAGGATTTTAGCTAACAAACTAAATCACCTGTGAACGGCCAACTTTGTTATGTAAATAAGGCCATTATCACAGGCTGAGCTGAAGTTGCTCAACCACTTTACTTTGTCTTCTTCGGGAGAGGGAGGATCTGATTTGTTAAAATGAGTTAAATCTAGTGTCATGCTGACTTTAGTTAAAAAATAATAATGAAAATAATAAAGTGAATTGAAAGAAAACAAACGAGCAACGTCATTCAATGTATACATTTACATTGTTTACAAAATAAATATGCTACTTGTTTTTCTCAGTGTCTTTGGTGCATTTATCACATAATTCTTCACATTTGCACGACAGTTAGTGCCTTTATCAGAACAATTAGTACAAACTGCAAAACCTTGGGGATAACCTGCAAAAGTGCATCACCTTCTCAAAATGAAAATTTTATTCCTCAAAAGCAAGTCTTCATGTCGAGGAAACTGTCTGTCTCAAAATAATAAGTCTTAACAACATGGAGTATGAACAACACAGTCAAATGACTTCGTCACGTTTTCATTGTGACACTTTACTCTCTGTGTTTTCAAAGCAAAAAATCTGATCTTGATCTGATGAGCACTGTACAGCTGAAAACTACAGTAAAGTTACACACAACTGTATTTAGTGAGAGTAAAAGAACATTTATACTGTATGTACTGTATGTGTGTGTGTGTTTGTGCATGTATGTATTTACTGTGTGTGTGTGTTTGTGCATGTATGTGTTTCGATGTATGTCTGTGTACTGTATGTCTTTCACATATTTACTGCATATGCTCTTTTCTACAGCATTGTGCAACAGAAATACAGTCACATACATAGAGCAAACATACAAAATATCATTATGGTAGAACTGTGACAAATGTAAACAATAAAACACACACCTCGTCATGAGTGAAGCTGAAATTCGAAATTAGGAAAGATTTTCTGGATATAAAAAGATAAAGTAATGTATGAAATTAGTTTGACAGATTTTGGTTTTGAACAGTTTTGTATGTGATGACCAAAGCGATGAAATGAGGACTACTGGTTTTATAGAAACTGTTCAGTCGTGATAAGTATGTTTCATTCTGATTGACAAGACAGAAGCAAATGTTAATGTTATAAAACAGCAGAGAACTGTATGAAAGTAACTGATACATGTCCAAAAGCATTTGTAAAGTGTTCAAAGGAGAAACTGCCGCGATGATGTCACACACGACTCAATGTTGTGGAGGTTCTACCGTAATGATTTTTTGTATGTTTTTCTACGTAAATACTGTATGTGTACTATTTTTGTTGCAGAATGCTGTAGAATTGCAAAGAGCATAAGCAGTAAATATGTGAACATACAGTACATACATATGTATCACTAAATACAGTCACAATGAAAACATGACTAAATCATTTGACTGTTGTTCATAAACACTGATGTCAGGACTTATTCTTTTGAGACACAGACAGTTTCATTGACATGAAGACTTTCTTTTGAGGAATTAAGTTCATTTTGAGAAAGTGACTTTTTAGCAGGTTATCCATGAGGTTTTGCAGTTTGCACTCATTGTTCTGAGAAATGCACTAACTGTTGTTAAAATGTGAAGAATTATGTGAAAAATGCACCAAAGACACTGAGAAAAACTGATTACAAAATATATACAGCGCATTCGCAGGGTACACAGCACATGTGTATCTGTGGTCTCACAGACTACTGTAGTACTCTCTTGCAGCTCTCCCTCCCCCGCACGAATAAACAAAGCCCACCCCAGCCCCCTGCTGTTATAAGTCATTACCTACATTTGCAAATCAATACATGCAAATGTTAGCAGCCAACCTAGCAAGTTAGCTCCCTCTTCTCAAAACAGGGGCCAATTTCGGTTGTGTTTTCTAGTGTTAAGAAAAAAATGATCAAAGGAATCAGTGTAAAATAAGATCCGAAAAGCTCAATTCATGATTGTTTAATTAGGTTTCCCATTTTTAAATACAATTGGAAACGCTCAGAATTCAAAAATATTGAAAAGTGTATTGGCTCCTACAGTGGGGGGAATAATAATAATAATTATAATAATAATATAACCCCCTGAGCGTCATCACGTTCCTACGTTGCTTCAAATATAGTCCTGTTTATTGGCTGAACAATTTTGTCCAATATCATATCACACAGCGTGAAGCGAGAACAACCAGCTATTCCTCGTCTTAAAGATTGACAACGCTCTTAAAGCATTCACAACAGAGCAGCCTTTTTCATTTTAATTTTAAGAAAGTTCAGCGTGAACTTTGTGAGGTAGAGGAGCCAGAGGCCCGGGCCCGTAGGTCCCAGAGGAGGAGAGCGCGGTCAGGCCAGGCTCGCCTTGCACTGATGAGGTAAACTCTAGGCCTGTGTGAGACACACTGTGGGCCTCACTGTAGGCCTCACTGTGGGCCTCACTGTGGGCCTCACTGTGGGCCTCACTGTGGGCCTCACTGTAGGCCTCACTGTGGGCCTCACTGTGGGCCTCACTGTGGGCCTCACTGTGGGCCTCACTGTGGGCCTCACTGTGGGCCTCACTGTGGGCCTCACTGTAGGCCTCACTGTGGGCCTCACTGTGGGCCTCATGTATGAAACCTGCGTACGGCCAAATCAGGGTAAATGAGGCGTACGCAAAATACACTTTTCCGCATTTATCTATCTGGACGTGAGCGTACAATACGCAAAAAATAAACGCCAGGTCTGGAGGTGGTGTAAATCTATACGCTGAACTCAACCTTCGGCACAACACGCATGAAATTCAAGATATGTACAACAATAAACATATTCCCTCTGGCAAAATTATATGCTGTGTTTTCATTGAGGATCATGTTTCAAAATTTGAATTTGCGCATCAGAAAAAGTCTAATGGAAACACGCAAACTTCGAATAAATCACAGCTCATGATGAGGACCCTCTATTAAATCTGACTTGTGTGTGTATTATTTTGATCTGTATGTTTTTAAAATGTGAAGCGCTTTGTGATCCTGGACAGTCAAAGGCTCTATATAAATACACTTTACGCAACATGTGTGACCCATCTATTGCTGTGGCAGGCTCTGCGCTGCGTAATTACGCACGGCTATTTGTATTTCTCATTCACATCTGGTAAAGCAATGTGTTATTTCATTAGATTTGTGTAACCCTCACACAGACACACACCCCAATAACGCATCGATGGTATTGCTCACTCAAACGTCTCACTGCCCTGTCCAGAGTGCGCAGCGAGTGCCGTGAGAGGTCGCGCCACATGTGCAGAAGTTTTGGCTCTAGAGTTTCTTTGTGAAATCTGGACCGCAAACGCTCTCTGAAGTGTACAGCGCCTCAATGCGTCCAAGACGCTGCAGACGCTTCATTCAGAGCCACCGCTGCATAATATATATGAATTCATTCATTCATTCAATCAATCTATATTTATTCACTTCTACAATTCAAGAAGGATTTTTCTAATGTATCAAAACATTTTGGCAAATTGCGTAAATGGAATATACACCCAAAATGTACACCTTTTTCAACGCAAGTTTCATAAATGAGCTTGTGTGTATGTGCGCGCGTGAGTGCGTGTGCGTGCGTGTGTGCGTTTGAACCATATTCTTTGAAACCCCAATTCCAGTTAGCCCTTGTAGTTTGCAAGCGAATTTGGCCTACTTACTAATCTGCAGGCCTACCCAAAATTGCAAACCTGGCGCCGATATTGTTGCGAGGATGAACGGAGGGAGATATGTTTCCAAAAAGAAAAGGTGGTGGAGCTAATTTTACTTTTCTTATCTGCAACACGTTCTTATTCTGAGGTGGTAGGTTGTAAAAATGTAGTTGGCTACTACAATGCGAGATCTACAAGGCTTATAATATAAGTATTCAGTAGCCCTAGACTAGTTAGGAGCGAAAGCCGCTTGTTGCTCCATTATCCGCGCGCAGCAATAACATGTCTATGAGCGAGGCCCGCAGTCGGGGAACACCGGGCCCTCCGGCGTTTGGAAGGTCCGATGTTCCCCGGGTCCGGTGTCCGGGGAACTCCGGACCCGGGGAACATCGGACCCGGGGAACACCGGACCCGGGGAACACCGGACCCGGGGAACATCGGACCCGGGGAACATCGGACCCGGGGAACATCGGGCTGACCCCCTGTTGTTTACGGAGCTAGCGTCTCCCAATATGCATAAATCCATGGATATGAATTTGCACGTGGATGGCGTGACCATAGAACGATAGAACCGGGAAGCGCGGAGGAACGGGACTTTCTTTTGGATGGCTGTGATCGCTGTGTAAGCAGTAACTGGTGACGAAGACAAGGAAGCTTCAGGTTAGCTGTGCTAACTCAGCTGTCTATGCTAACGGACCTGTAGATTTATCATGAAAGTGGGGGCTAGTGGTCCGCTGTGATTGGTCACAATCTGAGACTCGAAACGAATTATATTCCTTGTTTCATCAAAACTCAATCTAAAATATAATGTCACGCCAGCACAAACCTGCGCTACTTTTTCTTCGAAAGGACGAATATCCCAATGCACTGCATGGACATGGATAGTATTTTGGTAATGAATACTAAAATAAAGTCAGTTAGTACAGCTTTAACATCATGATAGCCGAGAAGCACACCAGAGAGGTCAGGGATAAAGTTTAAAGAAGTTCGAAGCATGGTTTGGTCATACAAAGCTCTCACAGAACTACTCTTTCCATCATTCTGAAAAGGAAAGAATATGGCACAACTGCAAATCTATCAAGACTCTGCTTGCTGTCCAAACTCAGGAGGAGCTGCAGTCATCCACACAGTTGTATGTATGTATGTATGTATCTGTGTATATGTGTGTATGTGTATGTATAGTGTATATATGTGAATTTTTGATATACGTATATGTGTGAGATTTCATAACACTTTTAAGCAACTTTTGTTAAAGTTAAACTCATCATTCTATCAATGTGCAGAAGCCAGTACTTTTCCCTTGGTTTGTCTATCTGAAGGCCAAGCTAAATGGCACTGTGGCAGCTGCTGATTGGAGGTCTCCATGCCTCCGCTCTGTATAATACACTTGCATTCTGTTGTTTCTGTTGTTCGTGCTGTCTCTACCATCGACAATAAAACGTGTCTTCTGTCTGAATGAAAGATGCGATCCCAGACATGTCATCTTCTTCAGGTGGTGGAAGGATGCGGGCCTTGTCTGTAACGTCTAGAGAACAGAAGACTACATTTTTTTTTTTTTTTTTAAGCCAAAACTGAAAAACCTCAAGAGAAACCATGCATCTGGACCAGCACACTTGGACAATCTGCACAGCCCCTGACTCCAGTCAGGCTGTGAGCTGCTGAGACATGGACAACACCATCGTCCTCTTTTGCATGGACATCATTTGGAACAATTGGATTTCTGAATTTGGACATCATTTGGACTGAATTGGATTTCTGAATCTGGACACTGAAGCTGAAACGTGCGATTGAAAGACACGTCACAGAAGAATTTATGGCTCAACACGACAAATGGAGCCTGAAGAAACCAACAAAGAGAAGTGGGAGAGACTGTTTTCAAAGCAATATCTGGAACCACCATCGACTGATGAAGTTTGGTATTTTACTGAAGATTGTTGACAAGTTTTATGAAAGATCTGAACATGTTTTATGAGTTTTTGATGTATTCCGAGTTCTGAGTTTTTTGAAGTACCGAGTGAAGTACCGAGTTTAAGTATTGAGTTATGATGTTATGTTGCTGTTTATCGATCCTGATGGTCACACGTGAATGTGTGACCAGAGGGGGGAATGTGAGATTTCATAACACTTTTAAACTCATCATTCTATCAATGTGCAGAAGCCAGTACTTTCCCCTTGTTTTGTCTATCTGAAGGCCAAGCTACATGGCACTGTGGCAGCTGCTGATTGGAGGTCTCCATGCCTCCGCTCTGTATAATACACTTGCATTCTGTTGTTCGTGTTGTTCGTGCTTTCTCTACCATCGACAATAAAACATGTCTTCTGTCTGAATGAAAGACGCGATCCCAGACTATGTCATCTTCTTCATATGTATAGATAGAGAGAGAGAGACTATAAATGTATCATTATTTATTTTATTATTATTATTATTATTTGTATCTTCTAGCATAGGTTAAGGTGAAGTACGTTTGCTAATTTGTAGAAAAATCTACTGATGACTACGAGATATAGCCTACAGGGGTGGGAGTATATAAGTTTTACTTCTTCTCACTCCTTTTTCGAGTTGATACTTAGTTATTTAAAATAAATGTGTATTGTAAATCTCAGTTATGTATATTGAACTCGAAATAAAAACATTTCATTCATTCAGTCAACATGTGGGAGAAGATGCTGCCACCCAAGTCTCATAGTACCAGCCCTCCCTGATCCTCCTGCAGGTGGTGGGTCCACACCTGGAGACCTCCAATCAGCATTTGCCACGGTGCCATAGCTTGGCCTTCAGAAAACCAAAACATGTAATGGAAAAGTACTGATATGTGCATACTGTTGAAATGATGAGTTAGAACTTTAACCACAGTTGCTTCAAAGTGTAATGAAATATCCAAAATATGCCTCCAGCCAGAGTCTACTTTCTGCAAAAACTTAAAGAATTTACCATTAACTCTAAGATTCTGCTTAACTTTTATTGCTGCAAAATTGAGAGTTTACTTGTTGGTTCTGTGACTCTGTGGTTTGGTAACATCAAAGACAAAGAAAGGAGAGCTCTAAACAAAGTGATCCACTCTGCAAAGAGGACTGTGGGCTGTGAGCTTCCTGTTCTGGAGGTTCTTTATAAATCCAGACTTTTAATATGTGCAATTACAATAAGCATTAACTTAAAAGTCAACATTTGAAAATACAATGTACAAAAGCTCCCCTCTCTCTGGGGCCAGGTCTCCCCTTGAAAAGTTCTGAAATCTCAGTGGGACCTGGTTAAATAAAGGTCAATGAAAAAGTATTACAAGTTTACTGATTGCATATACTGTGGGGCAAAAAAGTATTTAGTCAGCCACCGATTGTGCAAGTTCTCCCACTTAAAATAATGACAGAGGTCTGTAATTTTCATCATAGGTACACGTCAACTGTGAGAGACAGAATGTGAAAAAAAAATCCAGGAATTCACATTGTCGGATTTTTAAAGAATTTATTTGTAAATTATGGTGGAAAATAAGTATTTGGTCACTTCAAACAAGGAAGATCTCTGGCTCTCACAGACCTGTAACTTCTTCTTTAAAGAGCGACTAAACACCAAATCAACTTTTTCAAACTCATAAACTGCATAAGTATGTTTATTGTAGTGCTGTCTACATATCCTGGTCATTCTTTTGACATTTTAGTTCAAATTAGATAAAATATCACTTTTGAGCCAAAAAACGCTGTGTGGCGGCCTCTCCACCTTTTTGGTGGTACTACATTTGAATTTGGTTCTGCCTCTCCATTGACTCTGAAGTTCTCTATGACATCAGTTGTTTTGTGTGACGTCAGTCTGTCAGAGCCAGTGATGTGAACCCATCCAACTCTCACACACGCCCCAGCTGCAGTTTGGAGTATTCTGGCGCCATCTAGTGGATTCAAATTAAATTACATGAGTCATTCTGAGATTATTGAGTGTGATTAGGTTCAGGTGTGTAGCTTTACAATTATCTTAGTGTGTAAACAAGGGTGGAATGAGACTTTCTGGTCTGTAAACTATTGCTTTAAGCAGCAATGACAACTGTCTGTTTTTGTGTGTGTGACAAGTGAGCTGTCAATCACAGCCCAGACCACGCCCAACTCTAAGCCCCCCTTCTTGTCCCTTAGTCCTCCAGGCAACGCCCTTTTTAGAGAACATTTTCAAATCTTCATGTGGGCGGAGTCAGGCTGGGCACAGGTGTTTAGTCGCTCTTTAAGAAGCTCTTCTGTCCTCCATTCGTTACCTGTATTAATGGAACCTGTTTGAACTCGTTATCTGTATAAAAGACACCTGTCCACAGCCTCAAACAGTCAGACTCCAAACTCCACTATGGCCAAGACCAAAGAGCTGTCGAAGGACACCAGGAAAAGAATTGTAGACCTGCACCAGACTGGGAAGAGTGAATCTACAATAGGCAAGCAGCTTGGTGTAAACAAATCAACTGTGGGAGCAATTATCAGAAAATGGAAGACATACAAGACCACTGATAATCTCCCTCGATCTGGGGCTCCACGCAAGATCTCATCCCGTGGGGTCAAAATGATCATGAGAACGGTGATCAAAAATCCCAGAACCACACGGGGGGACCTGGTGAATGACCTGCAGAGAGCTGGGACCAAAGTAACAAAGGTTACCATCAGTAACACACTACAAAGACAGGGAATCAAATCCTGCAGTGCCAGACGTGTCCCCCTGCTGAAGCCAGTGCATGTCCAGGCCCGTCTGAAGTTTGCCAGAGAGCACATGGATGATACAGCAGAGGATTGGGAGAATGTCATGTGGTCAGATGAAACCAAAGTAGAACTGTATGGTATAAACTCAACTCGTCGTGTTTGGAGGAAGAAGAATACTGAGTTGCATCCCAAGAGCACCATACCTACTGTGAAGCATGGGGGTGGAAACGTCATGCTTTGGGGCTGTTTTTCTGCTAAGGGGACAGGACGACTGATCCGTGTTAAGGAAAGAATGAATGGGGCCATGTCTCGTGAGATTTTGAGCCAAAACCTCCTTCCATCAGTGAGAGCTTTGAAGATGAAACGTGGCTGGGTCTTCCAGCATGACAATGATCCCAAACACACCGCCCGGGCAACGAAGGAGTGGCTCCGTAAGAAGCATTTCTCCAGACCTCAACCCCATTGAAAATCTGTGGAGGGAGTTGAAAGTCCGTGTTCACTGCTCTCGAGAAGATCTGCATGGAGGAATGGACCAAAATACCAGCTACTGTGTGTGCAAACCTGGTAAAGACCTATAGTAATCGTTTGACCTCTGTTAGTGCCAACATAGGTTATATTACCAAGTATTGAGTTGAATTTTTGTTATTGACCAATTACTTATTTTCCACCATAATTTACAAATAAATTCTTTAAAAATCCTACAATGTGAATTCCTGGATTTCTTTTCACATTTTGTCTCTCACAGTTGAAGTGTACCTATGATGAAAATTACAGACCTCTGTCATTATTTTAAGTGGGAGAATTTGCACAATTGGTGGCTGACTAAATACTGTTTTGCCCCACTGTAGATGATTAAACTAATACATGAAGAACCATGTTGTGCCTTTAACCATTTAGTTTTTGATTTTGATGTCATTTGTTACTGCCTAGTTCAAAGTATAATACAACAACTTCTTTCCAGACCCTCCAGATTCAGATTCAGAATACTTTATTGATCCCAAAGGGCAAATCATTTGCAGCATAATCTCAAAGCAGACACACAGACTCTACACAAACAAATACTTGCCGGGAGCACCTCTGAAAACTGTACAATAGCTCGCCTCTCTCTGGGGCCAGGACTCCCCTGAAAAATATATTCTGGAATCTCAGTGGGATATTCCTGGTTAAACTGGTTATACTCAAAACCCTTGTTCTGAAATCTAAATAATTTGTGGAGATGGCTTGTTCTCCCTATGTCTATGTAAGTTGTGCTCAAGAATCCCTTTGCGACCTGCTTTGATAACTTTGCCAGCAATGTTCTATTTTATTTTTGGGCGTTTTTGAACAATGTCTAGAACTAAATAAAATAAATGGACACATTCAACAATAGAAATGTAAAAAGTTGTTCAAAATATCAGTACCATCGTATCGGTCCCTCATATTCACTTATTCATGCATCACATATATCAATTCGACCTGAAGAAATTGTACACCATTCTCTAAAGGGTAAAATATATTTTCTTTATTTCTTTTTGCAGTTTAAACAGTCCTCTGGGGATCAGAATGGATACAGTGGTTCTTTTATAACACGATTGCACTGTCAGGGATTGGCGATAAGGCCTGTGTTAATGGACCCTCCTCAAATACTGGAGCCACCTTCACCGTTTCAGTGTTTGAAGGGGAACTTCCCTTCATGGGTAGAGGCTTGTTGCCTGGGATATTGTAGCTGTCCAAACATGTGTTGCTTTCCACAAATGGCCAGTTATACAGACTGCTCAGTCGATGTACCTGGCCTTTTGTGCCAAAATTTGTGGTAATGCAACAAATTGCCAATTATATCGACTGCTTAGTCGGTCTACCTGAACTTTTATGCCAAAATCAGTGATTAGACTGGGAGATAATTTCTGATATTTTCTCTTTTTCGAGTTTTTTCCCATCTTGCTGCTTTGAAAGATTGTTTTTCTCGGTGGGTTGTTTGAATTTGCCTGTAACTCTCTGTAAATCTATGTAAAGTGTATGTTCTGCTGATGGCATCACAGTATCAGACCGGAGATTGCGGTCCTTATATAGCACATTTCCAGTTGGAGGTGTGGTAGGTGGCACTCATGTCCAGTCTGGACTTGCCTGTTTTGTAAAACTCTAAAGGTCTAATAAAAGTCTCATCAAAATCCTCAAATTCATTGTCAGCCATTATAGAATGACCAGTCACTTCCACTGCCTTGTTGTTGGATGTGGACGGTCCAAAATGTACCTCCAGTGTTTCAACCGAGGCTTTCCAATTTTCTACGTTTGTTAGACTTGTTGAAAAAAATTCCAGAGGCCTTTTCCAGAATTCCTCACTTGCCTCCTCATAATACCTCAATTCAGGCATTGAGCTTGCAGAAGGACCTGTCTCCTGCAGAGGCTTTGGATCACATTTTTCTTTTGTGACCAGGCGGCTGGGAGTGGATACGGCTTGACTGTAACTTTTCTTGAAACAAGCAGGGTGATTGGTTGGCTCAGAAACCTTTGAAGCATTTTCATATTCCCTGTTGTTCCTGTAGGCAGGGCGGGTCTGCTCAATATTCCTTGTGTCTTCTTGAGGTTTTTTGTCAAAGACTGGTGCCTCCTTGACCTGTTCAGTGTTGGAAGGGGCAGTTGTCTTCATTGGCAAAGGCTTTGGTGTTGGAGCCTGAGATTGTGTAGCTGTCTGAACATTTGTTGCTTTCTCATTAGGGTAATTTTTCAAAGGCTTACAATAATAATCTATATCTAGCTCTTCATCTGACATACTGGAGAAGAAGCGATCTAATTCCTTTATCGAACTTGTCTTTTTAGGTCTCACTGAAGGACCATTAAATCCCTCTGACTCATCCGGGATATCGGCATAGAAGTGAACACTTGGTTGAGTTACTTCAGGCCCAGAAGTTGAAGGTTTCTGAGCTTTTTCGTCATTGGTCAGAGTCTCTCTTCTGCTTGACTCCATTTGAATGAGAAGACTTTGTAATCTTACAGTTTCCTTTTTCCTCCTGTTTTTACTTTTAGGAGTTGGAAGCTCACTTGAAGAGTCAACAACTTCAGTCTCAGGATTTGGTGTCAAGGCCTGTGTTACTGGAGCCTCCTTATTCTGCTGAGTCGGCCTTTTATACCAAATGTCCTTTCCTGCATCATACTTACTGTCTTTTGTTTCAGAATCAGTTGGTTTTGCAGATTCAGAGTCATAATTTGCAGCTTTTGCAGCCAGCTCCTGATTTGTCACATTTGGTCTGTCTACTACACTGGGAGATAATTTCTGTTTTCTTCTCTTTTTAGATTTTTTTTCCATTTTGCTACTTTGAGGCCTACTCCAGAATTCCTCACTTGACTCCTCATCATCCCTCAATTCAGGCAGAGACCTTGTGGAAGGACCTGTCTCCCGCAGAGGCTTTGGATCACATTTTTCTTTTGTGACCAGGCGGCTGGGAGTGGATACTGCTTGACTGTAACTTTTCTTGAAATAAGCAGGGTGATTGGTTTGCTCAGAAACCTTTGAAGCATTTTCATATTCCCGGTTGTTTCTGTAAGCAGGGCGGGTCTGCTCAGTAATCCTTGGGTCCTCTTGAGGTTTTTTGTCAAGGACTGGTGCCTCCTTGACCTGCTCAATGTTGGAAGAGGCAGTCGTCTTCATTGACAAAGGGTTTGGAGTGGGAGCTGTCCGAACATTTGTTGCTTTCTCATTAGGGTAATTTTTCAAAGGCCTACAATAATAATCTATATCTAGCTCTTCATCTGACATACTGGAGAAAAAGCGATCTAATGCCTTTATCGAACTTGTCTTTTTAGGTCTCACTGAAGGACCATTAAACCCCTCTGACTCATCCGGGATATCGGCATAGAAGTGAACACTTGGTTTTGTTACTTCAGACCCAGAAGTTGAAGGTTTCTGAGCTGCCTCGTCATTGGTCAGAGTCTCTCTTCTGCTTGACTCCATTTGAATGAGAAGACTTTGTAACCTTACAGTTTCCTTTTTCCTCCTGTTTTTACCTTTGGTTGGAAGCTCACTTGAAGAGTCAACAACTTCAGTCTCGGGAATTGGTGTCAAGGCCTGTGTTACTGGAGCCTCCTTGTTCTGCTGAGTCGGCCTTTTATACCAAATGTCCTTTCCTGCATCATATTTACTCTCTTTTGTTTCAGACTCAGCTGGTTTTGCAGATTCAAAGTCAGAATTAGCGGATTTTGCAGTCAGCTCATGATTTGCCAAATAGGGTCTGTCTGCCATACTGGGAGACAATTTCTGGTTTCTTCTCTTTTTAGAGTTTTTTCCCATCTTGATACTTTAAAAGATAATTTTTCTCTGTCCTCTGCTGTGAGTTTGCCTGTGGCTCTGTGTCCTCTGTGTGTGTTGAAGTCAAAGACTTGTGTCACTTTATGTGGATGCAGACGATCTCTGTGGCCACCTAATCTCTGTATGTTCTGCTGATGATGTCACAAAGACCACATTCTGGTTGCCATGGAAATGTTTGCCATAGCAACAGTGAACATAGAATGGGAAAATGGCTTTGTTAATACATTCATAATGCATGCATTTATATTTCATTTATTTTTCAAGATGTCCATATTAACGCTTTGATTTTTTGGGTCATCATTTGTTGCGAGCCCTCAAAATGTGGTTTTTGATGAGAAAAGAGAATATTTACATTTGTTTTTGGCACTAAAAACATCCATAGATCCAGTATTACACACAAGAAACTGGAGATAAATCAATATGTTACGGGCCCCAAGCTGTGGGGTTGCCGTAGCAGTAATAGTAATCTGTTAGAAAGGAAAAAGAAGACAGGAGGCAGTGAGTTTTCGGTTAACGCAGCCTTGCTTCATAGTATCTTTAATACAAAAATCTAATACATTTACATATTTAGTCTGTCTGATCAACAAACATATTCGACTGTCTGACAACACACATGACCAAACAGAAATAAGTAATCATCAATACCGTTTCTGTAGCTTTCTACATTGTACACAAGCCAATACTTGAATAGCCAATACTTGATTGAAATCGTGTTCCTACTACGGCTTGACCTGCTTATTAATCCTTTTATTTTTTTTTTTTTTTCAAACTTTGTTTATTGGTTTTCCATAATAAAATACAAATTGAAAACATTATCGCAGACAGAAAATTGCACTTGCAAGAGAGTTTAAAGAAACAAACAAAAATTAAATAAAAAATGCAAAAATTCCCCCTTCCCACCCCACCCGAGGCTCAAAATAGAAAATAAAAACAAAATAAATAAATAGAAACATTTATGTCAGTGAATCAAGTAAATAGGGGAATCATCCTTACATACAATCAGTACTTTAAACCTCAAAAGAAAATGTTCTCACATAGTCCACAAATGGGTTCCAGGTCACAGAAAATGTTTGTTGAGACGGTATCACTTTATAACGCAACTTCTCTAATGGAAGAAACGAAAGCACCTCCTTCAGCCATTGTGTAAATGATGGGGCTTTGTCAGATTTCCACTGAAATAGAATGAGCCTGCGAGCAAGCAAAGTTGCAAATGCAATTGCATCTTCCTGTTGTCTATTACCCTTTTGTTGTGGTGTTGGTATACCAAAAATAGCAGTACGAAAGTCTGGAACTAAGTCTTGCCCACAAATGCGTGATAGTACCTGAAATATGTTTCCCCAGTAACTGTCCAATGCTGGGCAAGACCACAGCATATGTCCTTCAGTGGCTGGAGCATGACTGCATCTGGGACATGAAGGATCCACTCCCGGAAAAAACCTGGCTAATCTCTCTCTTGTATAATGAAGTCGGTGGAGTACCTTGAATTGTATCAAGCCATGTCGTATACAGAGAGAGGAGGAGTGTATGCGTGTCAGACACGATCTCCACTCCTCATCTGATAAAGTAGACTCAACATCTCTCTCCCAAGCATTTTTAGTCTTTTCCCAATTAACAGGTTTTATGTTTTGGATTAATTTATAGAGGGCAGAAACCCGTTTCTTACCAAACGGATCTATGTCTAGAATTTCATCCATTGGGCTTTCAGGTGGTAGGTAAGGAAAAGAAGGAAATAGTGACTTTGAAAAGCTACGTATTTGTAGATTTCTGAATAAGTGGGAGGCTGGTATGTCATAATCTCTAGTTAAAGCTTCAAATGATTTGAATGTATCATTTGCAAAGAGTTTGTGAAAGAACTTCAAACCTTTGTTGTGCCAGCCTTGAAATGCCTTGTCTGTCACAGATGGCACAAAGAGAGGGTTAGACGATATGGGAAAATGCTTGCCCACCTGCCGGAGAGAGAAATGTTGTCTAAATTGAAACCAAATTTTAAGAGAAGAAGAAACAATTGGATGAGTTATTGGTCGCCTTTTGTCATGGGGCAACGGGGAAGTTAGCCATGGTATTGGATTGGTCATCAGCTCCATTTGTGCCCATATTTCACCTTCGTTGTTTTCATATAAATGTTTCCAGTGTAGTATTTTAACAATATTTGCTGCCCAATAATAAAAGAGAAAATTAGGCAGACCAAGTCCACCAGCCTCTTTTGGCACCTCTAGATAAGTCTTTTTCATTCGAGGGTTTAAGTTATTCCATATAAAGGAAGCTATTAAAATGTCTAGTTTCTTGAAAATTGACTTTGTGAGGAAGATAGGAATCATTTGAAATATGTACAGGAATTTCGGCAAGATGGCCATTTTAACAATATTGATTCTGCCTGTCAATGAGACTGGTAGTGTTGACCACTTTTTAAAATCATGTGAAATTTGGTCTAACAATATGTCAAAATTACAAGCACGTAATTCTTGCATTGTGCGAGTGACATTAATACCCAAATATTTAAATGAGTCTTTCTCCACCTTGAAGGGATAGACAGAAAAATCTTCATCAATGTTGCTAATTGGGAACAGCAAGCTCTTTGAATAGTTTAATTTGTATCCTGATAAACTGCCAAACTGATTAAGTACTTCGAGCAGCCTAGGTATGGACACAGAGGGATTGGAAACATACAGCAGTAAATCGTCCGCATAAAGGGAAACTTTATGAGTGACTCCTCCTCGAGAAATTCCAGCAATCCGGTTGTCCCCTCTGAGGGCTATTGCCAATGGTTCAATTGCCAAGTCAAAAAGATACGGGGACAGGCTACAGCCCTGTCTACATCCTCTATATAATCTAAAAAAGTCTGATGTTACATTATTTGTCCGTACTGCAGCCACCGGGGAGTGGCTGCAGTACGGACCCTGCTAAAAAGGCCCCTGCTAAAAAAGAGCAGTCTGGATGCCACTGTACTTAACAACTATCGTCCCATCTCAAATCTGCCATTTATGGGGAAAGTCCTTGAGAAAGTTGTCTACCTACAGCTTACTAGATTTCTTATAATCAACAACTCATTTGATATGTTTCAGTCCGGCTTTAGACCCCACCACAGCACTGAGACGGCTCTCGTTAAGGTTACAAACGATATCCGGCTGAACACTGACGCAGGCAAAGTCTCAATCTTAATCTTGTTAGATCTAAGTGCTGCCTTTGACACCGTCGACCATGAGATCCTCTTACAGAGACTAGAGGACTGGGTTGGCGTCACTGGCACCGCCCTAAGTTGGTTTAGGTCTTACCTTGAAGACAGGAAGTACTTTGTGGAGATTGGAAACTGTGTCTCAGATCATATGGCCCTGACCTGTGGAGTCCCACAGGGGTCGATCCTGGGACCTCTTCTGTTCAATCTCTACATGCTGCCGTTAGGTCAGTTAATACGCAGAAACAAAGTTTCCTATCATAACTATGCAGACGACACTCAGATCTATGTCTCACTGACTGCAGGAGAACATGGACCAGTGGACTCACTCCTTCACTGTATCCAACAGATCAGTGAGTGGATGCAAAACAACTTCCTTCAGCTAAACGCAGACAAAACTGAAATGATTGTCTTTGGTCCCCAGAAACAAAGAGAGAGCGTCATCTGTCACCTACAGTCTCTCTCCCTAAAACCTTCAAACAAGGTCAGAAATCTAGGGGTAATACTGGACTCAGACTTAAATTTTAATAGCCACATCAAATCAGTAACATCAGCAGCTTTTTACCATCTAAAAAACATTGCCAGGATCAAAAACATAGTGTCTAAAGCAGACTTGGAGATTCTTATCCATGCATTTGTCTCCAGTAGGTTAGACTACTGCAATGGCCTGCTCACAGGTCTGTCCAAATAGGCTGTAAAACAGCTGCAGTACATTCAAAATGCAGCAGCTCGAGTCCTGACAAGAACCAGGAAGTACGACCACATTAGTCCAGTCCTCAGGTCTCTGCACTGGCTTCCTGTGGCTCAGAGAATAGACTTTAAAACAGCTCTGCTTGTGTACAAGTCTCTCCATAGCCTCGCACCAAAATATATTAGTGACATGTTAGTCCCATATGAACCAGCCCGGACTCTGAGGAGCACAGGGACTGGACTCCTGTTAGTGCCCAGAGTCAGAACTAAACATGGGGAGGCTGCTTTTCAGATTAATGCTGCTAAAATCTGGAACAGTCTTCCTGAAGATGTGAGACAGGCCTCCTCTCTGACAATGTTTAAAACCAGGTTAAAGACAGTTCTGTTTAACTGTGCATACAACTGAGGGATTTTATATTTTTATCTTTCTTTTTAATGTTCTGTGATAATTTATGATTTTAATGCTTTCTTGTTTTGTTCAGCACTTTGAATTGCCTTGTGTATGAATTGTGCTATATAAATAAACTTGCCTTGCCTTGCCTTGGTATAGAATTTTTATCCATTTTTGAAACTGAGGGCCAAATTCAAATTTCTTTAGAACAGCAAAAAGGTATTGCCATTCGACACGGTCGAAAGCTTTTTCAGCATCTAAAGAAATTATTATTTCCGTGTCTGACTTTTTCCCATCTTTTGGTGTGTATAGAATATTGAGCAGTCGACGCATATTATAATAAGATTGTCTTCCTGGTACAAAACCAGTTTGGTCGTTGTCAATAACATTTGCCAATATAGTATCAATTCTATTAGCTAATATTTTTGTGAGTATTTTGTAATCACAGTTTAAAAGGCTTATCGGTCGGTATGAACTACATTGTAAGGGATCTTTACCCTTTTTGTGTAAGACAGAAATTGTAGCCTGTGTCATAGTTAGTGGCAATTTCCCAGAAGTGAAGGTTTCATGATAGAGTGATTTAAGTATTGGTGCCAATTGATTTGAAAATGTTTTATAAAAATCTATTGGATAACCATCGGGCCCCGGCGCGCGATTACTTTGCATGGAATTTATTGCCTGAATAATTTCACTAGTTGTGATCTCGCTATCAATTTTAGATCGGTCTTCTGAATCTATTTGCGGTATGGGTAAGCTGTCAAGAAATTCTGCCAGCCGTTTATCATCAACTGGTTCTGAGGAATAGAGGTTAGAATAAAAATGTTTAAATTGATCGTTTATAACTTGAGGATCAGCTGTATTCTCATTGGAGGAGTCACAAATTTCAGATATTAAATTGGCTGTTTCAGATTTTTTAATTTGATGGGCAAGGAGTCTCCCGGCTTTGTCTCCATGCTCATAAAAATGTTGTCTAGATTTAAAGAACATCCTTTCGGTTTGTGCTGTAGACAAATTATCATATTCTGTTTTAAGTAATAATTTGGTTTTGTAGAGATCAGGGGTTGGGGCTTGTGCATACAGATCATCAGTATTTTTTATATTATCAGACAATTCGGCCATTTGCTGAGCATGCCTTCTTTTCTGATGCGCTGTATATGATATAATCTGCCCCCTAAGAAAAGCTTTCAATGTTTCCCAAATAACAGACATTGACATCCCTGGAGTTTGATTGGATTCCATAAAATAGTTAATTTGTTCAGAAATCAATTTCTGAAATGAATCTTTGGAGATATGCAATGGATCAAGACGCCACACCCGTTTTGGTTTAGAGAATTCTGGAAATGTTATATTCATTTTAACCGGGCTGTGATCAGAAATGACAATAGCTTCATATTGACAGTCTCCCACATTGGGAAGAATCCTGCCATCAACAATAAAAAAATTGATCCTCGAGTATGAATGATGCACAGGTGAAAAGAAGGAAAATTGTTTAGCATTTGGGTTTCTATGTCTCCAAGGATCAACAAGGGCATAAGATTCCATAAAATGTTGAATGACTGTTCCTGCTTTGGAAATTTTGCTATTAGGATTAGGATTAGAGCGGTCAAGAAGCTGTTGTGTAGAATTGAAGTCCCCGCCAATTATTAATTGATATTCTGTTGGATCTGGTAATTTACCAAAAAAAGAGGAATAGAAATCAGGGTCGTCCCAATTAGGACCATATACATTCGCCATAGTGATACGTTTTCCGAATAGGGTGCCCTGAACAACTACATATCTCCCTTTATTATCAGCAATGACTGATGATGGTATAAATGGGATTCCTTTTCTAATCAAAATGGCTGTACCTCTGGTTCTATCATCATGTCTTGAACAAAAAATCTGTCCAATCCATGGTTTTTTAAGTTTGACCTGTTCGTTAGCCCGGAGGTGCGTTTCTTGTAAATAAATCACATCAGGGGTAAAAGATTTTAGGTGTGTGAAGACCCTGGAACGTTTTATCGGGTTATTTATACCCTTGACATTCCAACTTAGAAAACAGAGGTTAACATTATTCTGTAAATCCACTGGTGAAATAGTCAGAATATGCTTGGATCAAAATCCCGTCACAAACACCCCAAATAAAAAATAAAAGGAGCCTCAAAAACCCATGCTGATCTACTAATAACCCTGAGATCGCATCCCGTAATACCAGTAAAACGTATAAACTTAGCATTAAACCTACTAACAGACTCCCCAACAGGGCAAAATGTGCAAATTAGCTTCACCATAAATGTGCTAATATGTAAAAATATGTAAATACCAAAAGCCATGAAAATGAATATAACAACATTTAAACAAATAACACTTCAACAAGTCCCACAATGAGTTCTACCTTCATTTCTGAATGCGGATTACGCAGGTCCCAACGGAGCATCAAAGGTCACCAAAAGTTCAGTCATGTCAAAGGACCAGAAGAAAACTATTCATTTGAACGTGTTCATGACTCTAGGTCCTTCTTAATATAGTCTACTGCTGCAGATGGATCCGTGAACCTCTTATCTTGTCCCGTTGCCGAGGTGATGCGCAGCACCGCAGGAAACAGCATCCCGAATCGAACTCCAGCACAGCCCCGTAGTAGTTGTTTCGCCTCCGAAAAAGCAGCCCTTTTCTTCACCACATCAGCAGTGTAATCAGGGAAGATGCTTATCCTTCTATCTTGCAGTGTTAGAGGCGAGGAGAGTGCAGCTTTACGAAAAACTTCATCTTTCTCTCGAAAGTAGTGAAACTTTACTACAATTACTCTGGGGGGGTCTCCGTCCGGGCGCCGTATGCCCCGCAAACGGTGGGCACGGTCTAGTAACGGGGTGAAACCCAGGTTCAAAACATCTTTCAACATTGTGGCAATAACATCAGCAGGTTTTCCGGTGCTCTCAAACCCCTCTTTCACTCCCACTATGCGGGCATTGCAGCGGCGTTGTCGGCCCTCGAGGTCATCCAGCTTGCTAGTTAGCCTAGCCACTTCTAGCTTTAGCTGGCCGACATCACTTTCCAATTCCACCGTGCGATCCAAATACTCGTTCAAGCCGGACTCGACATCTTTCAGACGGGTTTCCTGCTTCACCATATCTTCCCTCAAAGTGTCAATCTTATTGTTCAAGTCGTTTGTCTTTGAGTCAATGCGGTCCAGAATCCTCTTTTCGGAGTTAGCAATAGCCTCCATGATGCCGCTAACTTCCGGCGACGGTGCACTCGGCTGCTTCTCTTCAATGGAGCCCGAGGCTTTTGGGGCCTGCTCCTTCGCTCTTCCTTTGCTCATTGTTTCTCTTGGTTAGGTGATGAATAAAGTGAAAACAAGGCACTAGCAAGTTTCATGAAAGTCTTGTTGTAGATCAGGGTCAATTTGTAGAAGCTTTGAAAAAGTTTTTAGGCAAAAGTTTTAGCCCTGCCGAGGAGCCTTAAAAAACACGTCTTTACATGGCTACGCTCACCAGCGCCCCCCACACAAACTCTACACAACTCTAACAAAACGCTAACACAACTCTAACACAAACTCTAAGCACACAGCGAAACAAACTCTAACACACACTCTAACACAAACGCTAACACAAGACTCTAACACACCATCTCTAACACAAACTCTAACACAAACTCTAACACTCACTCTAACACAACTCTAACAAACTCTAACACACACTCTAACACACACTCTAAAACAAACTCTAACACACACTCTAACACACCACTCTAAACACAAACTCTAACACACACTCTAACACACACTCTAACACACAATCTAACACACACTCTAACACACCACTCTAACACAAACTCTAATACACACTCTAACACAAACTCTTGGACACACACTCTAACACACACTCTAACACACACTCTAACACACACCTAACACAAACGCTAATACACATCTAACACACACTGCTAACACACACTCTAACACTCACTCGAACACAAAACGCTATACACCACGCTAACACAATCGCGGACACACACTCTGAACACAACTCTAAGATCACACTCTAACACAATACTTCTGACCACAATCTAACACACACCTACTCAATCCTGGGACACTCACGCATAACTCCCACACTACACACCACCTCGAAACACACTCTAAACAAAACGTCTAAGTACACTGTCTAAACACACAGTTCGAACACACCTCTAACACTCCTCTAACACTCACTCGAACACCAAACTCAGAACACACACGCTAACACACTCTCGAACACACACTCTAACACACACGCTAACACAAACGCTAAGACACATCTAACACACACTCTTAACCACACTCTGAACACACACGCTAACACAAACTAGGCAGAAACGTATAAGTGAAATCCATCTCACCCTCAAACACTTTTCTTTTCTTCTTCGATCACGAGTTTTCCTGTGTTTTAGTTTTAAATAAATACAATAAGTGAGAATAGCTTTATGTAGGGCACCAAGGAATAACTCCCAACGGATAACGTGCATAGACTCACAATATCATTAATTGGCTCATTTATTGATTAAGTAAGCTCATGAGTCCTATTCATTATTTAATTAGTCCATTATCTCTTCAATAGAATCTGTAGGTAGTGAATTCTTTTTTACAAATCATGACCCAATTTCTGAGTTAAAAGTACAAATATCACTTTCAGATCAAAGATGGTTGTGGTAGATTATAATGAAGTATACACAATACAGACTAGATATGAAATATGCAAATTGTCAAGAATAACATAGAAGGGAAAGTGGATTTCAAGATACATTATTAAAATGCTAGGCTAAAGTTGGCTACGCAAGAACATGTGTCTATGAATGGATTGGTATAGGCCTGAGGCCTGCATGTGTTCAGCCTTGGTAAGAAGTATTCTTTGAAGATAGGTTTTTAAATAAAGCCAACAGCTGGGTGTGTATCAAGAGAAGCAGAATCATAACAACCAGAATAGCCTTTGGTGAATGAGCAAGTCCCTTGGTATTGATGGTGTGGGATGGAGGCTTCTTGTCACGGGGCCTGACCATGCGCTGCATCATGTGGCTCGGAAACAAGGTCCTCCCACGAACACAGTCCCTAGGTGCCAAAACTCAGCACTTCTTCAGGTTGAACTGGAGGCAGGGAAGGGTGGTGGGGAAGTCCTCTCAAACGTGGGGCGGAGGGTTTGAGGCCATCTAAGAAGGCCCAAAGCCCCTTGGTTGCCTGACAGAGCCCAGGGAGGTCCTGGGCACCTCCGGGTTCCAAAGCATACTGGTTTTTCCTCCATTGGTCCCTTGTAAGTCTTCACACCTGTAGAGTCGTTGGGGAAGGGTGTTGCCATGGCACATTATCTAAACATCTTACCACAATAAAACCTGAACCACAAGGATTTAAACACAGTGGAGACAGAGTTAATAATATTCTTCAATAATACAACAAACTTCTTTGATTGAGGAACAGAGGTCATTTTAATTATCCTCCACCCCCCCCCCTTTGTGTCCAGCTCCGCAACTAGCGAGAGGTTTACACTACATAAGTTTGATTATGACCGATGACGAACGGTCACTGTCCAATTCTTGTACGGGCAGAGCTCTCGCAGTGGGGCTGGTGGAATGTTCTACTGGGGGGCTATGAATATGATGAACTAGAGATATACCCACAGCATGGTAGGATGCTTTCTGATCCCTACCCAGTAGCTTTCATCCAGCTGGGAATGGAATATTATCTTCCCAAACATAGCTAATTTGAGGCATTTTGCATGTGAATACCATCTGCTCAAGCATATTTGCCTTTTCTAAAAAGTGCTTCAGAATCAGCATACCTGTCTTGATCCATGCTGGGTCAGATCCGGAGGTATGAAACAAGAGGCAAGGGAAAGCAAAATAAGCTTAGCTCACGCTACATGCTGCTAGCCACGATTTGGCGCGGACCCAGGTCCTGGAAAAAGTACGCGTTAACCGTCTCCCCTTCGCGGACTGCTGACTAAGGGTAATCATTGGCTGATCAGTCCAAGCTCTTTACCTCAACCATCTCTGGTATGATCTTCTCTCAAACGGTATTGTTTTGAGTGATCTAACTGAATTATTCTTTTTCTCGTTCTCCATTTTGCGTCCATCTTTACGTTCCGTCTCAAACTCCCACAGCTTGACCTTCAATCACTGTAAACGGACGTCACAGAACAGGACAGTACGAGGTCCGGGCGAGCCCCACCCTCAGGGGCACTCTCCTGCGCCCCCAAATCGCTATCCTTGCATTGAAGAGGAGCTACTGCGCATGTCCACTTTTAACGAAGTCCATAACGGCTCAGGCGCAATCTTTTGCGCCCTGAGCGGAAATACGTCCCTCAGTCCGACACAGAACAACGTTGATGAGCTTAAATCAAATCCAACTCAGCATAAAACAATAACGTATTTCTTCCACAACTGAAATATAAACACACATAAATTTCGAAATATTTTAATGTTATTATTTGTTTTTAACGTTTTATCCAAGGTAACATGGCAAGTTTGTAGTGTGGGGCGGTGCCCCTAGCGCCCTCTATTGGCCCCGCCGCCACAGGCCTCTCAGTAGGAGCGAGTTCCTTCATTAATTTCGCCTACAGTTTATTATGAAACAAAAGTTGAACAAGATTTGCCATGATACAAAACAAACTGATCTGTTATAAAAATCACGCCAGTCAAGATACTTTTCAGCGTAGGATGGACAATGCTAACCTGCACGCTCATATGCCCCCATAGGAGTGGCTCATGGATGAAGTTTTGGCTCCAACGCTCTCTGGCTCCTACTGTGTTAAGCCCTATTCGCATAGGATTATATCTCGGTAATTAGACAATCTCGAATGCGCCATGTCTTAATTTGTAAAGTAATAATTCAGCTGCAAATTACCTCCCTGTATTTTTCACAGACGGCCCATTTTGAGGTGTTGTGATATTACTACGCCAGTAAGAATCGCATGTCATGATTGTGATCGCTATTTGCCAACGAGGTGTGCGTGAACATAAGTCATTTTACAGACATTTGATACTTATTCAAAGGGTGAACGCGGCTGCCAATATCACAGAGGAGGGGCGGTAATTTGACAACGACCACAGGTTAACTAATCCTAGCAAATAAGGATTTACATAAAATCCTCATCTCTGTAAACATTTGTTGTCACAATCACCTTTTTTTGGATTAAGAATCTGTGTTACGCTCCCTGTGTTTATAATTTGTCTTTGTGAAATCCGAAAAAAAAAAAAAAAAAAAAAAAAAAAAATCTGAGCAATATAAGATATGGCTACAAACTGTGGGGGAAACTCCAGCTTGCCATAGCAACCGTACTTAGCGACACGTCTGCCAGTGTTACGGCGCTAAGCATGGACGTCGAAACCAATGCCCATAATAAGAAAATGCTCCAGCAGCTTATCTTCAAATCGCCCTCCTCCACCTTCGGCTAAACAACGTCCAAACTATGGTTCCCTGGAGCAACTGCGGCCCTCTATGCATGTTTGTGTGGTCCTCTTTCTTGCACACTAGCCATTTAGATAAAAAACTTCACAGTGTCATCCAGCCAACTTCCAGCTCAAGTCCTTATCAGATTTTTTTTAAACAAGGACATTTCTGTGAACTAAAGAGACCTCATATATAACATTGTTTCCATCGCGGGGCTGACACTATGGTGATGACACTCACGCTTCTGTCATTGTTGCTACATGAGAATACTGCATGTTAAGAATGTTGGTGAGGTTTAAAGTGCATTTAACACACTTTTTGATTACACAATAACTCAATAATTGGTGTTTGAGGAAAGGCCTACAGACTTAGTGCTGACCAGTGTGATTTTTAATTATTCCCACCTTATTCATCCAGTTTAAAAGTGCTTGAAAAAAGTTTTGTTGTTGTATGCTTACACTGAAATATGTTGAGAGGAATATTGGTATAAAAGTAAGCAGAGGATGTGTGGAGGACAGATACAAGGGTGACCAAGCAAAAAAAAGTTAGTAAAGTAATAATAATCATAAGAAAACACATTTTATTTAGGTCCCCCGCGGAAGACCTAGGACACGCTGGAGAACTATGTCCCTCTCAGCTGGCCTGGGAACGCCTTGGGTCCCCCGGATGACTGGAGGGAGTGTGTGTGAATAGGGAAGTCTGGGTGTCTCTGCTTAGACTGCTGTCCCCCCGCGACCCTCAACGGGATAAAGCGAAAGAAAATGGATGAATGGAAATGGATAGCATTTTATTTATAATGCACTTTACATTTGACACCTAATCTCAAGTGCGCCAAACAGCAGCATAAATAAAGCAAACACATACATCAGGATAAAAGACAACACAAACAAAAATTAGCAGTACGCTTTAGTTAAAGATGGGTTTTGAGTCCCTTTTAAAGCTTCCACCGTCTGTGGGCCCTGAGTGGTCCGGGGGCGTTCCACAGACGGGGATCACGGCCTCGAAGGCCCGGTCCCCCCAGTTTCTTGAGCCTGTCCTGGGCGGGATCAGACGGTGCTGTTGGCCTGACCGGGTTTCTGCATGAGGAGTGTGGAGTGCGGGAGGTCAGTGAGCGTGGGGGTATCACCGTGGAGACAGTGGTGGGTGTGGCAGAGGATCCTTGTATTCCTATACGGAGGTGAACGGACCAGTGGAGGTGTGAAGGATGGGGGTATGGCTCCTGCTTCCGCACCCTCATCAGATCCTGGCCACGCTTTTTTGTACGACAGGACTTTTGAAGGATCCCTGCCAGGGATCCCGATGAGGAGTGCGTTGCAGTATGTCAAACCTGGAGGGAGACAAAGGCATGGACGAGCTTCTACTGCACCCGGAGAGAGAGAAAAATAGATGTATTTATGTACTTAAAAAAGCAGAAATGGTGCGTTACGTGGGGGGTCTGCTTTAAGCAAGACACCTGTGGCTTCATAATTATATATTTATACATTTTAAATTGCACATATTGGTCTATCATGAAGTCATTTAAGTTCTATAGATAATACTAATAATATTAATCAATTAAAAAATTATTAATTAATTAATATTATTTTAAAAAGCCCTCCAGGCTCCGTTCAAGACCGGCGGTTCAAGTTAGAAGTTGATTTGAATAGAGTGTCAAGCAATTTTGATTTATTTTAAAATATGTAAAACTATTTTATGCGCCAAAACTTTTATAGTCCTAAATCAAACAGAAGGGCGGCTCGAGAAATTGGGAAGTTTTGTCGATTCTTCACTAAACAAGCCAAAGGCAAAGAACCATGACGAAGAGGGTAAATGCTGTGAATGGGATCAGCCCAGGAGCATTTGTTCAGGGGCGGAGTCAGACTGTATTAACAATATTCGCAACAGCTTGTTTATCATGCTGTCAGATTTATTATTGTGGAAAGTCGCAGTAGCAGTAGTTAAAACCCCAGTACTATCAGTAAGCAGTAGCATTAGCAGTAGCAGCAGTAGCAGTAGCATTAGCAGCAGCAGTAGCAGTAGCACAGTAGCATTAGCAGGAGCATTAGCCGTACATTAGCTGTAGCCGCATAGCGTAGCATTATCAGCAGTAGCAGTAGCTTAGTAGCAGTACAGTAGCCTTATCGGTAGTACAGAAGCATTTAGCAGTACAGAGCAGCAGTAACCCCCATTACAGATTGTCTTACTGCAGCTTTAACCACACATACACTATCGGAGTAGCCTGGATGTGTCTAAACACCGCCTCAGACATCGTTCCAGGCCCTGCTCCTGAGTCTCTGCACGGCTCAGCTCTGAGTGCCGTCCACAAGTACTATGGTTCCACTCCACTTTTATGATTGTTTGGAATGAGCTGAGATGTTTTGGCCCTGGCGCACGTGCCAGACAGGAAATTACAGGCCAGACAAGCGCGAGTACTTCCTGTTGGGGTGAGGACAAATCCAGATTGGGAGAGAGAGGGAGGAGAGTCGAGGAAAGAGGAGAGGGGCAGAGAGAGAGGAAGAGAAGGGAGGGAGAGAGAGACGGAAAAAAGAGAGAGAGGGAAGAGAGGAAGAGAGACGAGAGAGAAAGCAGAGATAGGAGTGAAGAGAAAGAGAGGGAGAGAGAGAGAGAGGGGGGGTATAAAGAGAAGAGAGAGTGGGGGGGAAGAGAAAGAAGAGAGAGGAGTGAGAGAGAAGAGAAGGGAGAGGAGAGGGGGGATAGAGAGAGAAAGACAGGGGAGGGAGAGAGAAGACACAGAGAAAATAGAGAGCTAGAATGGGGGGGGGGGGAGAGTAGAGAGACAGAGAGGAAGAGATGGAGGAGAGAGGAGAGAGGGAGAGAGAGCGGGGAAGAGAGAAAGAAGAAGAGAGGGAGGAGAGAGAAAGAGAAGGAGAGGAGAATGATGACGAGGGAGGAAAGAGGAGAGAGATGAAGAAAAAGAAGAGAGAGAGGACAAACAATAGAAAAACACAATAGGTGAGAGAAAAATAGAAGGTAGAGGATAGAGATGAGAGAGAGGAAAGAGGCCTGGGCTGGCAACACAAGACACATCTGGCAACATAGATCATGTGGAGGAAGCTGGTTCCAAGTCCCCCACAGTGTATTAAAAGTGATGTCCTTAAGTTCAAATTATATTTGATTATAGCATATTGTTCACCACATGACATAAAAATGATCAGTTTTTAATATGGCACTTTTTGGTCTCCCATCCACAGAACCAACCAGGCCCTGCCCTAGCTTAGCCCTCAGCTGTCTTAATTTCCCACAATGCCATAAGAAATGTAATAAAATCATCGAAGCCAGAGGAAAGCTCAGTGTGGTCTCTGCAATATTGTTGAAAGTAGCAGCTGTTTGTATTTCGGTCCTCTGTGTAAGCAATGAGCTCATTCATTTCAATGGAACGCTGTCAAACTCCACACACTTAACTTACTGCGTCAAATTTTGTATTTAAGAAGTTCCTCATTGTCTTAGTTACATAAAGACTTTGTCACATTTAAAATCTCAATATTGAACAAAAAACAATATAAATGTACAGAAGATATGTGTATGTGTCATTAGAGCCAGAATAACAGGAAAACAAATCTATGGTGTCTCCTTGGTCTCTCTCTGGTCTACTTTGTCTCGTTGT
The DNA here is from genome assembly GCA_964034765.1 of Knipowitschia caucasica. Taxonomy (NCBI): domain Eukaryota; kingdom Metazoa; phylum Chordata; class Actinopteri; order Gobiiformes; family Gobiidae; genus Knipowitschia; species Knipowitschia caucasica. The sequence goes on along the minus strand of OZ035836.1, from coordinate 24,345,418 downwards.
CTGGTCCTCTCTTTGGTCCTTCTTTGGTCCACTCTTGGTCTCCTCTCTCGGTCTCACTCTTTGGTCTCTCTCTGGTCTCACTCTTTGGTCTCTCTCTGGTCTCACTCTTTGGTCCTCACTCTGGTTCTCACTCTTTGGTGTCCTTTCTGGACTCACTCTTTGGTGCCCTTTCTGGCGCACTCTTTGGTCTCTCTCTGTCTCTCTCTGTCTCTCGTTTGTCTCTCTCTCTGGGCTCCTCTCCTGGTCTCGTTCTCTGGTTTCATCTGTGGTCTCTCTCTGGTCTCTCTCTGGTCTCGGTTCTCTGGTTTCTCTTTGGTCCTCTCTCGGGTCCTCTCTCTGTGTTCTCTTTTCTCTGGTTTGCTCTTGTCTCTCTCGGGTCTCTCTCTGGTCCCGTTCTCTGGTTCTCTTTGGTCTCTCTCTGTCTTCTCTCGTGGTCTGTGCTCTGGTGTGTGTGTATATGCCTCAGTGTGCCTCAGGAGCTCAGTGTGAGGCTGTCAGACACAACATCTGCTGCAGACACACGACGACTGCGTCATTCAGACTCGGACACAGTTAAAGCTCAGGGACCCAAACTTATGGTGTCCACTATACTACTGCCTGCTGCCTATAACTAAAATATTACATTTCTGTCCCTGGTCTGGTCTCTCTCTGGTTCCCACTCTGGTCTCTCTCTCTGGTCTCCTTTCTAGTCTCTCTCTGGTCTCGCTTTGGTCTCGCTACTAGCTCTGGTCTCTCTCTTGTTTCTCTCTAGTCGCTTCTCGGTCTCCCCTCTCCCTGGTCTCCCTCTGTCTCTTTCTGGTCTCTCTGTATTCTCTCGCTAGTCTCTCTCTGGTGTCTTTCTGGTCTCTGTTCGTTCCTCTTCTCTAAAACTTACTGTCTTAATTTCTGACTGGGGACAGAGTGATTATAAAACTCCAAATAATTAAACATTCAGTGGGTATATTAAACAAAATTAATCCTTTAAAACAAAACCCAAGAAAATCTTGTTTTGGGGGAATCGGTCTCTGAAGTCACCTTCCGTCTCGACACGGGGAATAAGAATCTTTAGTCAACACATGTCCCTCATCCCCCGGTATCTGGCAACCCTTCAGAACGCCTAATATGTTTGTTGATCTCAAACCAGTGATCCAAACCACTTCAAAGATGTTGTTTCCAAATCGCTGGAGGAGGCGTAACCACGGCAACAGCGTGATTAGAAAACAGCAGCAGCGACGCCCGAGCCGAAGCGGCAACTCCCCACTTAACCTGTCATTACGGGAGAGGATCTGAGGAGAGGGGGAGAGGAAGTCCACAATAGAGGGAGAGGAGAGGGGAGGCAGAGTGAGGAAGGGATGAGAGATAGGGGGGAGAAAGGAGACACTGAGAGGAGTCCACACATGGGACTGAGTCCCCTCAGCAAAAGGGGGGGGGGGGAGAGAGCGGGAGAGAGCGGAGAGAGTGGAGAGAGGGATAGAGCAGAAAGAGAAGGAAGAGTGGAAGAGAGATAGAGAGACAGGGAAACAGCAGGAGAGAGAGGAGAGAACAGATAGACAGAATAGAAAAGGAAGAACAGAGAGACCAGAAGAGACCAGGGGAGACCATGGGGAGACCAGGAGAGGCACATGAGAGGGAAACATGAGAGGGAAACAGAGAGGAACATGAGAGGGAACAGGAAGGGAACATGAAGGAACATGAGAGGGAACATAGAGGGAACATGGAGAGGGAACAGAGGTGAGCAGGGAGAGCAGAGAGAGGATGGACCGTTTTCCTTGCCCTACTCGAAGGAACAAGTCAATGGACTGTTGTATTATCTGAAAAGTGATCAGTAAACACATTTAATTCAATTTTAGCTCTGGACCCAGCTGAACCAGGACTGGACCAGGATGACCAAGGACTGGACCATGGACTGCAAATAGTGTTCTACAACCAGCCTTTTTACTGTTTCTCTTTAGTTTGGAAAAAACAATATATGATTACGTAATTAAGGCAGCCACCTCCCCTCGTCCAGCCTCCCCTCTTCCCCTTCCTCCCCTGTCCTCCCCCAACTTTCTCCTCCCCCTCCTCTCCCCCCCCCCCCCCTTCTGCGGAACTATAGTCCCATGTAGTGGACACCTCCTCAGTAGCCCTCCCTGTCCTCCCCCTATCCTCCTCCTTCCTCTTCCTCCTCTGCCTCCCCTCTTCCTCTCCCCCTCATATTGTGACCTCCTCTCGCCCCTCTCCCTCAGAGTAAGATCCTCCCGTAATGGACAGGTTAAGTGGGATCGTCTGCACGCTTCGGGGCCTCGGCGTCGCGGGCTGCAGTTTTTAACTCAAGCTGTTGCGTGGTTAACGCCTCCTTCCAGATTTGGAAACAAACCATCTTTGTATTGTTTGATCCAGGTTTGAGATCACCCCAAATATTAGGCGTTCTAAGGGTTGCCAGATACCGTGGGATGAGACTGTGGTTGACTAAACAGATTCGTCATTCACCGTGTCGAGACGGACAGGTGAATTCAGAGACAGTTCAAAACCAAGACTTTTCTCTGGGTTTGTTTTAAAAGAATTATTTTGGTAATATACCCACAGAATGTTTAATTTTTTTGGTGTTTTTATAATCACTAAGTCCCAGAAAGAAATTAAAAGAAAGGTCAAGTTTTAAGAGAGGAACTGAAAGAGACCAGAAAGACACCAGAGAGGAGAACTAGAGAGAGACTACACGAGAGACCAGAAGAGACAGAGGGAGACCAGAGAGAGACCAAGAGAGACTAGAGAAAACAAGAGAGAGACCAGAGACTAGAGGCGAGACCAAGCGAGACCAAGAGAGACTAGTAAGAGAACCAGAGAGAGAGACCATAGAGGAACCAAGAGAGACCAAGACCAGACAGAAATGTATTATTTAGTTATAGCAGCAGCAGTAGTATAGTTGACACATAAAGTTAGTCCCGGAGCTTTAAACTGTGACCGAGTCTTAATGACGCATCGGGTCGGGTTTTCGGGGCAGCAGATTTTGTGTCTGAAGCCTTCACACTGAGCCCTGAGGCACACGTGAGGAATTTACACACACACCAGAGAAAGACCAGAGAGAGACCAGCAGAGAGACCAAAGAGAAACCAAGAACGAAGAGAACAGAGAGAGACCAGAGAGAGACCAAGAGAAACCAGAAACGAGACCAGAGAGTGACCAGAGAGAGACAAAGAGAAACCAGAGAAACGAACCAGAGAGAGACCAGAGAGAGACCAAAGAGAAACCAAGAACGAGACCAGAGAGAGAACCAGGAGAGAGAGACAAAAGAGAGACCAGAGAGAGACGCAAGAGAGAGACCAAAGCGTGAGACCAGAAAGACACCCCCAAAATGGGTGTGAGACCCAGAAAGACACCAAAGAGGAGACCAGAGTGAGACCACGAGTGAGACCAAGAGAGACCAAAGAGTGAGACCAGAAGAGACCAAGAGTGGACCCCGAGAGAGACCTAAGAGAGAACCAAAGAGAGACCAAAGAGAACCAACAACCGAGACCAAAGTGAGACCAAGAGAGAGACACAGGAACACCAATAGATTTGTTTTTCCTGTTTTTATATGGCTCTAATGACACAGACATCATATCTGACTGAACAATTATATTGTTTTTTGATCAATAGTAGAGTCTAATGTGAACAAAGTCTTTAATAACTAAGACAGATGAGGACTTCTTCACCATACAATTTGACTCAGTAAGTTTCCGTGTGAGGAGTTTTTGACAGCGTTTCCCGCCCCATTTGAAATGAATGAGCTCATTGCTTACACAGAGACCGAAACAAAACAGCTGCTACTTTCAACAACTTGCAGAAGACACACTGAGCTTTCCTCCTCTGCCGCGATGATTTTATTACATTTTCTTATGGCATTGTGGAAAAAAAAATTAGACAGCTGATGCTAAGCAGGGGCCGGGCGCTGGTTGGTTTCTGTGGATGGGAGACCAAAAAGTTCCAATACAACTGATGCACTTTATTTATCGTCATGTGGTGAAAAATATGCTTAGAATCAAATATAATTGAACTTACAACATCACCTTTAAATTCACCTGTGCTCTGAACCCCAGCTCTCCTCCACATAGATTCATGTTGCCAGATGTGTCTTGCGTTGCCAGCCAGGCCCTCTCTCCTCTCTCTCATCTCTATCCTCTACCTTCTATTTTTCTCTCACTCCGCCTCTCTTCTTTTTCTCTCCTCTCTCTCCCTCTTTCCTCCCTCTCTCATCATCTCCTCTCCCTTCTCTTGTCTCTCTCACTAACTCAGGAACAAATCTCTCTCGACTCCTCTCTCTTCTTCTCTCGCCCTGCTCTCTCTCCCCTCTCCTACCTTCTCATCCTCCCTCTCTCCCTCTCTTTCTCTCTTCCTCTCCCCCCCCCCTCATTCTCCTCGCCTCTTTTCGCTGTGTCTCTCTCATCCCTCCCCTGTCTTTCTCTCTCTAGCCCCCCCTCCCTCTCCCTTACTCTTTCTCGTCTATCACTCCTCTCTCTTCTTTCTCCTCTCCCCGCGCTCTCTTCTCTCTCTATCCCCCCGCGCCTACCTCTCTCCTCCCGCCCTTCTCTTTCTCTCTCACTCCTATCTCTTCTTTCTCTCTCACCGCTCTCCATCTTTTCTCATCTATCTACTCTAAGCCCCTCTCCTCTCTTTTTTCTCTGTCTCTCTGCACCCTCCCCTAATCGCTCCTCCTCTCTCACCTCTTCGCCATCCCTCTTTCCTCGCTCCTCACCTCCCTCTCTCTCCCACATCTGGATTTGTCCTCACAGCCCGCACACAGGAAGACTCCGGAGCTTGTCTGCCTGTTAATTTCCTGTCTGCAACGTTAGCGCCACGGGCCAAAACATCTCAGCTCCCTTTCCAAACAAATCATAAAAGTGGAGATGAACCTTAGACTGTGGACAGCACCTCAGAGCGGACCGTCCGCCAGAGACTCAGGATCACGGGCCTGGAACGATCTGAGGCGTTTATAGACACATCCAGGCTACTCAATATGTATTGTGTTGGTTAAAGCTGCTGCAGTAAGGACAATCTGTAATGGGGTTACTGCTGCGGCAGCTAAAATGCTAATGCTTCGCGACACCCAGCTAATGCACTGCTACTTACGGCTACAATGAACGGCTAACTGCTGATAATGCAACGCTACTGCGGGCTCCACTGATAATGCACTGCTAATGCTACAGCTAAATGCTACTGCTGCTACTGCTACTAGCTAGCTGCTGAATGCTACTGCACTGCTGCTACTGCTAATATGCTACTGCTACTACTGGCTAGTACTGTGTTTATACCTACTGCTACTGCTACTTCCACAATAAAAAATCTTACACAGGATAACAGCTGTTGCAAATATTGTTAATATCATATCTGACTCCGCCCCCTCTGAACAAATGCCTCCTGGCGCATCCCATTCACGAGAATTTTACCCTCTTCCGTCCATAGGTTCATTGCCTTTGGGCTTGTTTTGTGAAGAATCGACAACTTTCAATTTCTCCGAGACACTTCCTGCATATGATTTAGAACTAATAAAAGTCTTGCGCATAAAATAGGTTTTAACAGATTTAAAATTAAATCAATAAGTGCTTGAAATTCTATTAAAATCCACTGCTAACTTGAACCGGCGGTCTGACCGAGCCTGAGGGCTTTTTAAATAATGCACTTAATTAATTCTGAATTTTTTAATTGCATTAATTATTATTAAAATTATTAGTATAGAACTTAAATGACTTATGATATCCAATATTGCAATTTTAAAGGTACTAAATACATAATTATGAGCCCACAGTGTCTTGCTAAAGGCAGACAAAAAAAGCACCATTTCAGATTTTAAGTCACAATAAATACATCTATTTTCTCTCTCGCTCCCGGCTGCAGAGAAGCTCGTCCATGCCAATTTTGTCTCCTCCAGGTTGGACTACTGCACAACGCACTCCTCATTCGGGATCCCTGCAGGAGCCTTCCAAAAGCTCCATAACGGTACAAAACAGCGTGGCCAGGGTCCTGATGAGGGTGCGGAAGCATGAGCACATCACCCCCATACCTTCACACCCTCCACTGGCTCCCCTATCACCTCCTATAGAATACAAGATCCTCCTGCACACTCCACTCACTGTCTCCACGGTGATGCCCCCACCTCACTGGACCTCCTCACTCCACACTAACAAAGGCGTACTAGCCACATGCAGAACCCGGTCAGGCCAACAGCACCCGGTCTGCGCCCGCCCAAGACAAAAACACGCTCAAGAAAATGGGGACCGGGCCTTCGAGGCCGCTGCTCCCCGTGTCTGTGGAACGCCCTCCCGACCACCTCATGGCCCCACAGACGGTGGAAGCCATTAAAAAGGGACCAAAACCCATCTTTAACGAAAGCGTACTGCTAATTTTTTTGTGTGTCTTTAACTATTTTATGTGTTTGCTTTTATTGAAGCTGCTGTTTGTACACTTTGAGATTGGTGTTCAAATGTAAAGTGCATTATAAATAAAATGCCCATCCATGTTCCATTCCATCCATTTTCGCTTGCCGCTTTATCCCGTTGCCGGGTCGCGGGGCACAGTCTAAGCAGAGACACCCAGACGTCCCATTCACACACACTTCCTCCAAGCTCATCCCGGGGACGACCCAAGCGGTTCCCAGGCCAGCTGAGAGACATAGTCTCTCCCAGCGTGTCCTAGGTCTTCCGCGGGGGACCTAAATAAAAGGGTGTTTATTATTATAATATTATTACTTTTAACTTTTTTTGCTCTGGTTCACCTTGTATCTGTCCGCACACATCCCTGCTTCTACTTTTTCCACAACATATTGCCTCACATATTCAGTGAAGCAACAACAACAAAACCTTTTTTCAAAGCACATTTTCAAACCTGAATGAATAAGTGATAATTAAAATAACACAGGTCAGCCACTCAGTCTGTAGGCCCATGCTCAACACACAATTATTGATTATCTTGTGTAATAGAAAGTGTGTTAAAGCACTAAAACCTCACACAACATCTAACATGAGTATTCTCAAGTAGCAACAATGACAGAAGCGTGTGTGACATCACCATAGTGTCACCCCCGCGATGGAACAACTGATAATATAAAGGTCCTTTAGTATCACCCAAAATGTCCCCTTGTTAACAAAACAATCTGATAAGACTTCGCTGAAGTTGGCTGGATGAACTAGTGAAGTTTTTATCTAAATGGCTGTTAGCAAGAAAAGGCCCACAAAACATGACATAGAGGCCGCAATGTCCAACCAGCGAAACCATAGTTTTGGACGTTGTTTAGCCAAGTGGAGTGAAGCATTTGAAGGAGAAGCTAGCTGGAGCTATTTTTCCTTATATGGCATTTGTTTCGACTCCATGCTTAGCGCCCGTAACACTGGCACGACTGTCGCTAAGACGTTGCTAAGGCCAAGCTGGAGTTTCCCCCCACAGTTTAGCCATATCTTATCTTTGCGCAGATTTTGGATTCACAAAAGACAAATTAATAACACCAGGGAGCGATAAACCACAGATGCTTAAGCAAAAAAGGTGATTGTGACACAAATGTTTACAGAGATAGAGGATTTTTATGTAAAGTCCTATTGCAAGGGATTAAGTAGAACCTGGTCGTTGTCAAATTACCGCCCCACCTCTGTGATACTTGCAAGCGACGTTCACCCTTGATAAGTAAAATGTCTGTAAATGACTAGATTTTTCACCAACCCAAGTTGGCAATAGCCGATCACAATCACTGACCTGCAATCTTACTGGGGAGTAGTAATATCACTGGGCGTCGTGACAAATACAGGAGGTAATTTGCAGGCTGAATTATTACTTTAACAAATTACAGACCTGCGCATTCGAGATTGGCATAAATTATACCAGATACTAATCCTATGCGAATAGGGGCTTAACACAGTAGGAGCCAGAGAAGTTGGCCAAACCTTCATCCATAGAGCACTTTCCTATGGGGCTGCATTAGCGAGCAGTTAGCATTGTCCAATCTACGCTGAAAAGTAGCTTAATGGGAGTGTTTTTATAACAAGATCGTTTTGTTTTGTCTCATTGGCAAATCCTAGTTCAACTTTGGTTCATAATAACTGTAGGAGAAATTAACTGAGAACTCCGCCTCTACTGAAGCCTGTGGCGCCCCCGGCCAAATAGAGGGCGCTAGGGCACCGCCCCACCACTCACAACTTTGTCCAGGTTACCTTGGATAAAACGTTAAAAAAAATAATAACATTAAAATATTTCGAAATTTATGTGGTGTTTATATTCAGATGTGGAAGAAATACATTTATATTTATGCTGAGTTGGATTGATTAAGCTCATCATCGTTGTCTGTGTCGGACCTGAGAAGTATTTCCCCGCCTCAGGGCGCAAAAGATTGCGCCCGTAGAGCGTCTATGGACTCTCGTAAAAGTTGACATGCGCAGTAGCTCCTCTCAATGCATAGATAAACGATTTGGGGCGCAGGAAAGTCGCCCTGAAGGGGGCGGATCGGCCCGCGACCTGACTGTCACTGGTCCTGTGACTCCGATTACAGTAATTGACAGGTCAACTGTGGGAGTTTGAGACGAACGTAAAGACGAAGCAAAATGAGAACGAGAAAAAGATAATTCAGTTAGATCACTCAAACAATATCCCGTTTAGAGAAGATCATACCAGGAGAAGGTTAGGTTAAAGTGAGCTTGGACCTGATCAGCCAATATTACCCATTAGTCCAGCATCCAGCGACAGGGGGCGACTCGGTAAACACACCTCGTACTTTTATCCAGACCGTGGTTCAGCGCAAAATCTTGGCTACCCGCATGTAACGAGGCTAATGCTTTATTTTGCTTTCCATGCCCTCTTGTATTCAAACATCAGATCTGAACCCCGCATGGATCAAGACAGGTATACTGAGTCTGGAAGAGCACTTTTAGAAAAGGCAATGAAGCATGAGCCGACTGGGTATCCACATCAAATGGCCCTCAAATAGCTATGTTTGGGAAGATAAATAGTTCATCCCAGCTGGATTGAAAGCTACAGGGTAGGGACAGAAAGCAACCCGACCCTGGCGGTATATATCCTAGTCATCATATTCCATCAAGCCCCCCCAGTAGAAAATTCCACCAGCCGCCACTGCTGAGAGCTCCTGCCCCGTAAAGAACTAGGACAGTGAACGTCTCATCGTCAAATCAAAATTAATGCTGTGTCAACCTCATCGCTTTGTTTGCGGAGGCTGGACCAAGGGGGGGGGTTGTGGAATAAATTAAAATGACCTCTTTCCTCAATCAAAGACATTTTGTTGTATATAGAGACATCTTAGAACTTCTGTCTCCACTGTGTTTAATCCTTGTGGGTTCAGGTTTTATTGTGGGTAAGAATGTCTTAAAGATAATGCCATGGGCAACACCCTCCCCAACGACTCTACAAGATGTGAAACTTACAAGGACCCACAGGGAAAAAAAACCAGTCGGCTGTTGGAACCACCGGAGTGCCCATACCTCCCTGGCCTCTGCTCAGCAACCTAGGGGCTTTGGCCCTCTTTAGATGGCCTCAAACCTCAGCACCACGTTTGAGAGACGTCCACAACCCTTCAATACCTCCAGCGTCCAACCTGAGAAGTTGCTGAGTTTGGGCACTAGACTGTGGATCGTGGGAGGAACTGGTTCAGCCACATGATGCAGCCGCATGGGTTCCAGGCCCGTACAAGAAGCCTCCATCCTCAACCACTCAATACCAAGGACTGCTATTCACCAAAGGCTATTCTGTTGTAATGGATCTGCTGCCACGGTGAAACACAACAGCGGTTGGCTTTCATTAACACCTATCTTCAAAGAATACTTCTCTTACCAAGCTGAAACACATGCAGGCCTCAGCCCTATACCAACCATTCATAGACAAAGGGCTTGCGTACTACACTTTTAGCCTAGCATTTTAATAATGTATCTTGAAATCAACGTTCCCTTCATGTTAAATTCTTGTCAAATTGCATATTCAATATCTATCTTATGGGTGTCTACCGTCATTTAAATCTACAAAACCATCTTTGTCAGAAAGTGATATTTGTGACTTTTAACTCCAGAAATTGGGTCACTGGGTTTGGGGTAAAAAGAATTCACTACCTTCAAATCTATTGAAGAGAATTGGACTAATTATATAATGAAAGGACTCATGAATTGACTTAAATCAATAAATGACCATAAATTGGATATTGTGACGTCATATGCACGGTATCAGTTGGGAGTTTTATTCTTGGTGCCCCTAAATAAAGCTATTATCAATTATTGTATTTATTTAAAACTAAAACACAGGAAAACCGTGATAGAAGAAAGAAAGAAAGTGTTCCTGAGGGTGAGATGGATTTACTTATAAAGTTCTGCTGTTGTGTGTTAGATGTTGTGTTAGAGTGTTGTTAGAGTGTGTGTTAGACCCTGTGTATTAGAGTTTGTGTTAGAGGTGTGGTTAGAGGTGTGGTTAGAGTGTGTGTTAGAGTTGGGTGTCAAGATTGTGTTAGAGTGTGTGTGAGAGTGTGTGTTAGAGTGTGTGTTAGACTGTGTTTTAGAGACTGTGTATTAGAGTTTGTGATAGAGTGTGTGTTTAGAGTGTGTGTTAGAGTGGTGTGTTAGAGTTTGTCCAGAGTTTGGTTAAGTGTGTGTTTAGAGTGTTGTCAGAGTTTTTGTGTTAGAGTGTGTATTAGAGGTTGTGTTAGAGTGTGTGTCAGAGTTGTGTTAGAGTGGGATTAGAGTTTTGTGTTAGAGTGTGTGTTCAGAGGTGTGTTAGAGTGTGTGTTAGACTGTGTAGTAGAGTTTGTGTTAAGAGTGGTGTGTTGAGTGTGTGTTAGAGTGTGTGTTAGAGTGTGTGTCAGAGTTTGTGGTTAGAGTGTGTATTAGAGTTTTGTGATAGAGTGTGTGTTAGAGTGTGTGTTAGGTGGTGTGTTAGAGTGTGGTGTTAGAGTGTGTGTTAGAGTTTGTGTTAGAGTGGTGTTTAGAGTGTGTTGTGAGAGTTTGTGTGAGAAGGTGTGTTTAGAGTGTGGTGTAGAGTGGTGTTAGAGTTTTGTGGTTAGAGTGAGTGGTTAGAAGTTTGGGTTCGAGTTTGTGTTAGAGTAGTGTTTTGAGTTTGTGTTAGAGTTTGTGTTAGATGGTGGTGTTATGAGGTTATGTTAGAGTGTGGTGTTGAGATTGGTGTAAGGTTGTGGTTAAGTTTGTGTTAGAGTTTGTGTTAGAGTGTGTGTAAGAGTGGGTGTGTTAGAGGTTGTTGTGTAGAGAGTTTTTGTGTTAGAGTGGTGTTAGGAGTTTGTGTTAGAGTTTGTGTTAGAGTATGTGTTAGAGTGTGTGTAGTTTTTTAGAGTTGTGTTAGAGTGTGTGTATAATGTGTGTTAGAGTTTGGTGTTAGGAGTGTGTGGGTGAGGAGTGTGTGTTAGAGTTTGTGTTAGAGTTTTTGGTTAGAGTTTTGTGTTAAGTGTGTGTTAGAGTTTGTGTTAGAGTGTGTGGTTAGATGTGTGTTAGGAGATGTGTGGTTTAGAGTTGTGTAGAGGTTGTGGTTAGAGTGTGGGAGAGTTTTGGGTTAGAGTGTGTGTTTAGAGTTTTGTGTTAGAGTTTTGTGTTAGAGTGGGTGTTAGAGTTAGGTGTTAGAGGGTGTGTCAAGTGTGTGGTCTAGTGTGTGTTAGAGTTTTTGTTAGATTTTGGTTAGAGTGGTGTGTTAGAGTTTGTGGATAGAGTGTTGTTAGAGTTAGTGTTAGCGAGTGTGTGTTAGAGTTTGTGATAGAGTTTGTGTTAGGTGTGTGTTAGAGTTTGTGTTAGAAGTGTGTGTTAGAGTTTGTTTTAAGTGTGTGTTAGAGTTGTGTTAGATGTGTGTTTAGAGTTTGGTGTATATGTGTTAAGAGTTTGTGTTAGAGATGTGTGTTAGAGTGTGTGTTAGAATGGTGTGCTAGAGTTTTGTGTAGAGTGTGTGTTAGAGTGTGTGTTAGAGTGTGTGTATTAGAGTTTTGTGTAGAGTTGTGTTAGAGTTTGTGTTAAGTTGTGTTTCGAGTGTGTGTTTTAGAGTTTGTGTTTAGAGGTTTGTGTTAGAGTGTGTGTTAGAGTTTGTGTTAGAGTTTTATGTTTAGAGTTTGTTTAGAAGTGTGTGGTTTAGTTTGTGATAGAGTTTGTGTAGAGTGTGTGTTAGAATGTGTGTTAGAGTATGGTTAGAGTTTGTGTTAAGTGGTGTATAGAGTTAGGTGTTTGAGTATTGTGTTAGAGTTTGTGTAGAGTTGTGTTAGAGTTTGTTTAGAGTAGTGTGGTTAAGATTGTGTTAGAGTTTTTGTTAGAGAGTTGTTATAGAGTTTGTGTTAAGAGTTTGTGTTAGAGTTATGTGTTATAGTGTGTGTAGTTAGAGTTAGAGGTTTGTTAGAGTGTGTGTTGAATGTGTGTTAGAGTTTGTGTTCAGAGTTTGAAGTTAGATGTGTGATTAGAGTTTGAGTTCAGAGTTTGTGTTAAGTGTGAGTTAGAGTGTGTGTTAAGTTTGTGTTAGAGTTGTGTTCAGCGTTTGTGTAGAGTATAGAGTAAGACGTGTGTTTCGAGTTTGTGTTAGAGTGTGTGTGAAGTTAGTGTAGGAGTGTGGTTAGAGTGAGTGTTAGAGTGTGTGTTAAGTTTGATGTTAGAGAGTGAGTTAGAGTTTGTTGGTTAGAGGTGTGTTCGAGTTTTGTGTTAGAGTGTGGTGTTAGAGTTTGACTGGTTAGAGTATGTGTTAGAGTGTGTGTTAGAGTTTGTGATAAGATGTGTGTTCGAGTGTGTGTTTAAGTGTTGTTTCGAGTATTGTGTTTGATTTGTAGTTAGAGTGAGGTGTTAGTTTTGTTAGAGTGTGTGTTAGAGTTTGAGATAGCAGAGTGTTGTTTTGCGTTTTGTGTATTAGAGTATTGTGTTAGAAGTGTGTTAGAGTTTTGTTATTCGCAGTGTGTAGATAGAGATTGTGGTTAAGTGTGTGTTAAGAGTTTAGTGTTAGAGTGTGTTCGCGTATGAGTTAGAGTGTGGAGTTTAGAGTTATGTGTAGCGTGTGTGTTAGAGTGTGTGTTAGAATGTTATACGAGTTTTGTGTTCGCTGTTGGTTAGAGTGTGTGTTAAGGTGTGTTAAGGTTTAGTGTTAGAGTTTGTGTTCGAGTTTGTGTTCGAGTATGAGTTAGAGTTTGTGATTAGAGAGTGTGTTAGAGTTGTGGTATATTTGTGTTTATAGTGTGTGTTAGAGTGTGTGTTAGTCTTGTGTTAGAGTGTGTGTTAGAAATGTGTGTTAATAGTTTGTGATCGTTGTGTTAGCGTGTGTGTTAGAGATTGAGTTCATCGTTTGATGTTAGAAGTTTGTTTAGAGTGTTTGTAAGAGTTTGTGATTAGTGTGGTGTGTTCAGAGTGTGTTCGAGTTTGTGTCCGTTTGAGTTCCTAGTGTGAGTTGGATTTATGTGTAAGAGTGTGATACGAGTTTGTGTTAGAGTGTGTGTTACAGTTTGTGTTAGAGTGTGATGTTAGACGTTTGTTGAGTTTAGAGTGTGTGTTTACTCCTTTGTGTAAAAGTTAGAGTTAGAGTGTTGTTCGAGTTTGTGTTAGTAGTGTGTGTTCCTGTAGTTACGAGTGTGTGTATAGAGTTTTTGTGTTAGAGTTTGAGATTAAGTGGTGTTAGAGAATGTGTATAGAGTGGTGTGATCGACGATTGTGATTTCGAGTGTGTGGTTCGCGTTTTAGTTAGACGTATGTGTTGAGTGTGAGTTACGATTGTGTTACGCGTGAGTGGATCGCGTTTGTGTTAGATGAGTGTAACAGAGTATTGTGTTAGCTGTGTGGTGGTTAGAGTTTTGTGTTAGAGTGTGTGTTAGAGTTTTGTGTTAGAGTATTTTGTAGCCGTTTGTTGTGGATGAGATAGGCGTCCAATGTGCAGCTGCGTATGGGCGAAATCCAAAACAAAGTGGTGTTGAAACCGACTGCGGCGTCACCGGGACAGATGTTCAATAAAGTTACCAACAGTTGTTTTGGACAGTTTACTCACCTTTATTGTTTTGGAGATTTTCTCATGAAACCAAAACACCTCTGGTGGATTATGGCGGAACTACATGGGTCTGGCAGAGCCAGGCTATTAGTGAGGTGGACTCACCAGAAGCGCACACACATCTCTACAGACGCGGGGAGCAGCGGAGTGAGGAGCTGAGCCACTTCTGATGAATTTGGCTCCACACTGATGTAAAAACCTGAAAGAACACACATGGTCCTAATCCGTCATTTTGATGGAAAGTCAAATAATACATAATACTATTATCGCACTGTAATATTATGACCAATAGGAGGAACTGCCAAAACTAAACAAATGAAAAAATAAATGGTAACAAATAATTATTAAAATATCACTACAAAATATGTTATTATTAAACTTCTGTTATGTGCAGAGAATGACATTTTTACATGATGCAGGCCTTTTTTGCCTGTACTTTCTTTTTTTCACGCTCTGCTCAAGAAAATAATAATCCAGGCTTTCGGAATAAATTAAATTAGTAATTAGTAATTAAACAGGCCGGAAAAATAGAGCAGAACTTAAAATACAAGAAAATGTGAATCATTTTAATTCAATTAAATCAGCATAATTTTGTATTTCCATTGTAAGTAACAGGAAGTCACAAACTAGGAATTGTCTTTGGTATATCCCCAGTGTGCACAGGTAACAATTGTGATGTTATTGAAGAATAAATTAATAAACATAGACAAAACATTTTTTTGCTTCAATATTTGCACAAAACAGATGTTTTTCTATAATATATATTTTTTTATCCCAGACTTTGACGCAATATAGGAAGAATTATTTGTCAATGAGGACATTTATCTATTTATTTATGTGTTCTTACTTTGGCCTCATTAATCAGCTCTGTCAGAACGATAATACCTCTTCGCCTCATAGCAGTGAAAGCTCTGGCCTCTGTATCACTGGGTTACTGTGACAAATAAGTCTTTGGAAGATGATCTAAATGTAAAAGTATATTTGCAACGCCAGCAAGAAAACGATGACTCCAAAGAGACAGGATGTGGTCAGCGTATGACTGGTAAAAAACGTTGGTAATGGACAAACTGTTACTGGATTATTGAGTCATCACTTTGATAAGACTTCTCACCATGTTCCGTCCTGTATGTGTGATCTGGATCCATCTCTGTCGCTTTTCTTCGGGTCCACCGTCCGTTGTGGCTCACATCATTTTCATAATTGCACCAGCTCGAATCAAAACCACACACATCTGAAAACAATGGAACAAGAGAAATGAAAATACATCACATTTATTATACTGTATATTCCATTTCAAACTTACCATTATGTTGGCAAACTCCTCTCTTCACCAAAATGTCATCTATAGCAATAAATCCTCTGCTCTCGCGGTTTCTAGACGCGCTAAACTTCAACTGCAGAGTTAAACATGGTGTGAATTAAACCCTTTGTCTGTGAGTAATGTATTTTAAATAATACCAATTTAAACAAAATTGTTTTACCTTCTTTATATCACTATTAGTAATATTTACTTGAGATTTCATCCACTTTTGATTCTGGGTGCCATGTCGAGTCCAAACCAACAATTCAGAAGATTTCTAAAAAAATGAAAATGATCATACTTGACTCAAAAGTTTACAATAATTTTATCCTGGTGCCAATATGTCCAGTCTGAAAAGATTTTCACCTCACCGTAAACGTTTTAAATATATGTTTCCACTGCTTTGTCACTTCTGTCATTTTATAATGTCATACGATTTATTGATAATCAGCACCGTTGAATTTCTTGAGTGTATTTAGAATTGTATAAAAATGTATTATACATGCCTTTATGCCTATTTTTGGCACAATATACATAATTTTTTTCGTAGTTTGTCACCTATCACTTATAATGACAATAAATTGTTTTGATTTGGTTTCTTATACTTACAGTCTGAATGGACAGCTCCAATGAGGACACAGTCGGCCCCAACATGAAAAACCAAAATTCAACACAAAACTCTGAGAAATTGTCTGGGATCGAGGCAGAGACGGAGGCTTTCTCATCGTCTTCAGACCCAGATCCATTGAACAGTAAATAGAACCCTGCAGAAATGTGTTTTTATCAAATGTCTGTAAAAGAGTATAGGCTGAATAAAAGCATAAATGTATAATGAATGTGCTTGATACCTTCATTATTTTCTATTGTGTGGTCGAACTGAGGGCCGTGCCATGGGTGAGCCACGTCAAGTCCATTACTACGAATCCAATTCACATCTGGAACCCAGCTGCACAATCCTGTATTTTCAAGAAACAAATGTCCACCAAAAATATTAATTTCCTTTTCTTTTCAGTCAAGGATCATTGTGTTAGGTGATGTTCCTTACTGATGCAGGAGGGTCTTAGATTGACCGTGATGATTCGGGACATTTAAAGTAATTAACATTTATGGACATTAGTCATTCTGCTCGCTATGGACCAATGGCTCGTATGTGTTTGCTATTATTGCATTTCCTGTGCTTGAACTTTTTGTTTCTTTGGTCTGTTGTTGGTGAAACAACAACCCTGTAGAGTCCTCTGTAACAACTGCTGTTGTGATCTAGGGCTATTAAAAATATATTGAATTGAATTGATAAAAAATGATGAAAAAGTAATAAGTGTCATTGGATTCAATGGCTATATTGTTCATATCGGACCTCAGCTGGCATCACAGATTGCCTCAGTAGACAATAATAATGCTGTGAGGATGTAGTGTTTGTGCTCCCTCTCCCCACCTGTTCTGTTTTGCGGGGCATGTGTGCGGCAGGGGCGTGGTCGGCTCTCCGGTGCTGCAGACCAGACACACCTGCACTTCATTCATCACTCACCGTCTGTGTAAGACCAGTCTGTTCAACACTTCTCTGCCAGATAATTCCGTCTTAATTGGTAGAGCTCTGCTTATTTATGTACTTATATACTGTACCTGATTTTTTTTGTAGAATACTATTTACCTGCTGCTCCACTGTCGTCGATCCGTGGGTCTCTGCTCCAGTCCTTGCTCTACGACTCGTTCCCTGCCTACACTGCCAGCTCGTACTTTTTTGTAAAATAAATCTTTGTTAAATCTGCCACATGTCTCAAGCTTCTGCATTGGGGTTCAACCTGCAGTTCATAATAGAATAATCTGGTCATCATGAACCCCGCAGAGAGCAAAAAACTTACCCAAGCCCTTAAAGAGACTGAAAAAGGTAAACAAGCCCTGGCTTCTCAAGGGGCTACGGTCAGACAGCATGACCATACATTAAACACTGTGATGAAATACATCCAATAACTTACTGAAAGGGTTAAACAGCTCAGTGGAAGATTGTCGGAGATTTCCAATCAACTCCCCTGTATGGCATCAGCTATTCGAGGTCCTGCTCCGGATTCTGGTCATGATTTGACCTAGCCTGGCCTAAGCTATCCACACTCTGCTCAATCATCATTTCACTGCATGTAACGTCTGGGTCTGGTCCATGGGTTAGCGATTACAATTGGTTGAATTTTGACCGACCAACCAGCGAGCGCGGTAGGAGAGTGTTGTATTTATTTGTTGGTGACGTCAAGAGTTTGCGTCGAACAGATAGTAAAGTAATCCGGTCTGGTTCTATTACTCTAGTACTGTAACTCTATTTTAAATTTAAATTTATTCTTTAGAAGTGTTTTTTATTCTTATTTTTATTATCTCTTTTTGACTGTTGCACTGAGCCAAAGCAATTTCCAAGTCTGTGACCTCCCGTTACTTACGTTGGCAATAAAAATGATTCTGATTCTGATTCTGATTCAAGAAATTTAAGCCAGAGCAATAGGAATGTTTAGCAAATGTAATCGCTAGAAGAAATTGTGGCGCTACTCCCCACGGGCTCCGTTAGCAGCAAAGGAGATGGCTAGGCTAAATGCTAAATGCTAACAAAAGACTCGGGCGCATTACATACGTCACGGTAAACTCAGATCCAATCGTTTCAATCTGCAAAAGGAGTTAACCCCTCCCACCTGTAAACGGAGCTCAATGGAGCACCTCTAGACCTTAGTACGAGATGTCATTTGTACTATGGTGTGGTACGACCAGGCTAGATTTGACCAGCACCAGGGCTGGACTGGGACCGAAAAACGGCCCGGGCATTTTTGCCTTCTTGACGGCCCAGGCGTGTTTCACTTTTGTTTATACAGTATGTGGAAGCATATACTGTAGAGGATCAACAATAGTTTCAACAATAAAATAAAGTGCAATAGTCTACATTACAAGAGAGTAATAAACATGTCTCAGAGTGATGGAGGTGGACACAGACACTATTTTCTATCACAGGGATGAGAATTGGTCAAAAAAGTCGGAAATGCATAATGTCAGACACTGGCTGGCTCTAAATCTGTTTGATATTTTCACAACATTTTACTTTTGGGGACAACCAACATGAACTTTTAATGTAATGGAAAATGTAGGTACCCGAGCTTTAATTTAGGGAGTTTAGTCGCAAGGCTATGCTCACAGTCAGAGAGCAGCCGTCCTCCTGTGGACTCACCACCTGCAGAGGGTCAGTGAGGGGCTGGTGCTATGAGACTTGGGTGGCATCTCTGACTGTCACCCCCCTGACCCAGAAATGGATTAAAGGGTAGAAAATGGATGGATGGATGGAGTTTAGTCGCGCTTCAAGAGGAGTGAGGAGACGCAAACTGTTTCCTGCAGAGGTGTATTTATTGGGTGCACAGATTACGCAAAGACATGTACACAAATAGCAGAGAATGGTCCTGTGCGCGTTTAGGTCTTGGGTACATGGTCACGCCGCTCACAGCCGCTGGACGCAGGAACCGTTCATTACAAAGCGGCCGCAGCTGCCCCGGAACACTGCGGCAGCTGAGGTGGCGGAATCCCGTTCGATTACATAAAGGGGGTGCCCCGCGGACACGCGCACCCCCCTCGAACAATTCTCAACGGATTTACACTTTTCACAAACATGTTTTTTGTATGAGGCAGACAGGCCGGCCCAAATATGGGCATCGGCCCTTCGGGCATTGGCCGATGGCCAGTCCAGCACTGACCAGCGCCCCAGATAGCTGTTCTTCCCCAGTCATATCAGCCCCGGGAGCCCTTTATCCCCACTTCAAACAGACACTCTGGAGAGGTAGGGTCATGTAAACAGTTTTTGCACCAATGTATATGTTAGACTTTAATCAGCAGCATGTTACTTATGCCACTGATCAGTCTCGAGTAGCATTTATCATGAGTCTACTGACTGGGAAAGCTTCAGCTTGGGCGGTAGAGTTAGCCAATGCTAATTCTACAGTTTTTTACGCCTTAATGACCGCCCAGAGAGACGTAGGGAGTGGGTAGGCAGATTCAGCTCGTCTTTTCCAAGCTCAATACGCCACAGTTCCATGTCAGCGAGAGTTCCCTGCTCCTTCTGCTGCCATCGTTCCTTCTACTACTCAACAAAGATCTCCCCGCCGAGGAGCCTACGAAGTTCAGGAGGATGCACCTCACCCAGGAGGATCGTCAGCGCCGCTTTTGCCAGGGGCTCTGCATCTACTGTGGCCAGGCGGGACACATTCTGTGCAACTGTCAGAGTCTGCCAAAAGTTCAGGCTCGATAACCTCTGGAGGGACACTGGTGAGCCATTCTCCTATCAATATTTCTAAACCAGAGATGGAGGCTATGGAGGTGTACCTAACGGAGAGTCTGTCTGCTGGTCTCATTCACCAATTCACCAGCTGTTTTTCAAGCGCTTATCAATCAGGAAAATCTAAAGTCCCTGCCAAATGTCCGTTAGGTTTACTACTTGTGCCTCAATCTGCCCACTCTGCTGTGCTCCAGTGGGGTCATTGCTCTTAAGTTGCCCGTCACCCTGGTATAAATGGTACTTTGTCGTTGCGCAAACGCTTCTGGTGGTCGTCCATGAACTCTGGCACCAGTGAGTTTGTTTTAGCCTGCTTAGTCTGGGCCCGTAATAAGGCTTCGCATTGTGCCCCTAGTGGATTGCTCCGTCCAATTCTTCCAGATTTTGTCACTGGCCTACCTCCTTCAGAAGGTAATAGCACCAATTTAACAATTGGTGACCGTTTTTTAAGTCTGTCCATTTGTATGCCTTTTCCTAAACTGCTATCTGGGCTTGAGACAGCAAGTCTACTTGATCAGTATGTTTTCAGGCCTCATGATGTCCCCATGGACAATGTTTCTGACAGTCTGCTCATGACCTACCCAGTCTGTTCACCACTTCTCTGCCAGATAATTCCATCTCAGTCGGTAAAGCTCTGCTTATATTTTTCTTACCTGATTTCTTTTTGTAGAATACTGCTTACCTGCTGCTCCTCTGTCCTCAGTTGTCGACCCGTGTGTGTCTTGTCTCTGCTCCAGTCCTTGCTCCTACCCGTTCTCTGCCTCCACTGTCAGCTCGTTTACTGTTTGTCATGGGCCTTAATAGATTTTAATAAACCTAAGGTTCTGAATGACAGCCAATATGGGTTGTTCTTAAAGAGAAAAGGTGTAGGGGCATTACACACAAGGTGAAAAGGTGAGTGTTGAAAAATGTCCATACATGTTGTTGAATGAGACAAGAACTGAAAAATACTATTTTATAATTGAGGATTAATTAATAATAAATTAATATTCCATGTTAAAGAAGCTATACTCGATTGTTTTTCTAATGAGTTCATAAAAATGCTAATTACTAAATACAAGTTGTATTATAATCCGTAATTTAATTGAAAACTTGAGCTCATTGATTCAGCTTGTGTATGAATTCCGAACGCAAAAATTAAAGGCTTGGGGTGACGCTCGCTCTCCTCAACTCACAGAACGAGCAGCGATCAAGACGCGTCCTCTAGCCCCTACAGCGCTGGTATTTATTTTCAAATATAATTAAAAAATGTATTTGAACGAATATTAGACATCGCTTGATATTCAAAATGTATTTAATGATTACAAATAAAATAGTTATCTCCCATGAGGTGCTAGGCAGGTAACAGCTAAGCTAGCTAGTTCAAAAACTCTCTGGAACTACATGAAAACAAAGAATTCTGAACATCAGCGGTGAGTTACCCATTTATATACCGAACTTAAATCATCAGATCCTCTTCAAATATGTCCTAAAATATTCGCTTCATGTTAATGATTACTTCTGGGTTTATTGTTGCTTTTTGTCACATTAAAATTTAAAATTTAGTATTTATGTCATGAAAACGTTAATAGATAATTCTGAAAACCTCTGTGCATGTGTGTTAAGAATGTATATGTATATTGTATTCTCTGATTAACATTTAAAGGTGTCGATTGATTGATTGGTATTTGTTTATTGAGCGTGGCGTGAAGTAGTGACAGGCGCTGAAAGCTCGTACTTATATTCTAGTGGCTCTAAATGCAGTAACAAACACATAGGGAGCAAGATGACCACTGTTCAGAAAGGTTAATAAATGTCCTTAATTGTTCCAGATCATCAGTCTTAGACCCTTCTGCACCAAAAAGGAACCACTCCAAAAATAAATCCATAAATGCGATGAAATGAAAGTTTGAACTTACAGTAAATGAGCTCATGGACCAGGTGACCAAAGTACCGGTAACATTTGTTGTGCAAACCAATATTGGCCAATTTATTTGACTATTAGCTAGACTTTTTTTTTTGGCAACACACTCAAGTATGCCAGTAAGCCAATGAGCGGGAATCAAAACAATTGATAAGGAAAAACAGTCACCACATCACGCTGAGACATGATTCTGTTGGTAAGAGAGGCCTCCTCATTTTAAAGCTAGAAATACTATCACAAAGTCAGGTTAACGGGAAGAGGCCTGTACCTAAGCTATAGCAAACACAAAAACTGCATTCTTTTTCTTCACAAAGCACGTATTATACCCTTTTATACCCTTTTATGGCATATGGACAGTTTTATTGTCCATATGCTCTCATGCTTTAGCCTACTCCTTTTGAGTGTGTACTAAAATGTAATATGTAAAGTTGTGCCAACATATGCTCAAACACATTCAATTAAATAACATATTTTACAATAGTCTTTCTGTATTATTATGAGCGAAGACAAGTTATGTACAGCAACTTTAAATGTTAATTGTTTTATGTATCAGGCAACTATGTTTATTGTATTTTTTAGAATTATGCCGTGTTAATGCAACAATATTGTCCTTTTGCTGGGAAATATTTCATAATAACATTATATTATGGGCGGGATGTCTGTCTTCCTCGAAACTGTTATTTTCCTTTGAATTTGGTTTATAAACAAACCTCCCAATGTTGCATCATATCTCTGGATGTTACAGCTGAATTTGTGATTTGCTTGTAATGATACTGCCCTGTTTCTCGGTTGGGTTTGTCACATGACTAAACCAAGAATAAGGATTGTTTTAAGAAAAAAAGCAATGGGCAAAGCCACTCGAGGACATGTCACAGAATTGGTTGTTTGATTGTTTGATCAGATAGAACAGTTCATGCACAAGGCAACTGAAAGTGCTTAACCAAAGAAGATCACACATTAAGATCATAAAACATCCCAGTGGATTAAAAAGAGTGAGAAAAAAAAGAGATACAATCCTTCAGTTGTATGTAGCTAAACAGAATGACATTGGAATGTTATTCGCAGTGTGTAGCTTTGATGAGTTTATTTTTGCTGGTGATGGAGAGCATGTTGAAGAAACAGGATGAGCAGTAGGACCATAATCCTGTACATCCTATTGCATAATTGACGTGTATGATTTCAGTAGGTGACTTGTTTTAGAAGAGAAAAGAGGGGTGGGGTGAGTGTTATCGGCCTGTGTGTTTGAGAATAAGTGTGTGTGTGTCATATGCAGTCAGGTTTTTTGTTGAAGGGTACTGTGGGGCATTGATTCTTGTTTTTGTGTTGTATTGTAGTTATGGTGAATGGCTGGGAGGGGATTGGATAAATATAGGCTTTTATAATTATTTTGTAAATCTTGTGCATGCAATTGTTGATTCACAGCAGACAATGACATCAACAGTGTGCTGCAGCGTTCACATGGTTTTATACCAAGACAAAATAAGGACGCTCCCCTCAGCATCTTCCACGGCACCAATAGATATGTTTGCAGACTGTCGTAATGTCCAGCTCAGTTTCACAAAAAGTCTCATCAAAGATCCATAACTGCATATGTCAATTGTGTGTTCATTCCCTGTTTATAGCTCTGTCTAAGGTATAAAATCTCACACATTTTTTGATAAAGGTGTGGCTCAAAAAACAATTAATCTATAAGTAATTTATGTTCCAATTTATTTATCAGACCCTTCTTTAACCAGGAAAGTCTAACAATGTCTTTATCAGTGGAGTCCTGGTCCCAAAGAGGGAGGGCGTTATGGAGGACTATCAGAATCAGAATCAGAATCAGAATCATTTTTATTGCCACATAAGTAACAGGAAGTCACAGACTTGGAAATTGCTTTGGCTCAGTGCAACAGTCAGAAAGAGACTATTGTACGTGTTTTAATGGTAGGAGAAGAAGACACAGGGAGAACATGCAAACTCCACACAGAAAGGTTCGGAGATGGAATTGAACCCTGGACCTTCTTTCTGTTCAGCACAGAAGTGCTAACCACTGTACCACAATCCCGCAACCTATCTATTTTAGCCTTATGTCAAATTACCATTAGTGTCTATTGACAGGATTAATACCGTTTAGTTAAGTTTGAGTTGTACATCGACCTTGTTCAAAAGTGCAGTCCACGGGGGAGGCAGGAGCGGTGGTCGTCGGAGGAGGAGCCGCTGTGGTGGGGACAGGAATTGAACCATCGCACGAATAGTCTCTCATAATGTGGATGTCATCGATAGAAATACTGCCGCAATTAGACCTCGGACAAGTGGCTTCAATGACAATCTGCGAGGAGCGTTCCAAGATCAGTATTAGACATGTGTAATCGTGGCTGGTGATGTTTGTACCTTGTGTCGTCCGCCTGCTCTGTAGTCCACTCTACCCGGGATCCAGGAATTATTCAGGTATCCGTTTTTGCTCCACAACTCACGCAGGGAATCGTTCTCATTGATTAGCACAGTCAGAATGATTTTAGAAGGATCTAAATTGAAAAGCAAGAAGATTCAGTGAAAATGAATTGCATATAATAAATATGTAAATATATGTTTGTGTAAGACGTTATGCAGTGATGCAGTCGCTGTATCAGACAGTTGTTGTGAAGAGGAATTCCAAAGGCAAAGCTCTCGACGTATCTCTTGCGTCTCCACGTCAATAGGAGCCAGTTGAGGCTCAGGCATCTGTTTCCGATGCCTCCTGGATGCCTCCCTGGGGATGTGTTCTGGGCACGTCCTGCTGTGAGGAAACCCTGATAGGACTATGTCCCCCCAGAACGAGGACTTCCTAGGGAACTCTGGGCTCCCTGCTTAAACTACTGCTCAGAAAATGCATGGATGGACAAGTCATATTATGTTATGCTAACGTGTGTAGTGTACAAACAGGGTCATTATGTTAGCATATCTATGTCGTGAATCTGTTCTTCTAAATACAATAATGTTGCGCTGCCTTGTATGTAGGAAGTTTAAAGCTCAGAGTCAGGTATTGTCGACTACTGTACTTACGTTGCAATATCCAGTCTGAAGAATAGTGCCAGAGCTCCAAACAGGCTCTGTCCACCTTTTCCATCATTTCACTCTCCAGTCGGGCAGTTTGATTAGGCTTCATAATTTCAAAAAAAGCAAAATGCCCTGGAAAAATGTCACAGAGAAATAATACAAGTATTGTTGTTTTGAAAATGTATGAAATGGACATGTTAGAGTCCATTTACAATAATAAGAGTATGATAGAACAATTCAAAGAACAGGAAATATGCACTAAAGGCAAAATACTACAACTCTCCAAAAGCAAAGCTGGGTAACAAACAATCAGGATTTATTCAATACATTTTTATAATTTACCAAATTGGGAGTTAAGGCTGTGGTCTCGTCGAGGGACATGGGTTCCTGAAGAGGATCCAGAGAGCCAGTCCCACTCTAGTCCGGACTCAGCAAGTGGACTATTGACCCATCCACAAAAGTCCATTTCAAAGTCACAAAAACCTGTGTACATTTACGAGTGATTCAATGTTGAATAAATATACAGAGGACACACACAGAGACACGTTCCACTGACCTTCGGGTGGGCAGGCATCATTTAACACAATCAGATCATCTATAGCAATGTTTCCTTTTGGATTATGTCCTGCAATGGCCTCGAACATCACCTTCAAGTCATAAAGAGATTAGATTGGAGTTTATTGAAGATTGACTTGGCAGCACAACGTCTGTACGTGCTTAGTCCTAGATGTGTCAATCTTTTGCCATTAAAATGACGAAGAATGAAGCAATAAAAAAACAACCAACGAGTACAAGTGGTAAAAGACAATGAAACAGGATAAAATACACATTGGATAAGGTTTAAATGTAATAATTAAAGCAAGGACATACTATTGCAACAAAATACTATTATTTATGTGTGTGACAAGTTACAATTAGCTAAGAGTGTGAAGCTAAAAAGTGCTCTAGTCCAGAGAAAGCAAAAACAGATAACCACCCGTCAAATCCCAAATAAGGATCAACATTTCCAGAAATATAAAGAAAATGTATTACCCTCCCTTAAACGTATCTGTTTTTAATAAGTACGAGCAGTGATGTCACCTTAAACTGCTGATGCGGACTGAGCAGCGTGACTCTCCCGTGTCTCCAGTGGCTGCCCTGGTCGCCCTTTCTACTCCACACTGGGATCAGCTTTTCCGTATTGTCATTGGGATGAACGTAAACATTTATCTCCCCGACACCCGGTCCCTCCATGTGGTACCAGAACATGAGACACTCTCCATCGGCCACAGTGGGTCCCATGTCAGTTGTGTTCACTAAGGCCTTAGCGCCCGTTGTGAGGCTCCACAGCTGGGAACTCAAGTAATACCCTACACAGGAGAAAAGTGTAATAAATGTGAATATTTAAGATAAGATAAGATTAACTTTATTGATCTCAAATCACATTACATGTTATACAGTATTTGCCATAATTAGGATCCGTCAGGTTGTGCAAAGGACAGGAAATGTACAAACATGTTAAAAGTGAAAAAAAGATTTGTGAAAAGTATTCGATATACTAATAGGATTAGAAAGTGACTGTAGGAGTTACGTCCTAGAGGTCAAATGAGATGAGCCTGCAGTAGCCCTTCTGCATGGGTGCTCAGTCTTCATGAGGCTCTCAGCTCTACAGTCGTGCATGAGATGTTGTCCTGATGCGGTCCTGCACTCCAGAGGCAGGGCCTGTCCTCACCCTCCAGAGTCAGGCTCTGT
Organism: Knipowitschia caucasica; assembly: GCA_964034765.1. Lineage (NCBI taxonomy): Eukaryota > Metazoa > Chordata > Actinopteri > Gobiiformes > Gobiidae > Knipowitschia > Knipowitschia caucasica. The sequence goes on along the minus strand of OZ035836.1, from coordinate 24,319,261 downwards.
CTCACTCTCCAAGTGGGAGCCTGAGGAGATGGCCCGGATGACCATGTTCGTCTAATGTGCTGCTCTGTGCTTATAGATGTTTGAATGAGGCAGCAAAATAAATCAGAACTTAATTTTGACTGCCAAATTATCCAATTCCATACATGGCCATAGGTTTTAGTTTACTAATTGTTAAAAACCACATAATTACTTCTGTCAAGACTCAAGCATAACTTCTTGTAAGCTGTACAATAATCACTGATGAAATGGTACAAAAGCAAAGCACTGCTAAAAATATATATAACTGAAAGCCCAATTCATTTAAACGAGTGACTTCAAAAATTCACAGTGACTAAACTAGACTGGTCCAAAAAAATTCACCCCCCTCAGCATTGACACACATGTGGAACGGAGCTTTGGGCCAAGAGCCAACTTTTGGACCATCCTGTAAAGGTGTTTTCGAGAGGTAAGAAGATGCTATATGTCAGCATTGGCTAATTCTTAGTCTGGGTCCACCCCCATCGGCCCGGGGTGGTATTGCAAGCATGTCAGCGCACGTCATTTTGGCCACTTTTGAGCCGGGACCTGCCCCCACTGAGTTATAGCCACTTTCTGCTAACATGCTAATGTGTAGAGGCTAGAGGACGCAGCCTCGTTCCGTGAGTGGAGGAGAACGAGCGTTTACACAAGTCTTTACTCAGCACTTTTATACGGCCTGAATTCATTCACAAGCTCGCCCTTTCTGCTCGCCCTCCCCGCACTCACGGAGCTTTTGCCCCCCACTACCCCCCTCCCCCTCAGTCGCACATCTGCTGTCTACGGAGCTCACGTCTCACAATATGGACACATTTGAACGTGGATGGCGTGACCATAGAATGATAGAACCGGGAAGCACGGAGGAACGGGACTTTCTTTTGGATGGCTGTTTCGCTGTGTAAGCAGAAACCGGTAACGAAGACACGGGAAGTTTCAGGTTCACCTACGCCGCTTTTTTACCTCAGCTGTCTGTGCTAACCAGAGACCTGTGGCTTTTCTCAAGAAAGTGGGGGCCAGTGGTCCGCTGTGATTGGTCACAATCTGGTCCCGAAACAAATTCTCCTCCTTGTTGCATCAAAACTCGATATAAAATAAAATGACACGCCAGCACAAATCAGTCTTCAAAAGGACGTATATCCCAATGCATTGCATGGATATGGATTGAATTTTCGTAATTAATACAAATATAAAGTGAGGTAATGCAGCTTTAAATAACGGATTATGACACAACTTGTATGTAGTAATAAGCATTTTTATGAAGTAATTGGAAAAAAAAATCGGGTATAGCTTCTTTAAGAATACAAAAGAAAATAATATTGAGCTGTTACTTAATTTAAATCAGCTGACTATGATATGTGTTATTGCTACCTTGATCCGTTCCCAGTGTGTGATCTGTTTTTGGTCCTGCAGAATTTTCGGGCAGCGCACTTCCTTTGACTCTGGTCCAACCAAACTCTGCTGAAGTCTGAAGCCCGCACATAGAACCCTGGAAGGTGCATTCTCTCTCTGCGGGACAGCCATTTGAGCTGCGGGACACCACGATATCATCGATGGCTATGCTCCCCTGTGTCCCCCCGACTACCGCTTCTATTATAAACTGGAAAATCACAGAGGAAAACAAGAAATTAGAATAAACAAACAAAAAATAAATATACATGTTTGAATTAAAAAGTTCACATTTAAGTGTAAAATCTTTCAGAGGAGTCTGCCACAAGCTTGTCTCAACTGATGTTACTGGATTTTCCATGAATTAATTAGTTCAAAATTATGAGAAATACAAACGATAAAAATATTCTTACAGTGAGACGCCCCTTTCAACAGATCTGACCTGTAACTGAACGTGGATATGTCATCGACTGACATATAGTGGGGATTCTAGGCAGCAAACTATCCACCAAAAGTGCCCCCTTGCTTAAACTGTTGCATAGACTGTACATGGACAATGCTTACCCCCTAGCTCGATGAAACCCACTAGGAAAGTGCTCATGAACAAGGTTTTGCTCCAACTCGCTCTGGGTTTCTAATAGTTCTTCTAGTTCTCTAATTGTTTGTCTCACACTCAACATTTTGAGCTTCCAGAAAATCTTTATTTTGATATTGTCTTTGTCAGATATGAGCCATATAAGGATTGCCCAAAAACATAGCCTTAGTAGACATGTTAGACACATGTCCCCACTTTTACGGAGCAAAGCAAACAGCGGAACAAATGCCTATGTACGGAATACAGTTTTAGGTTCTCAGTACAGCACTAAATTAAGTCACGACCAATCCTCTACATTTGTGATTTGTAATTGATCTTGCTCCATAAAACAGCCAGGATGTTCCCATGGCGATAAGATTGTTAAAGTTTAATACTGTGGCTTAATAATGAAAACAAATCTGAAACATACCTGTATTGGTTTGTCACTTCGAAAAGTCAAATCAGCAAATCTCCATTTATTCCCTTGTGTCCCACTTCGCATCCAAACTACGGTTTCTTCTTCACCGGGATATTTAGTGATGAACTTTAATGAACCTTGAGTTTAAAAGCAACAATTAACAACACTAATAACAATAACACAGAATTATGCTTTGTTTTTGTTGAGATATACCTATACTGCTCCCAAATATATGGTACCAAAAACTGACACAGAGGTGTTGGTCGGTTGATTGGGGAAAGCTGACCAGTCTGGCTCTTGAATTGATATCCAGATTACGCTTTGCTTCTATTGACATATGGTAACCTGGAAAAGACAGAAGCAGATGAACACAAAACAATACGCAAGAAATGGTTAAGATGGAAATTATTGACTTAAAATGATTTCCTCGTATGTGGTTAAAAGGTTTACAAACGGACTTCTTGATTAAACATGGGCCACGAATAAATCTATATCTGTCCCCTACAGCAACCTATGTGTTGTCTGTGTGTGTGTATGTGTGTGTTTTTTGAGATGTCTGTCTTATACCATATATGGTGGTGTCAAGTATTGTATATTACTTGTTACACAGTATTTTCTGTTATAGCTGTGTATTGCTTTTGTGATGGGAGTTTGAATCGAAAAAGCATTTGCTCCATCCAACCCATTTTCTGTGCATCGCCTGTTCTATTGATGTGTGAAAATATATGTTGTGTAGGTTTGACATAAATAATCAAAAAATAAGGATAATAATAATAACAACAATAACATAATTTACAAAAAAGAAGTGTGTACCAGGCTTCTCCGCTTTGTCAGATTTCCTGGTCCACACAAGGCTGGATGAATAGTCGTGGTACCAGGAGCAGGTGTCTTGCTCAAAGTCACAGGACAACTGATCCGAACCTGGGGGTATGTCATTCTTTGCACAGTTATTAAACAAGATATCATCCAGTTTTATGTTGTTGGAGCCCATGAAGGGGCGCGGGGAAACAAACTGCAACTGTGAACAGAAGAAGAAAGGATGCAATGGATATTTCTAAAGTATATTACAAAATTATACAACTAGATTAGGCGTAGATCACGTCAAAAATCATGTGAACGGTCTTATTTCTTGGCCCGGGCAGGGGGTGGGTGGACGCTGGGGTTGACATTCGCCGGTATTGTCTGTTTCCTTCTGCACCTTTTTACTTAATGATGTATGTCTATTAATGTTAAAATGTTCAGTAAATAAAGTTGGGAAAAGAAAAAAAAGAATTTTCTTTTTTTTTTAAATGGACAATATCAAGTTGAAGACCAAAAAAACGACATCTATAAAATGTCATTAAGTAGGATTGATGGCTGTGATTGCAGTACCTCTAATGGGAACTGAACTGAACGAACTGAAGAAGGTAAACTTAACCGCGTTGGAAAATTATAGCCAATGGCGTGAGGCTTTACACACTCCTACAGCTAATTCCATAGCTAGGCTGCACTGATGCTAGTTAACTAATTATCATAAATCATAACAACTATTTTGAGACTGACCTTGAATCCTTTTGGTTGATTCCCAATAAAAACAGTTGCGTTTTCCCATCCCTTTGTGTTCTTCTTTGAAATGGACAACAGATCTTTCACAGTTGATCCTCTCAGCATGACCATATTCAGTTTTGAATAAGTATCTGTGTTATAGATGTGGTACCAGAAACTGAAATTAAAATAATACATGTTTTTATTGTCAATGTTGTTTATGAAAATGTTTGCATAAATGTAGGCAAACAACCACTACAGACAATCAATCAATCGTTTTCACGCGTACCTGACTGAGCATCCGAGACCTAACTCATTGTTAACTGAGAACTCTAAAACAGCCTTAGGGAACATGCTGGCTCCTTCTTTCACATGAATCTGCATCACAAATCCTGAACATCAACAAATAAACAGGCAAAAATGTTATCGTCAAGTCAATAAACACATAAAAATATTGTTTTGATTCTGAGGGAGCAGGGGTTGTACCTGTCGGCGTTCCTGTAGTGTGGTCGAATCCAGGTACCACGCTGCTGTTGGCCATTTGTCGTCTCCAGGTGTAAAGCTGGTCCCCGGTGTTGTTCCAGCCGCACGAGTGAGCCTCAAAGTCACATGACCCTGAAAAGTTCCAAAATTTGTCAGTTATAAAAATATGTAGTAAAAGAAAAATAACTGTGAAAACTAGTAGGTCATGATGGGAAAGGAAAAATACATTTATCCGTTTAGTGTTCAGTCTGTGAAGAATGCTAAGATGTTGGAGTAAAAATATAAAAAATACAACTGGTTATTTTTATTAGTGACCGGCCTCTACAAAATGGTTGAGAGGCAGCTTGATGGTAAAAGTGCCAAAAACCAAGTGATAGAGATTCTGAAATTAGGTAGATTTCAGTTCCAAGCTTCAAATAGTAATTTTCGAAGGAATTTTGTGAGCAGAAACTATAATGGTGGCACTGCAGTTCACGTGGTAAGTGGGTTTCACAACAATAAGTGTTTGAATCCCAGACGAGACGAGGCCTTTCTGTGTTGCTGTGTATTTGTAAAACATGTCCAAAAGGTATGAAAGTATCAAGCGAGTGAACGGACGGCGAAGGTCGGAGACTTTGCGAAAACAGCCATGTGATCGTTAAGAACGTAATTGCACTTTAGGAATTGCCAAGTGAAATAAAAAAATCAATTACACTTTGTAGCACCCAAAATGTAGTCAGTTCTTTTACTTTTAGATTTTTTTTTGTGAGGGAATAGTTTTGAGTTCATTCTATACTCGTACTTTTGCCAGTTCTGATATTAACAATAACCCTTTGCAGTTTTTAATCAAGTTGGATCTTTAAAATATGTTTAGTACCACAAAACTCCTCGTCAGATCCATCCTCACAGTCCTTCTTGAAATCACAGACCAGTCCAGATGACGCACACTCTGCACAGCTGCAGATACAACATACAGACGCTGCAACCAGAAAAACTAAAAAAGAAAAGACAACCTAATTAATTCCTAAAAAAAAATTAAAATCTAAACCAAACCATTGCAAAAGAGTTAAACCACTATAAACTACCACTTATTAAAATAGAGTTCTTACCAGACAGCACAGTGGCAGAGGTCCACATGTCTGCTCAAAACTGTATAAAATCCGTTAAATCAACATTAGCCGGTTGAGCTCATTGACAGTGAAAGTCGCTTTGAACACGTTTTATTGTAGCGCTGTGGAGGCACCGCTTTATCTCACATCCCAAAGTCCACAGAGCAGCAGGTTTGAAGTTTTACAGCTCCATTCAAATCCAATCATTCCATTTACAAAAGCAAAATCACACATTGCACTGATAATACTGATAAAAAGTGGTACATGTCATGGTTTATATTGTTGACGTGCTGACCTGAATAGGATTGTAAAAGACATATCTGAACTTAGCTTGCTGACAGTGACCTTATCTGACTTTCACACTGGGAGGAGGGGCGAGTTGATCTCAGTGTACTGTAATCATGCCAATAAAACTTTGTGTGACATCATTCAAAGATACTAGGCTTTAGTGGAATTGGTCAACTAGAGATTAATATGATTTAATCTTTAAATACATCAATGAATTTCACATATGTATTTCTTAGTTCTTGTAATTCTCTTATTCCGTGAATGAAGCTATACACTATTGTCTTTAACGAGATTCATCACTGCAGGAATTATAATTGACTGGTTTCTGTTTCTTGTCTGTATGATACCATTTTTAGAACTTTTGTCTTATAGCATAGTAGCAATAGTAATAGTTTTGTGTTACTAAATGCTACAGCAAAGGTGTTAATTGCTATCAGTAGTCAAGGCTTGGCACCTTAATGTGTATAGCACAGTTCATAAACAAGGCAACTCAAAGTGCTTAACAAAACAAGACAATCAAATCATAAATAACCACAGTACATTAATAATAATAATAATCAGTCTTCACATGTCATTATTCATTCTCTCCAAACACGGTGGTGATAAACTACTACTGTAGCCACAGCTGCCCTGGGGCACACTGACAGAAGCGAGGCAACCAGTATGTGCCATCGGTCCCTCCGACCACCACCAACCATTCACACACACACCAGACTCATTCTAGGCAATGGGGGTGAAGTGTCTTGCCTAAGGACACAACGGCAGTTTGGCACTTCACAGCCGCAGCCGCCCCACTGTGGCTGGTGTTCCCAGAGGTTAAGTGTCTTGCACAACGACAGCAGACAGACATTCCTGCTTTTACCCCTTGTATCGTTTTGTTGATCGGTGCCACAGTGTCAGCTGTTTTTTTTATATTCTTTTATATTCAGTGTATGTGTATTTTATATTACATTGTATCGTGTTCTTTATTCTGTCGGTGCACACAGAGTACCTTTCTTTGCAAATGTATTCCAATGTAGTTTGTTTACTGCACATGGCTAATAAAATGAATCTGAATCTGAATCTGAATCTGAATCTGAGTGGACGGTGAAAGTCTTGAGGTGGGCTCAAACCCATGACCTTCTGGCTCAAAGGCCAACGCTCTACCAACTGAACTACTGACGCCACCATTACATTTTACTATGAACTTAAATGTCGTTGGGCTGGTGGCTCTTGAGACACTACTCCATTTCCTTTTCTCCTGAAAAAGGAGAAACACTCCAAAGGGAAGTGAGTAACAGTTGATGTGATTGACACTTTCTGCTCACATCAGGACATGGGTCTATCCGCCTCACAGAATATCATCTATGCTTCTAAACTAGAGTGGGTAAACCAGCAAACTTCCACAAACCGCGTGCTCTACTGTTGAATATAATGTGTGATACAAATAAAGTGGATTGGATTATTCTCTAATATCTATAATCAAATAATTCAAACCTGTTCATGGATGGTTAAAACCCACATTCACTCACAAGAAACAACGTGCAGGATTTTATGGATAAAGTTAAGACACCTTTTCCACATAACTCTGTCATGTTGGATTGGATAGATATATATAATTTATTTTTTCTCTCTTATCTTATCCTAAAGTCAATTTACTGCAACAATCTAGTAACTCTTAAAGGTCTATTGGAGGATTTTATACTTCTGGGTGGATCATCAATACTATTGGTCCTCCCAATTGTCAATTATTCTGTCTGGTGATGCGTGCTCGTCAAATAAGACCAGACAGTTTTTTTGGAAAAGTGGAGAGGGCGGTTCTTTCCAAAAATGTAGGAAAATCCTCCAATATACCTTTAATTTACACCCAAATCCAACATATCAGAGTGAAAAAAGTTGGTTGCTGTTACTTAATGTTTTGAATTAAATCCAATACTTTATTCCATCGTTTCAAACATAACTTTCTCTTATACTTGTGTCTGATTTTCAAAAGTGCTGCGTCATGTCTACCCCAGCATTGTTTCAGCGAAGGATGGGAAGTAAACAGGATGACAACAATTTCTCAATGAAGAAGGGAACCAAAAAGGCACAGCCAGTCGTTTAAAGTTAGGGACTTGGTGAAGGTCTGGCTCACACTCTTCTGCCTGCAGTGCACGGGCAGACTGCTGCGATGGGGCTGATCACCAGAGAGCTGCATCTGTGGATAACATTGACTGCTGTTACGTTTTTCATCCCTGCTGCCCATGCCCAAAATGGTATAGTTTGTTTTGTCTTTTGTAAATTGTGTATGGTTAGTTAAAAAAGAGTGCAGATGTATTCACATAAACTTTGCCTGTTGAGGTTTTGGTGCAGTTTCATGCAATTGTGAGGTTTGTTGGCCCCCAAATATTATCTTTAACTAGTGACTTAACTTTCAAAATAATAATAACAGATTTAAATCCAAAATGTATCTCAACAGTATTGTTTTTTCTCTTTTTCCACCATTATAGGATTATTTGGATCTATAGGATTAATTTGGATTTATGGGTTATTCATATGTTCTTTGGTTGCTGTTGATAACTTTTTTGAGTTGACAAATACAATTCATACTAGTCTATTTTCCAAAAAATAAAATACTTCTGTTTTGGTTTATCATCTATCTTATGTTTTGTAATTTTTTGCCTGTGTTTTGCTTGATTAATTTTCTCGTGTTGAATCTGGCCTTGCTCAGCCCTACTTCCAACAATATTTCAAAATGGCCGCTAACAATTAGAGGAAAGATTAAATCTGCATACGGACTACAGAAATGTTTCACTGTAGTGTAATTTACATGGAAAAAGAAATACTTTTAAAAATTAGTTTAGGAAGCTTCATCTTGTCTTCTTAGTAAATGTTATTTTGGTAACATACTAGACCAGGCCAAAATGGTGTAAGAAGAACCAAATCACTTTTAAACTAAAATAATATGTTTTTAAATGCAGTTAGTGTAATATTTATCTAAAATGTTGCGCAAAAAAGGTTATGTGATGATCAAAACAAGTGTATAAAGTTATTTTTCGGCTGGAGAATGGTTAATTGGCAATCAAAACGGTTTTTGATGAAAACTAAAATAATAAGTGACTTTTAAGATAATATTTGTTCTGTCTCTTCTTCCAGATTCACCGTTCATTCTTTCCAACAAAGCCACTGGATTCTGTCTGGTGAAGAAGTCCAGCCGATGTGCAGAGGTGCGCTGGACGACGGGAAACAGACTTTTTGTGACCTTGACCAGAAAGTGTCTGGGAGCTCAGGGCCGAAGTGTGGGCAGCGAGGTCAACTTTTACGACTGTGACGAGCGGAGCCAGCTGCAGAGGTGGGAATGTCGAAACAACACACTGCTGGCTCTGAAGGGAGGGGACCAGAACCTGTACATGGAGATACAAGCGGAGGAGAGCATCGTCCTGACTCGCAGTGTGGGGCCCAACAGCCACTTCACCATCGCCGGGAGCAACAGCGGAGCCTGCACCAGGACGCACAGAGGTACAGGGCTGTAATCATACACATGGCAAAATCGAGGAGCCCTAATCCTGTCTGGAGGGGTGACGAGGCAGATTAGCACCATACTTTCAAGTTCCGCTCAAACGAAGTGGTGTTCAAACCCCAGTTGTGGCCCTTTGGACGTTTCTATCAGGCCCCCGAGTCCTCCTAAGTTCATATCACTATAGTACAAAGACTATACCATACCCCTATGCTCTTGAGTCACGCTCCTCAGTCTCTCTCTCTCAGCACGTGTTAGAACCAACTTTTCATGGCATCCCCTTTTCTCTGCGATCTGCGCAACTTTGCCAGCCCTGCTGTGTATGTAATCTTTGCATTTTTCACTGTTTTCTTCTTTTTTTCTGGACCCTCAAATTCATCTGTGCACAGGTAGTTATATGACACCTGTGGTAAAGAGCATTGTGGGCATGTTAACTAATCTCAATAAAACTCTGTGCAGCATCCTGGTCAATAAGCACAAATTACATTATTATCTTTCTATATGAAAAACTTCCAGCCCCTGACAGCAGGCTGATAATCCAATGTGATTCACAGGAATGAAAAGTTTGCCCATGTGAACTATTGCATGTCTGCGGGTGTGAGAAGACTTTCCTTAGCAAAGAGCCGCACAAATAATGATATTATATTAAATAATTATAATAAAATCAGTGCAAAGTAAACTTCCTCTTTACCTCGGGTGGGACTCTTGATGTGACACGGTTGCCACCAAGACGAGCACCAAGTGCTTTTACGTATGAGGAGTAGTCTTTACCATACACTTTCAGAGAGCTGAAAAATGTTGAGAAAGTGCGCAATCACAGTCAAATCCGTAACAGAGGAAACCACAAACGTCCCTTTCTCTCTCCGTTAACAAGAGGGAACACAAAAGTCAGATATTGCTTGAATTAGACTGAATTTATTTGAACACATACTGAATATCTGGCTCAGTTGGTAGAGCATAGGCCTTTGGGCCTCAAGATTGCGAGACTTACTCCAATTACTCCCACTCAGGCGTCTGCTGCAACACCGGTCGACCGCCCCCCTGACCTAGGAAAGGACTAATAAAGTATATTTTATAATTTTTGCTGTATAAAAACATGACATTTGCAATAGCTTTGTGGTGTTCAAATATGTTCAGGTTATTAGGTTATTAAGTAAACCCATCCATCCAAATTATAGGAATTGTGAGTAAATATATAGTTACAGCACAAGTCACAAGCCTCATGAATCAGATGATACAGCCCCTTCTCTGACTGGCATAGAAACTGTGATATCAATACTAAAAACATGTATATACACTGCAAAAAACTCGTTCTACTTTTGGATTGGATAATTCATATTGGCACATGTTTTTTCTTATGTTTATGTGCGTTTTAAGGCCAAATACAGGTTATTTAATTGACTGTAAATGTAGTATCAACACTAACAAGAACCTATCACATGATCAGAACAAGTTTGGGTCTTTTTTGGGAAGTTGTTTGAAGATTTGGATCTACATCCGAACTAGTGTAACATACAATACAGAACAATAAAATATACTATTAAAAATTACATTCCAATTTAGTATTGAGGTTTTCTTAAACAGCTTATTATCATGTAACCCAACCTGGTGTTGAGTGTAGTCTAACCGTTACCATCAAAATAACCCAAAGTTTCGAAATATGATTATGGTCAATATGTGTGAAACCTGCTTTACAGAGATCAGACATTAAAACATGATCACACATTGTTTATAGCTGATGTGATAAGTCAACTACCGAAAGTCATCATTGAGTTTTGATCATTGTGGTCGTAAATTGACACTAAAACATATCTAATACTTGTCCTGGTAAATGTAGTGCAAATACGCCAACAAACATCAACATCTCCATACACAACCAACCTTTCTAGTGAGAGGGCCACTTCAGTTCACCAGACTTATCCAGGGGCCGACAGCATGGACTGTAAAACTGTTTTAAAACTAGGTGTGAGATCTCCATATTGATTCACACCATAGCTACATTATCTCTGGAATTTTATGACACAAACAAAAACAAATGTCATTTTATGCAAATAAAGATTTTGAAGACACAACAGACTATATTGGTGGAGCTGAAGTTGGCTGGATGACACTGTGAAATCCTCTCAATGGCTATGAAATGCTTGACTGTGTTTTGCCAAATGTAGTAGTACTGTCTGAGGATCTAACCCCACACCTCTCTTTCCTTGGACCAGAGCTCTTCACCATTGGGGGAAATGCGTTTGGAAAGCCCTGCATGTTCCCTTTTCAGTACAAAGACCGCTGGTTTGGAGACTGCACCACCTACGATTCTCCCAACAAGAGGTCATGGTGCTCTGTGGAGACGAAGCACGGCCGCGAGCGGTGGGGAAATTGTCCCAGCACATGTGAGTGAGCAATACTACATCCTAGAGCTTGAAAAACAGTAGTTAAAGAGACAGTGTAACGGATTCAAATTACTGTACATGGCTAAGAATACAAGTCAATTCTACTTGACTTACTGTACATACTGTAGCTGGAGCATCTGCAGCTGAAGGAATGGAGCTGTGCCTCTTGGTAGAGATCTATTCCCTAAGTATTCGTGTCGTTAGTGCTCCTACATCCAAAATCCAAAAAAGAAACATATACTGTACATTGCTTTCTTCAAGGAGTGATCATTAAAAGGCTAAGCAGAATACAATTGATATTCTAAAATCCCAATTGCTAAGTTTGTCCGAAAGATCTCAATTAGCTAAAACAACACTATGACATCTTATTGTTTATTTTCAGCTAATGACCACTGGACCAGGAACTCTGCAACAGGAGCGTATTACCAGGCAAACTTGGAGTCATCGTTGACCTGGGCCCAGGCACACACCAGCTGCACACAACAGGGAGGCGCCCTGCTCAGCATTGGAGACCCCTTTGAGCAGGCCTTTTTGTCCCGTAAGGTGGTCTTTGCTCAACTATAACTAATTGATGATAAAAATTTAGCATTGTTTTACTAATAATAATGCATCAGGTTTTTTTTTTTTTTACACCAAAAGACGCTCAATAATCATTCACTCGATACATGGTGGTAATAAAGTACTACAGTAGCCACAGCTGTCCTGGAGCAGACTGATAGAACGAATACAAATCTGTATTGAACCGTTTATTGAAGTCCATTAAGATGAATTAAGTGCAATTCCGACATTTTGAGTTAATAATAATGATACTCCATATAATACATGTAAAAAGAGTAAAACCAATCCAGGAATTCATAAAGCACAGTGGCCATGAATCCATATTTGGAGACTGAATTATGACACACAATATGTAGAGAACAGTCTTGGAATCATGATCTAGTGCAAAATCTGATTGTGGTAAAATTCTGCCAAAAGAGCTAAAACAAAAATAACTGTCCCTGTTGTTGTAATTTTCCATAGAATATTTTATCTATTTAATGATACTTTTAGAGCCACTCTCATATTCAAATGGTTGTTTTTAACATAATTGTAGTCATGTGTAAATCCTCCAGTGGTTAAAACTTGGTATTTCACCTGTGTTCTTGTGTTGCCTCCTCTGCATCCCTCAGTTATGCTTGGACAAGGAAAGTCGAAGGTGTGGATGGGTTTGGTGCTGGATCCTGAACACGGCTGGCAGTGGACCGATGGACAACCTTTTAAATACCTCCGCTGGGCCAGTGGTAAGACCGGTGCTTTAAGTGGCCCAAACGAGGAGCCGCTACTCCTTAGTTTTGGCCAGTGGGATATTGCATGTTTTTGATGCAAGGGAATTCACTTCTCTTTCCCTGAAGGAGTTTTTTTCCCCAACTGTCAACAGACAAACTTCATAATTGTATATAGATTTGTTTAGGGACATGCTTGATCTAGAACGAGATAGTGAAATTAATAAGAAATGCTAAATGGTAGTGAATTCAAAATAAAAATAAAAACATAGACATGATTCAAGAAGATGTTAATTTCTTTACCCCTAAAAATAACCAAAGACAGATTCAGCAAAATATAATCACAGTACACCAAATGAAAAATGAGAAATACTATGCAGATTATTTTACCTCACTTATTTTGCACTTATTTTTTAAATGCGTATAGAGTTAACAAGACTGGCATAGTTTAGTTATAATGTTTTCACTCTAAAACCCTTGTGTTTATTTTGGCTTCTTATTTTCTATTGCGGGAAAGCAGCTCCCTCTTCTGCCTGCTTAAGTTGTTTATATCTATTCTTTGTAAATATATATTTTTAGAATTCTGGTGAAACATACAGTCGATGGGTGACAGTAGCGATGTTATTTGTAGCTAGCTAAGTGCTAAATCGATTTACATAATTTGAAATACAGCAGTGACTTCTCCACCCTGCATTGTAAAAGCTTTCTAGTGAGATTTGATTTACTATTGTTATTTTATAGAGACACCATGCTGATAATGCTTCTTAATCTTCAGGAAACCCAATGCCGAACCCTGGACACAGCTGTGCGCTCTTGGACAGTTCGAATGAGCAAGCCTGGGAGAGTTCAACGTGTGGAAAACAAATGGGATATGTCTGCTACAAAAGCCCGCTGCCCCCTCCAACATTTACCAGTAAGAAATGTATTCAAGAGTTTTAGAGTGATGAGAAATAAGAATAATGCATTGGTGTTTTTTATGGTGCTTTTTTTGGACACTCAAAAATGCTTCACGTGTCATTGATTCACTTTATTTATTACCCCATACACAGGGGTAATAGATTAGTACTGAGGGCAACCAGTATGTGCCATCCGCCCCTTCGACCACCACTCATTCATTCACGCATACACCAGACTTATTCTAGGCAACGTGGGTGAGGTGTCTTGCCCAAGGACACAACGACAGTATGGCACTTTACAGCTGCAGCCCTGTGTGGCTTCCATCACTCTACTAACCAGGCCCTGTCCTGTCCAAAATATTTCAACATGAAGATGCTTATAATTAATGCCAATTCTCACCAGTAGAAGGAGATGTCTTATACATGTACTTCTGATCACTTGAAAATAATGGGTTTGTAACATCAAACTAGTTTAGGTTTGAAATGGGGATTAAGGAGCTAACTTTGACGTGATTAATTTCATTTCTGTAAAATTATGATAAAGAATGAGGAAGAAGAAGTGATAGTAGTTGTAGTACTTTATGCTGTTGTTTTGAAATGATTGTGGTAGCAGCAGCGGCGGTAGCAGTCTTTGTGATAGTGCAGTGTGAGAGAGTTACCCACATAGTTTAGTCACCGCAGTCACCGCAAAGAAGTAGTAGCTGTAGAGCAGTGTCTCCCAAAGTGGGGTCCGCGGCCCCCTGGTGGGCCGCGAGGGTACTGCAGGGGGGCCGCGGGAGGTCATAAAAAAAAAAAATAATAATAATAATTATTTAATGTTAAATTTATAATGTTTTGTTTGTAATATTAAAATATTTGTGTTCATTATTTGACTTTAATAATCCACTGTAATCATTTTTGTATTACAATGTTTGTAGCAGAGGCTATTTCGCCAAAATAAAATAACCAGAAGAGCCTATTCTTAATATTGTCTTCTTGGTTATTATTTTGGGGGGCCACGCAGACCCGTCAGATTTTTGAGGGGGCCTCGGTGTTACTGAGTTTGGGAATGGCTGCTGTAGAGTCTTGTTGTCATGGTAAGCAGTTGTTTTATAATAATAAAAGTACAAATAGGCCTGATGCAGAAGACAGGGAAAATAATGTATTGTGATGCTTTGGGGCTTTTTACTATTTTTCTTTTTTGGTCCAGATATGTTATTTTTACATAATTTACATAATTGGAGTCATTTATACTATGAACTTTATATTTGTGTTATGTTTTTGAGTGTGCATGTTGTATTGGATGGCATGTAACGTCTGTCCACTAATCTACCGATGGGTACAATAATCCTGATCCTGAACCTGGACCTGATCCTGGACTTTAGTTGGAGAATCAGAAATCTTGAAAAGTACTTCTGTAATTTAACTTACAGTACAGTACAGTATATTCAGCCTTTCTTTCATTTAGAATGCTGATAATTGGCTCACAGCTTGTACAAAGCCCAAATAAAATATCTCAGGAAATGCAAACTTTTAGAAAAATATTAAAAATACATATTTGTAATATTTGATTTGTTTATTCATTTCAAGCATGCACATGATATACAAACAATTATTCATAGAAAAATAGAATGAAAATATAATAAATGGGTAAACATAAAGCAATTAATCCAATTCCCTCCCCTCACTTATCATGTACTAACAAAAAGAAACAAATCCAGTTTTCCAGTTTACTAAACTGTATACAGTGTAAATGGATCCTTGTGACATATTGTTGTGTTCTACAGTTGAGCAGGGCCATTGTGCCAGTCCCTGGATTCCCTACAGTGGTCACTGCTTCCACCTTCACCGGGATCTGAAAACCTGGACAGACTCTGTGAAAGAGTGTCGTAAAGAGGACGGAGATCTGCTGAGCATCCGGCACCTGGAGGACCAGAGCTTTGTGCTGTCCCAGCTCGGATATGGTGAGGAGCGGTGTTTTCAAACATTCATGCAATCATTTGTTTTAAAAGCATTGACAAGAATATTCCATTTCATGACATTAAATGTCTTTATCTTCAAAGAGACAAGCAGGTGATCTGTAGTTGTCAGAATGGATAGATGTTTATTCAAGAATAAATCATACATTTTGAATGGGGAAAAGGCTTTTTAAAACAATGCATCAAATATCAAGATGAAACCTGAATGCAAGAATGCACATATGTTTGAAATGTCAGGAAACCTCACCTGAGAATATATGGTACAGTACTTTTCTGTAATGTACATGAGTATTTATTGATTTAACATGGACTAGGCAGTCTGTATTAATACACACATGTTTTAATCCAAATACAAAAAACCCATTGGAAGATAAGAAAAATGGCGGCGTGCTCTTTGAACCTGCAATACTCACGATTGTAGATAATAAGGAGAAGAAGGAAACTTAGTGTAAATGACGTCTACCATGGTCCTCATGTGTGAGTGCAGCTGCTACTGACGAGTTGTGGATCGGCCTGAATGACCTGAGGACCGAGGGGCTGTTTGAGTGGATCGACCAGACCCCAGTGCGCTTCAGCAGCTGGACGTATGGAGAGCCAATGGTGTCTGGAGACACTGAGGACTGTGTCCTCATGACAGGAGAGGTGCTGCCTCTAGACACATTTAATCTATCATAGAGTCAATTAGATTATGTTTGTTCACGTGGGCCATGCACACTCAAAAGTCTTGCATCAATAGTGTGTAATAATTTATATATTTTTATTAACAAGGTGATACTCCACAATTTCTGGTTGTCTAAATAGTTATAATTTAGCTTTACATTGACTAATCTATTGAAAATGTGAAATTTGAGTGTACATTATAATGGAAATTCAGGAGTAACATTGTAATACAGGAGTCACACACTGCTTTCGGATCCTCAAATACACATTTATAAAAAGACAAAGTGGAGATTAACATTATTTTTTTCTTTTTTTTTCTTTGATTGGTTTGCTTTGACTATCAAGGTATTCATTTAGTTTCTCCTCCCTCAGAAAGGAAACTGGGCGGATCGTAGCTGTGAAGAAAAGCATGGTTTTATTTGCATGAAGCAAAGCAGCACAGAAACAACTGAAGACGAGATCAATATGGACGTGGGCTGTAAACCGGTCAGTTTCTAACTCTGTCACTAACAATGACCACAACAGCAGAATCAGTATCAAATGGGGAGGAGTTTGTGATGGCTGGGTGAGAGGGGCTCCATCTCTGTGGGAGGGTAGGCTCTGAAGATAGGGCAATACACTCAATTAGATCCACGAGAATAGCCTCGGTGCGCGATTGTATGATCCCCTTCCGTCGCTCTGCGTTTGGTTTCTCCGCCTTCTCTGTGAAGGCCTCTACGCAGTGGAATGCTCTTCCTAACTCTATTAAGTCATGTGCTACACTGAAAGGCTTTAAGATGGAATTGAAAAGACACTTAAAGAGTGAGCAAAGATGTGATCATTATCCATAGGCCCAAAGGTACTGATGCCACCTGAGTGTGTGTGTTTGTGTGCGTGTGTAACTGTGTGTAATTGTGCGCTTGTGTGTTGGAATATGTCTGTGATTGTGCGTTTGTGCGTCTGCTCTGTGTGTATCTGCTGACTGTATACAAATGTGTATTTTATGGTATGTGCTTGTGTTATTTTATACCCACCTGTATGTGGAGTGTTCTTCCCTGCCGGGGGACTACGGATGCAAATTAGCCTAAGGCTAACTCCGGTACAATGCATCAAATGGAGGCATTTATGTTCTAATTGTACACTGTCCCTTTTTAAATAAATAAAATTGAATTGAATTGAATTGAAGAGAGGAGTGTAGAGGTTGGGGCACAGTCCTGCTCCTGACCCTCACTGTTATTCTTATTGCTATTTTAAGTAACAGGAAGTCACATTCCAAGAATTTGCTTTGGCGTATGGTGCAAATCAATTCAAAAACATTTGAATGTACAAATGCACACAATAGACTTTCAACATTTGACATTATATTGTGCAAACCCCATTCTACAGTGATTGTATTTTAAAGTGTTCTAACGACACAGGGCTGGAAGAAGCATGGCTCATACTGCTACTTTGTGGGAACAGAAACCAAAACGTTTGATGAAGCCAATGAGGACTGCAAGAGAACAGACTCCTACATGGTGGACGTGTCAAATGGGTAAGAACTCTATTTGAAAGAGAAGATAGTACTTTACATGTCCAGCTAGTTGGTCAACTCAAGTCACCTTCCCGAATTCTGCTGTTGTTTTTGGGGGATGAAGTTGAATGAATGAATAATACCTATATTTTTTTCTGGTTTCAGAGTGGACAATGCATTTCTTGTGAGTTTGGTGGGGATGCGACCAGAGAAATATTTCTGGATTGGTCTTTCCAACATGGCCGACATTGATCGTTTTGTTTGGAGAAATTCCGACTATGTTAGGTTCACTCACTGGAACTCAAACATGCCAGGTAAAATTATGTAAAGGATTTGTTAATAAATAGTTATTGCGTAGTTGAACTTTTATGTTGGTAGTCTGCCATCTGCTACAGTATAGTTCCTCCCTGAATCTGACTGGCACTATATTTTGTCTCTATGTTTAAAAATGAGGAAAATGTAGAAAGAATTATGTTAAAAAAAATACTGACTCTATGTGGCTATATATTTCCAAACCGGTCTGTCCACTCTGGTTCTAGTCTACACGCACCTAGTAGGGTTAGGGTTAGGGTTAGGGTTTCCATTGCAGCAGCACAATCGAATTCGTTTTTATTGTTAAATGTCAGAAAATATACAATCATCTGCGCTGTTCTTCTGCCCCACGCAAAAGTATATCACAGCATTTTTACATCCAGGAAGAAATGGGAGGGGTACAGAGGTAGACGGGAGATTGAACAGACTCTTATTAACCACTTCATGACAACAGCAAAACATAAATCTCCTCTGGATTTTATATCTGATCTAAGCTAAACTGAATAATAGTAGTTTGCCATTATGTATTGCATATAAGTATACAGTATCTTTAAGATTTTGCATGTACAGTTTGTTATCTCAAGTGTGATCTTTACAAATGAAATATCTTATGAATACTTTCCAGGATACCAGCAGGGTTGTGTTGCGATGACCACTGGTGTAATGGCTGGACTCTGGGACCTGTTGCCCTGCACCAACAAAGAGAAGTACATCTGTAAACATCTGGCAGAGGGCGCTATAATCACCCAGCCCCCAGCCACTGTGCCCCCCCCAAAATGCCCCGATGGTTGGAACAAGATCCCATTAAGGAACTACTGTGTTAAGGTTTGACCAACTCCAATTTGAATCAGTGGCGTACATAGTTTTTTATTTGTGCGAGACTTACACCACTGCCAAAAAATGACTTAAAATACAAAGAGAGAATTGTAAAAAACCGTGTGAAATTATTTGAATTCTGCGTATCAAGTAAATACATGATAAAGCACTTTTTTTTTTCAACTTGAGCCAGGGAAAGTTTATTTGTAAAGCACAATTCATACACAAGGAAACTCAAAGTGCTGAGTAATTACCTTAATGATACAATTTCAAGCTGACATTGATATAAGCATCCATCCTTAATACATTTAGAGTAAACCTGAACTATCCCAATCAATAATCCCCATTGATTTTTTTGTTTGGGGCTGGAGATTTGCATGTAATTGCTGGACTTTAAGCCACGGCATTTCAGTTATTTGAACGCACTGCAGTTTCATTTTGTTAGAGGGAACAGATTTGAACACAGCCCTATCAGCCGCCAATCTGTAGAGCTGATGACAAAGCACACATTCCTGCTTCAGTGTTTTTATGTGAACAGCAGAGAGCCGATACAAGGAAGAGCTGGGTAATACACAGGACTTGTTTTTATGTCAGAACAGAGTTTATACATTATTATTATTATTCATTTGACTCCTTACATTTTTAACAGTTGTATATCAGCTTAAACCTACGGCTTATATTAAAGTGATAAATGTTTTTAAAATTGGTCCAACTTTTAAACAGGTGTGCTTAATACTCCAGAAAGTATGTTATGTTGTAATTTTTTTTGTTTTTTTGGACTGAAATCACCTTGCTATGGATAGTAGTCACCAGGCAGGTTGCTAGTCGGTCTCAGTCATGTGTTCCTAATTTGAAAGGTGAATTTCTCTCAACGAACCCGAAGTTCCACTCACTTTGCAGCATCTTCAATGAATAGATGTACATGGTCATTTGGGTGCAGACAATTCTGATGTATGTGTTTGCCCTATAGTTTTACACTGGCCCCAGAGCAGAAGAGAAAACCTGGTTTGAGGCTCGAGATTTCTGCAGGGCCGTCGGAGGAGATCTGCTGAGTATCCACAGCAGTGAGGAGCTACGAGTGGCACGGTCAGTTTTCACCTGCCTTGGTTTCTTTATGAATTCAAACCTTGAGACATTTTAGTTGACATCTCAATCGTTGTGTTTCTAAAGTCACGGAAAAGCTTGGATTGGTCTCCATGTCCCAGATGCAAACTCTGGATACGCCTGGAGTGACGGGAGCCCGGTTTGTTCAATTTCTTATGTTTTTTTTGGCCAGACTTTTTAATGAAGATGTATTGTGCATTATTTGTAACCATTAGAATGACAATGAGACAATTTACTTTATTGTTTCATGTTTTAGATTGGGAAATAATATCCTCAGTTGAAGATATAATGGCATCGGCCTGTGTGTGTGTGTGTGTGTCTGTGTGTGTGTGTATATGTGTGTAGATGCACTTAACTGCAGCATACATGTATTTAAAAAAAGTTTTGTTGTGCTTACAAAGTCTGTGCACTGTACCAAATGAAACACAATAAAGTAAAACCAGGCAATAATTATTTTCACTTAGAAATAGCCAAAATAAATTATTTGTAAATGATGAGTTATTGGATTGAACTGAGTGATAGTTAGGGTAAAAGTGTGTCTTTATTATTCACCTGGAACCAAATAAGCAAAGATCAATTGCTGTAAATTATTTTAGCCTCCACACCATCGCTCTCACATGCCGGATTTTCATACATTTACCATATAAATTTACCATTTATGTCTGTTGTGTTTGAAGCTGAACTTCCTGCACTGGCAAGCGGGGGAGCCTAACAACTTCAATAACGCTGAGTCGTGCGCAGAATTTAAGATTTACAACTGGGACGAGAATTCGGGCTCCTGGAACGACGCGCCCTGCGAGAGCTACAACGACTGGCTGTGTCAGATCCGCACAGGTAAAATATAACAGTGTGAATGTCACAGTGACGAAAGGACAAAAGGTGACCGAGCCTTCTCTGTCCGGGCTCCTCAGCTTTGGAACGACCTGCCCGAGGAGATAAGGCTAGCACCGTCAGTATCCTCTTTTAAATCACTTCTTAAAACCCACTTTTATAAAACAGCTTTTAACTGTTAGTTCTTAAATTCACATGCTGTATTTTAATGTCTGCTTTGTCTTTGTTGTGTCTCTTTTGTGTTTTGCTCTGTCTGCTTTGTTTTCCTGTATCTATTGTATCTAAATATTTTGACTTTACATCCTGACTGTTTTATTGTTTATCATGCTGACTGTGCAGCGCTTTGTAAACATGGTTTTTAAAAGTGCTATATAAATAAAGATTATTATTATATTATAGTGACGAGGTTGGTCAAATGGATTAAGATTAAGATTGAGAGATCCTTTATTTGTCCCACAGTGGAGAAATCTTTAATCTTAAATGATATGATATAATACTGTATAGTGTGGCCACACCTGCATGTGAAAGCCAGATCCCATTAGACCGAAGCTCAGCTGGGCATGGCCTGGAGACCTGAGTCACCCACATTGCCTAGAATAAGTCTGGTGTATGTGTGGGGCATTGCTATTATTGCTACAGTACTGTATATATATTCCCAATACTCCCTATTTTCCACTCATTTCGTGGGACTATGATGGCACACATTATTTAAGTTAGATAAAGCTAAATTTGACTTTATTAATGGGCATAAATGACAGTATTGTATCAACCAGGTAGTTCACAATAGATCAAAGAAAGTAAAACCAGGAAGCAAGTGTAAAATCTCTGGCTTTACCAAATCTAAAATCTGTGAATAAATAGTTTCTTGTTTTGTAAAGCACTATGAGTTGGCTTGTGTATGAATTGGGATATACAAATAAAGGTACCTTGCCTGGCCTTTATGTTGTTAGATTAATGGGCAAGTTTTTAGGATATAGAGCCACCATCTTTTCTATTAACACACTCACAGACTTTTGGCAAACAACATTGTTTTGTAACATTGAAATATTACAAATCATCATGTTTTTATATCTAAAATAAATTACTTCCTATTATTTAAGGGGTCACTCCAAAACCACCTCCAAATGCCACTGCTCCAGGTAAGAATGATTAGGTATTAGGTATATGATCATTATTATTATTTTGATGATGAGAAAGCAGTGAGTGGTGAAATGATGGTGCCAGAAACTCATTCTTTCAGAATTCAACACGACAGCGGACGGCTGGATGGAGTGGAAAGGGAATCAATATTACATTAACAAAGCACCACTGGCCATGGAGGAGGCGCGCAGCTTCTGTCAGCAGAAACATGGAGACCTGGTCACCATCACCAGCCGGGCCGAGAACATGTTTCTTTGGAAACAGGTAAACAACTCTTGATTTAGGATAAATTTGAGTTGACTTAAGGCTCATGAGATTCGTAGTATTATACAACCTGCATGTCTTGTTAAAGAACCGTATAAGCTTTAAACATGAAGAAAGCTCAAAACCTTTAGAATCTAGTGGTTAACATTGTTTGTATATGCTCACTTTTGACACATCATTTTAAAACTCAGAACAGCCTAATTCCAGCCAAAAAGGTTTTATAGTCTGCCCCTGGACAAGCCTGGTGAACTAAAGTGGCCCTCTTACTAAAAGGTTTAGGCCCCGTGAAGCCACCAGCACTGTCACACAAAATAAAAGTAGCTTTGCAAAAACTCGGCAGCAGAATCATAATCTTATATCATATGTGCCTCAGTGCATCAATATGTACGAATGCCAAGTGTGAGTGCAGGTCAGTTGCTCAACAATTGTGCTACAGAACAGTTCAAAAGCCCTGTGCTCAGGTCTGCACTCGCTTCCTGCGGCTCAGGGAACACAAGCGCTGTTCCATGGCTTTGCGGCATCTCGGACTCTGAGGAGCACAGGGACAGACCTCCTGTTGGTGCCCAGAGTCAGGACTAAACATGGGGACGCATTTAAGATTTATGCAGTTACAATTTTGCACAGTTTTCCTTATAATGTGAGACAGGCTTCTACTTTGACAATGTTCAAATCCAGGGTAAAAACCGGTCTGTTTAGCTGTACATACAACTGAAGGATTTTCGTTTCCTTTTCAAATATACTTGCCTTGCTTGTGTGAGCAGGCCCTAAGTCTCATTTTGCTTTTTTCATCAGATTTCTAGAACTTACAGTCGTTATTATATTGGGCTTTCGGTGGATCTTGACAACTCATTTTGGTATGTAAACAAAAAAATCATATATCGATATTGTGTATTTGTTGTGCCTTAAAATCACATTAAATTTGATTGTTTGAAGGTGGATGAGCAACACCCCTGTGGAATTTCTAAGCTGGGATCAAAATCAACCAAAAGAAAATGTTATTGATGAAAACTGTGTCTTTATGACCTATTACATGGGTGAGTAACTGGCCACTTACTGGAATTGTAATGGTGTTAAAAACGCTGTGTAACAGAAATATACTTTAAGGTTATTGGAGTAACGGTAACTGTGGAGAGGAGATGAAATCAATATGCAAACGAAGCTCGTCTGCTCCAGTCAACACAACTGTGGCTCCAACGACTCCTCCCATCGGCGGCTGTCCGCTCAAATGGATGCAGTTCAACAATAAGGTTTGTTATTACTGTCACAAACAACATGACGATTGTGATGACTGTGTGACAATGATTACGTGTATATGCAGTGTTACAGCATCATAAACAACAGGAAAGCCTCATGGGAAGAAGCAAGAAAACAGTGCATCACTATGGGAGGAAATCTCGCCTCTATCCCATCAAGATTTGTGCAAGGTTTGATAATGTTTTTAACTAAAGAGAAGGAAAGTGGATGTGTTATACTGAAAATGATGGGCACATTACTGTATATCTATGAGATGATTCCTCTGCAGAGTTCAATTCAATTTAATTTATTCTTGTATAGCCCTAAATTACAACAGTAGTTATCTCGGAGGACTTTACCCAACCATTGAATTTGCCAAAACTGATCAGAGAATCAAATAGTTCAAACACAAGAAATAAAAGGTATTGTTCCATAAAGAGCAGATGTCCATAAATGTTAGATAGGGTGAAGACCTGGAGTAGGGTGTGCATGGATATAGGGAAGACTGGGTGCCTCTGCTTGGACGCCTGAATAGAGGGATGAATGGATAATCAGTACCTAAAGTGCCAATAATGACCAAATAATGACAAATTCTTTGACAGTCAAATAAAAAAAATATTTTTGCAGTTTTCCTGACTACCAGAATGGCCGAAGCCACATCCACAGACCTTTGGATCGGTTTAAACAGTATCAAACACGAAGAATATTTCTGGACAGATGGGAAAGCTCGGAAATACACCAACTGGGGCTATGCGGTATGTTGACTCAAAGATAAAACCTCGATACCATGCGACTCATGATAATGACCCATGTGATTATTATGTGATGAATTCTCCCTGTAGTCGTGATTCGTCCATAACTTAAACGTTGTCCAACTTAAAATAAAGTAGATTCTCATCTAAAATTTCAACTAAAATGAAAAAATAAAATAAACAAATAAGTCCAACACTTCACATAACTATCTTTCTATTGTTTGGAATAATGCCTGCTTTTAATGTAGTAGTTACAGTAAGTGTATGATTTCTAATAATATATCTTCTCTTCAAATAAACCCATTGTACTCATTCAGAAAACTAAACGCAGACAAGGGAGCTTCTACCAACGATGGAATGAGGTACAGTATTTGTCTTAACTTTTGTTTCAACACACGTGGTTGGCTCTGATGTGAAATGGTGTCTGTGAACAGGAGGACTGTGTCGTCCTGAGCAGCAGTCCACAGAGCTTTGGGAAATGGTTCATGAAGTCCTGCAACGACAGCAATGGATTTGTTTGTCTTCGAGATCTTGGTGAGTAAGAGATAAGACAGGGACTGCAGATGGAAACTAGCTGTTTAGCTACAATCTGGTAGCATGACAGCAGTTCCCGCGTCCAGCGCCTGTAGAGCTGCTTTGATAACAGCAGCGCGGCCAAAGCGAGGTCATGTGACCAGCGCGGACAGGACAGGTGCGGATCTTTGCGCAACCTGTGGATGTGATAAATACACCGCTGAGAGAAATACAGCTGAACTACAGAATGTGAGCCCCTGGAAGTATCCATGTCCCCCGTGTCTCCTGTAGCCCTGAAACTAAAACTCACTAAATTAAAGCTGGGGTACCTAAATTTCCCTTGCATTCATCATGGATGTTTGTAGTGCCCAAACGTAAAATGAATAACTAATACAAAACAAACCACAATAGAAGTCTTGTTTTTTTATTATTTTTTTTGCATAATTAAGAACAAACACTGTTTTCTTCTCCCTAAGGGGGGCCTGGCAGAAAATAATTGAGAAGCACTGCTGTAATCCAATTTCTTTTTCTGAATTGCGAGTAAAGTAAGGGATTAAATCTGCACAAAAGTTATGTGATTACATTTACTTTCTTCTAAGCAAGCAGCGTTACAATGAGTTACAAAACTGATTTTTGTCTCATGACATATGAATGACGTATGAGTGATGCGACCCCTGCCACGTGATGAACATAAAGCATGACAGTGAGGAAGACCACGGTGCATTTCCTGGAATTTCTTTGAGTACGAGGCCGTGACAAAAGTATCAGCGTCCTCTGTAAACTGTGTGGGAAGAAAAACAACTCCACATCAAACCCCAGTTAGCGCCGAGCAAACGGGGAACACTGGAGAGAACCGTAGAGAGTGTGCTGCTGGTGCTTATGTCACGGTGAGCACATGAGATTGTTTTGTTTTACCAGTGGAAAAGATATGCACCATTTTAACTATATGCAGCCAACTCATCCTCCAACCTTTTAAAACATGTCAAAACTTTCTCGTGAAGTGCCACAGCATTTGCCCTGGCTACGTTTACTTTCATGTTAATGTTCTGCAGTTTGAGTATTTAAATTACTTTTATAAAGCAAACGTACAAACATGATTCTGTTCTTTTTTGTGACACTAAGTAATCCAAAAGTAATGTAACATTTACAGTTACTTTCAGGCAGCAGTAACTAGTAATTTGTAACTATTTACGTTTTAAAAGTAACTTGCCCAACACTCTAGACCAGGTAGTAGAAGCTCTGATGACGCTCTAGTTTTACTACTGCTCACCTATATTTTCACTTTTAGGAGGACGCTTCGTCACAGAATTATATTCATGGATTTCAGCTTTGCGTTTAATACAAGACTTCAAGCATGCTGATAAAAAATTGTTAGAGCTTGGTGTCAGATAAAGCCCAAATCAAATATACTGTATATTATTTATATACATAATAAACAGTACAAACATGCATATACAAACATGCATATAGACACAGATAGACACAGATGAAACACAGGAGCGCAGAGCAGACAAACAAACAGGGGACAGGAAGTAAAACTAAAACAAAACCACAACTAGTGACGTCCAAATAAAACCAGCGCTAAATAACAAAATCCACACCATGACAGATACACAGTACTTCAATTACTTATAGATAATTTAATGTCAATATATATGTGTAATATTCAATCATCCACAAACATTAACCAAGGAATACTTCAAGTGCAAGATCCAAAGACCACTAACGACTTTGAACCATAATTCTTATTTTGTTCCTTCCACAGATAAAAACGCAGTGCCCCAGACCAACCTCATCTTACCAAACACGTATATACCTCTGGCAAATGACAGCATCAAACTGGTGACACAAAACCTGACCTGGGAAACGGCCAAAACCAACTGTGAGAAAGACCGGGGGAGTCTGGCCAGTGTGCGCAATGAGTGGACCCAGGCCTTTGTGGAGCTGATAGCCTTCACTGAGAAAGCTCCTCTGTGGATTGGGCTCAACAAAGGAGTGGTCAGTCCAACATGGTCTATGAAAGATTGTATCTTAATCATGTCATTTTCGACCAACCATAAATAGAGATTTATCTGAACCAGGAGTTTGTTATTTGGAGCTTTATAGGGGCGAAGTTACATATTCCTGATGTTAGTGTGGCTGGTCCTTTCTTACAGACGGATGGATATTACCGGTTCATTGACGGCTGGCACTTGAGCTTTGTGAATTGGGGGCCGGGGGATCCTCAGCAGGATAAGCCCTGTGTTTACGTGGATGTGGATGGGAAGTGGAAAACAGCCTTCTGCAACGCCTCTATGAACAGTGTGTGTCTGCAGAGCACAGGTACTGCCGCCAAACAAGACCACAACAAAGTAACGGACAACAGCCAAGTGAAAGCTAAATGATACATGATTTTCTTATTACAAAAAAATTAAGAAAAGTGGGGCTTCCGCACACAGTCATTCAACATGAGTTCATAATTTGTCCAATTACAGCAGTCTTTTCAATCTTCTGAAAAGGAAATTGGATTAGCTTTATGATGGGGCCTCAAAACAGTACATTTATAAGAAGATGCAATAGACCTTTATTCGTTCCACAGTGGGGAAAATTCAATGTAATTAAGGCAGAATATAAAAAAGGAGGAAATAAGAGCACTCAGATTGCACAAATCAAACATGATCTATTATTTAAGATAATAGATAATACAACTAATTAAAATACAAAAAATAATAAGATTAAATAAAGTCAAGTCAAGTAAACTCTGAAGCTATAATTGCATTTGGCTCAAGAATAGTACACTACTGTAGTATAGCCTGTAGTCAGCTGTTTTTTTGTTTTTGTTTTTTTTTTTACAAATGTTTATATTGTACTTTAGTAACGAGGATATAACCAGAATAAACACTGTTAATACCGGTAAAAGCTTTTGGGGTTTGACTTTTTGAGGTTTGACTCTGAACGCTCTGCGCATAGTTACGTTTTTTTCCTTTTTGTCCTCACTAAAACACTTAAGCTCTGTCAAATTAGATGTTGTGATCAGCGGTTTTCCACAGATTTTCAGTTAAATCTAGGTCTGGGCTTATTTGGGTCACTCAAACAATTGAATTAGTTTAGTTTGAAACCATTCCATAGTATGAAAAGTTCACATGTTTAAAGAAATTGTCCTGATGTAGTTAAACATCCTCAGCAGACTCCATCCACCTAGTTGTGTTATTGTAGCGGGGGGGTGTCAAGTCGGTCCTCAATGGGTGGAGTCTGGTGTGCTCCTGTTTGGTGGGAATGAAAACCTGCAGCCACACTGGAACCAGTTTGACTCCACTGTCCTAGTGTCAAAAGTGATGTGGTAGCTTTACTTTCTTTACTTGCGTTCTACTATTGAACAAGTTGACATCTTCTCTCACAAAAACCTTCATATGTGATTATTTTGTGTTGTTGCAGATGTGGCCCCCACACTGTCATCCGTGTACCCAGGAGTGTGTCCTGAGGAGACAGAGGTGGATTACCGCCAGAGTTACTCTTGGATCCCATTCAAAAGCCACTGTTACCTGTTTGTGCCTGAGGACGTGGAGTGGGCCGACGCCGCCAGCAGCTGCGTCCGACACGGTGACAAAACCAAACATCAATCACCAATATCAAAATATCATTACGATTATGATTTGTATTATTTGTATTATTATTAGTATTATTATTGTGTTATATAACATTAGTAGTATTATTAGTGTAATCACTAGTGTTATCATTATTAGTATCATAATTAGTATTATCATTGTTTTGATAATGATGATGATTATTATTATGAGTGTTCATATTTTATTATCATCATCATAATTATGATTTTTTGTACTATTTTTTTTATTATGAGAGTTACATTTTTATTAGTAGTATTTTTATGAGTATTATTATAATTATGATGATGGTGATGATGATTGTTATTATCATTAAGTCTGTGATGTCAACAAAGCTCCACGAGTCATGAGAGATCAATGTTATTTGTTAATAATCCACTTTTCCCTGCTGCAGGAGGGCAGTTGGCCAGTATTGAAGATCCAGACAAGCAACAGTTTATCCAAGGAAATGTCGAAAAGTTTAAAGACGCGCACAACTCCTTCTGGGTCGGCCTCTTCAAAAGTCACAAAGGTACAAAGAGACTCATTTATATCATTTTCAGTTATTATGCATCATGAGATGAACCTTTTTGATTACAGATTCAAACTAAAAATTTTAGCTCGGAAACTGTTTCCACTCTGCTCTCCTTTGAATGTTTCCTCAGACTGATGATTCAAGCACAACATCATTGATTAGTTGGAATGATCTAATGACCTTGACATATTTAGTTTTCTTCGATAACAACATTACATGGACTTAGATGATGACAGATGGAAATACCTGTTTCAGGGACGTGGCAGTGGCTGGATAAGACAGTAATGGATTACACAAACTGGGGAAATGATGAGCCTCGCTCCGACTTTGGGGAGATTCGCTCAGTGGATGGAAAATGGGGCACAGGCCGGAGGTGGCACGACCGCGCCTACATCTGTGAGGCTGCTAAAGGTAGGGCCTGAAACCATATCATTTTGGTTTATTTTTTGTGACATGTAGTTAACGTGGTGTTTTGAAAAATATAAGAATTCTCTCAGTACTCAAGCTTCATGACGCCCTCTGCTGGTGGTGAGTCCACAGGGACGTTGTTCCCCAGGCTCCAGGGTTATGCCCTGGCTTCCATGTGATGTCACAGTCTTAATAATCTAATTATATGATGGCTGTAGAACACTGTAGCGGCATGTAGTGATCAGCTTATGGTCAAAAGCTTTGAGACTGGGTGCTCCCTTAGAGATATGGTGAGGAGCTCAGTTACATGGGAGGAGCTCGGAGTAGAGCCGCTGCTTCTCCACATCTAGAGGAGCCAGTTGAGTTGACTCCTCTAGATGTGGACGCCTCCCTGGGCGCATGTTGCACTGTGAGGAGACCTCAGGGAAGACCCAGGACACGCTGGAGGGACTGTGTCCTCAGCTGGCCTGGGATGAGCTGGAGGAAGAGGGCCTGGGTACAGATATCTGGGCAGCTCTGCTTAGATTAATGCCCCTCCAACCCAGCAATAGATAAAATGAGAATTGATGCATGGTTGAAGAGCATTTTCCTAAATCTGTCTCATTGTTTCTTTTTGCAGTGATTCCCAGAGATGATGGAAAAGCAGGTGAGTTATCTGGACATTATCTGGAGTGTGTGTTTTTGATACAAAGTATATCTTAACTTAAACACAGCTATGAACTTCAGTAACTAGAAATATATGTATCTTATAGTTTAGAGTACTCATCCAACACTGTTTATAGCCACAACTAACAAATCAATGGTTCATATATACATGCATTTCTGTTTTTGTGGTTTTGTGGTGGTGTTACTTTTAATGACTTTAATGAAAAGTCGCAGAATGAAGAAAATAATCTTATTCTGCCTGTCCCCTTTAAGATTGCCCCAGATTCGCACCAGAACCTATTTTTGTTATTTTACTATTTATGGTATTATGTATCTGTCTGTCTTGTCTCTACGGGCTTCTGGTGGTCACCTGAATGTCTCCTTATGGGATCTTCTTCTCCCCTCGCACACAGAACCACTGGGGCCCCCGGAGCAGCAGCGCAGCCGCACTCGTGCCGCCCTGGTCGTGGTCTTGGTCATCATGATCATTTCTGCTTTGGTCGCGGCTGCATTCGTCTTCTACAAGAGGTCTCCGCACTCTTTCCCCACATTTGAAAACCCGCTGTACACCGAGCGCTCACAGCCGGACGTAGTCGACACTCGGACCCTCATAGAGAAAGTGGAGGCGGAGGAAGAAACGGAAACTAGTGCCGAAAATAACACAGAGCCAGAGCCAATCATAAGTCTGTGATCATATTTACTCAGATATAATGGTTACAGTTATGGTCAGTTAACTAATTTATGAAAGCGTTTATGTTGAGGGAGCGGTGTGACACTGATTCCAAGCTGAACTAAATAAGGCTAATATTAATTAAACAAGGCTAATATTAATTAAACAAGGCTAATATTAATTTTCCCCTTCTGAAATTATCATTATTGTCAAAAGTAATATATTTGTGACTTACAGTAATATTGATTGTAGCATTTGTTTGGAGATACATTAGACAATTACAAGTGTGTTAAAACCGAATCGTAATTTGTTTTTAAAAACACATCTTGGACGAAGAATAATAACGTGTTAGATCAATACATGATGTAAATACATGTCTTAGTTTAATGCATTCATATGAACTATGCTGTGCTTGTTCGTCTTGTTTTATATTTGTGTTTTTTATTAAAAGTCCATTCTTTGCTTTCTTGTTACATTATAGTAATACTTCACTTTAGGAGAAATGTGATTTGGTCAACATTATTGTTAACAAATACTAGCCAGATACCTACTCAAACCTCTGAAGCTAAGCAGAGCAGGGTCTGGTTAGTACTGTGATGGGAGACCTCTGGGACATTACCTAGAAGGAGTCTGTTGTGTGCGTGAATCGCTGTTGGTGCCCTTCTGGCCCCAGGGCAGCTGTGGCTACAGTAGTAGTTAATCACCACGATGTATGGAGTGAAGTGTCCATAAAAGGGCTATGTAAAACCGATGTATTATCATTCTTATTGCACTTTGAGAAAAATTTCCTATTTTCTTTTGCTTTATCCGTTACTGGATCGGCAGCAGACTAAGCAGAGACCCCCAGACTGCAGAGACACCCAAAACAAAGCCAACGACTGTTTTAACTGACTATAAAAACATTACGCCACTTAAATGTGAAAGCCAAATCCTGTAGGACCTCTGAAGCGAAGCAGCGCAGGGCCTGGTTAGTACTGTGATGGGAGACCTCTGGGAACACCAGGTGCCACAGTGGGGCGGCTGCGGCTTGTCTGGCCTTAGGCAAGAATGAGTGTGGTGTGTGCCGCTTAAAGGGGCCAATGGCATACAGTGGTTACCTTGTTTCTGTCAGTGTGTCCCATGGCAGCTATGGCCACAGTAGTAGTTCATCACCACTGTGTATGGAGTGAAAGAATACTGCCATGTGAAGTGCAGCGTCCAAAAGAGCGTTCATTATTTTGATTTTATTATTTTATGAAGGGGCTTATTTCAAATTAATTTTAATGATATACATGCCTCCCATCTCTAAAAGTACTCATCAAAATAATGCATTACTTAATAAAGCAAAATAAAGACACTTATCTCCAACAAATTCAAAATGCATACATGGGTTGCATTGCTATAGAGGCCACAGGGTTCAAAGAACTTGAAAAAAGTTACTGAAAATCTTATTTGAAAATAAAGATTTCATAATGACACTCTAAACACTGTGCATTTCCAAAAGTTTAATTCTCAACCTCAGTTAAATCTCATTCAAAACCAAAAAAACCAAAGGACATTTGATTGCAGTCACACACAGACAATCCGACTCCAGCATAGATGACTAACAAGGCATTCATGACGTATGTACAGATGCATAGAGAGAGTAATAAAGCAATACACAATAAAATGCATAGAGTATCCAGCATGTAGCCAAAAGAGTCACCAAAAGTAGTCATGCTTCTGAATAAATGCAAGTCCATATAGTTCCTGTTACACCATGTATAAAAATAGGAAGCACCTTTGAACCTCCTTTTACAGTCTAGAAAAATACTTTCTTCAATGTGGAAAATAAATCACATATATTATGTCATTTGAGGGGAGAGGAGAGTGCCACACAAGATGAATCCTGGTTACATAAAATTAGAACATTATATTACTTTTGCACAGATGTCAAAATGGACCAATATTACCAAGGTTTACTGAAAGTGAGAAGCGATGATTTTCTCCTCTGACTGAGGGATCCGCTACTTCACTTTCATAAGCGAACGTTCTTTGCTATCCGGGAGCAGCCCTGAAAGTGAACTGTAAATAAATCTGTGACCGAGTTTGGGGAAAAATGTAACGTAACCAAACGACAACAGGATAGAATAGGACAAAAATACTGAAAAAGTGTGACCAAGCAAAACACATTTATGATCATTACTAATGTTTCTGGTATAAAACAAACCAGTGCGTTTCAGTTCTGTTCTGTTCTCTAGTGGTTCTTGATGTTTGAGACTGACTTATGGAGGCAAGTTACCAGCCCCTGATTATGGATTTATCGGCAAAGAAGCTTTAGACCCCAACTCCACACATAAGATAGACTTTATTGATCTCACACAGGAGAAACGTACATGTCACATCTAGCATGTAGTGGGTGTTTTTCCTTCTTCTAGTAAAGTCTATAGTAGAGAAGGAGTCTATAGTAGATTGCATGTAGTTGCAAGATTTGCAGCAGAAAAAGGCCAATTTCTCATTTATAACTTTGGAGTGTCCAAAACCGCTCCTGTTCAGCATTTACATAAATGACTCACCATCTGTGTGCTCTGGATATGAGATTCAGATGTATGCAGACAACACTGTAATCTATGTACATGGTAAAGGCAAGGCGGAAGCAGCCCAAAAATGGACTGAAACATGGTCCACATTTCAGAATGGCTCCTTAGGTCGTGCCTGCACTTGAATTTGTTTTTTCTAAACAAAATTTAAATTCACCAAACCCCAGTGTATTTATTGCTGGTAACACAATAAATGTAGTGACAGAATACACATATCTGGGTGTTGTCATAGACTTAACCAAATCGTAAAGTTAAATGTAGCAAATTCTAAATTCATCAGAAGTTACTTAAACCAGGAATCTGCCATTTTATTTTTTCATTCTATGATAATGCCACATCTAACTTAGTGTGTCACCAGCTGGTCACAGGGCAGCAAAACAACCATCCAGTCTGTCTACAAACAGGCGTTAAAAGTCCTGGAAAGGAAACCTTTTCGGCACCACTGCAGCATCTTATAATAAATAAGATGCTCAGCTGGGAAAACTTGGTAAGAGTTTTTTAAATCTTAAATGGCCTGGCCCAACCCCCACAATCTATTTTTTAAAGCAGAGCAGCAGAAACACCAGATCTGCTGCCTCTAATAATCTTGTCATCCCACTGAGAAAGAGTTCCTTTAGCCAATCAGCTTTCTCAGTGTCGCGCTGTTAAGTTCTGGAACACGATACCAGTCCATGTACAAAAGAGCACCACACTCAGGACTTTTAAACATACGTTAAAAACCTGGTTATTGGACAATCAAGAATGTAACCACTCATTTATATGTTTTAATGACCTGTTTTGAATTGTAATGTTTTAACTAATTAATTTCATATTGTAATGTTTGCAGTGTACTTTTATGGCATTTTACACCTTGCCTTGAAACTACAGTTGGAAACTAGCTGTTTGCTAATACTGACAATGTTGGTTAATGTGTACCGTCCCTATTCAAGTAAAACTAATAAATAAACCCGGCAACGGATAAGCAGAAGAAAATTGATGGTTTTAACTTATACTTAAGACTTTTTCTATTGAAGCGTTTATTAAATACAGAGTTAGGTACCTTAGCTTTAAATAAATACAAAATTGTGAAAATATTGTAACCCTTTAGGCCCTTTAGGAGAAAGATGGCAATTAAAACCAATTACAAAAATAGATTAAAGAAAATTGTAGGGTAACCTTTGTGGGGAGCCAAGTCGCTGTATAGAAAGTGTTCTGATATGTTATAACATGTGTTTCTCTACTTCTAATTGTCATACATGCATCGGGGGAGCTCTACTACAGTCTGTCAATGCCCTACGTATCCGTCCCTATTTAAATAAACCAAATAAATTATACATTCTGCTACAATGGCGCCTAAAGGGTTAATATTTCGGGATTAAAATCCAACAGGTTCTGTGCTCCCACTCAAAAAGATTATTAGTATTTTTGCTCTTTTTTGACCCACTCTCAGTTCTATAAATCACTGGTTTGTTTGTGAATAACAAAATTCTTTATCGGTGCGTGTACGGCTCCCTGTGATACTGCCGGGCCTCCCTTTCCCTCACCCTCACCTCCCGGTCTCTGTCCTTGCACCGGTCCCTGTCCCGGTCCCTGTCCCGGTCCCGGTCGCGGTCTCGGTCGCGGTCCCTGTCCCGGTCCGGCTGGTGGTCCCGCTCCCGGTGGTGGTGGTGGTGATGATGTTGCTGCATTTCGGTGCTGTGCTGTCTCCTTGTCTGCATGCCTGAGTGCTGCTGCTTCTGCTGCTGCTGCTGCTGCTGCTGCTGCTGCTCCTGCTGCTGGTGATGGTGCCTGTGAGTCCGGTTGCGTTCGTTGTGCTCGTACTCCTCCCCTCCCCTCCGACTTTGGTGATGCCGCGAGTGATTGTGGTGGTGAGATTCCGATGCAAGTCTTTCCTCCGCTTCTTCTTGATGTTCTCTGTTTTCGGGCGGTTGCCTTCTGTGTAGTCTCTGCGTTTCCGGAGACGTACGCCCCGGCATCGTTGCTTGGCTGGTGCCGTGGTGCTCGGTTCGTTTGTGGTGGTGGTGGTGGTGATGAGTGTGTGAGGGTCTCTTTGGTTCGGACCGCAGTAGTCGCTCCTCCTCCTCGCTGGGCCGGTGGGCAGGCTCGTGCTTTGGGTTGTGGTGAGGAGCTCCGGAGGCCGACGGGGCAGGGTCCTGCTCCGAGTGATGGTCCCGAGATCCTTTCCTCTTGGAGGCAATGGGTTTCTTGTTCTTCTGCTCGTTCTGGCAAATAAGGACAAAATAACAAAACAGAACTGACGTGAAGATGGGGTTATGAATAATGCAACAATGTTCAATATAGAACAACATGGGTTACTGTTACTTTACTGTGTCACTTCGTCCCAGACCCTCATGCTGCTGTCATCTACAGACATCCATATATATATTATCAGGGGTCAGGGGTTTGTGAACTTAATTCTTGCTTCTTCAGATGTATAGAGACTTTGTACAGCTTATTTTTTATGAAAGAGTTAGAGATTTTATCAAATTTTATTTTTTATTTTAGTACAGCGTTATCATCAGTGGGGGCGGGTTTCGGCTCAAAAGTGGCCAAAATGACGTGCGCTGACATGCTTGCAATACCACCCAGGGCCGATGGGGGTGGACCCAGAAGTAGAATTAGCCAATGCTAACATGTAGCATTGGCAGACCTCTCGAAAACGTCTTTACAGGATGGACCAAAAGTTGGCTCTTGGCCC
Organism: Knipowitschia caucasica; assembly: GCA_964034765.1. Taxonomy (NCBI): domain Eukaryota; kingdom Metazoa; phylum Chordata; class Actinopteri; order Gobiiformes; family Gobiidae; genus Knipowitschia; species Knipowitschia caucasica. The sequence continues at coordinate 24,283,319 of OZ035836.1, read as the reverse complement.
AAAGCTCCGTTCCACATGTGTGTCAATGCTGAGGGGGGTGGATTTTTTTGGACCGCTCTCACCGGCTGACGCATGCGCAGATGCGTTTTTTCACAATTTTCTTGTGGGCGGGACCACTCGCGGCCATTTTGGATTGCTCCAGTAGAACACATTTTTTGGCCCATTAGTAAGAACGCCGGATATAGGCGTGACTCTGTCCGTTAATATATACAGTCTATGGTTTTCATTCATTCATATATAACAATTGTAAACCGCTTTGTGACTCTGGTCTGTGAAAGGCGGTATATAAATAAAGCTTACTTACTTACTTACTTACTTCATTCAGTTCTCTTTCTTGTGCTGTGTGCTCTTTACTCCTACTGTCTGTAACTAGTGATGCAACACTGAAATTTCCCCAATGTGGAATGAATAAAGGATGTGGCTCACTCCACGTTAAACTGTACAGTTGTACTGTTTTTTTTTACACTATGTAGCTTATAGATATACATAGTATAATCTCAGAAGGGCAGATAAATTCATTTAACAAAAAAATGGATAGCTTTCAAAAAAAAATTATTGAACTTTGGGACTTAATTGTTACATGTTGGAGGCTTTGTAAATGGAAGAATGAACAGGACAGAAAAGACCATTTAATGGCTAGTGGTTGTGGATAAAATTAGAATCAATCCCTAATTATAGATTTTGCATTATGCAACAAAATATTTTTCAATAACTGCAGACAAACTGGGCGTTTTGGACGTAACAATTGTGTCCACTTTAGTTACGTCCAAAACGGCTGTCTTGGAGCGCTGTTAATAGTACGGGCATGAACAAATCTGTGTTTGGGTAGTGCCCCCTCCACTGGACAAACAAGCAGGGAACGAACAAGAGTGGGTGCTGTGATCATTCAGCAGTAACGGCATGGATCTGAGTAACGGCCACGGACATTTCGGGACTTTTTTGTGTCATTGACCAAAATGTAACACATTGGTATAGTTTAGAGTGGAGAGAGCCATCTCTTAATTTTGAATGAATTAACAGAATTAACCAGCTTATTGGCAGATTAGCTAAATGAGCATAGTCAAACTGCTTTATGAGATTTAAATCGGAAAAACATTTCCAAAATGGAGCTGAAATCCAAATCATACACGAAAACCACTGGCTAGACGGTAAACTGCATTTTGTTGCGTTGTTTTGGACATTGTAATGACAATAAAGTTGCAAATGAAAATGGAAAACAAATCAAATATTGCGAATAGAACTTAAGCTCACTTTACAATATGTTCTCAATAAAGCAAACAATATTACTATGTCTAGGGACAGTATGGATCAATGACAGTTTAGAATCAATATTGGATTGAATCTATAATTGGATCTATGTTGGATCTATAAAAGATACACCAAACCACCAGACCCGTCACTCTCTTTAGGCACTATGACTAAACAAGGACATAGCTGTAAGGATTTCTATTCAGGCTGTTACTAGTTTTATTTCTAATATCACTACTAGAACCACAAACATTGGACTCACCACTCCATCACTTCTTTATCTGTCCAGTAGATGGCAATATGAGGAAAGATGACATGAACGTGAGATGAGACAAACATGGTTGGACAATCTGTCTGCGTTTGTGACCAGAGATCAGATAAATACTGTATATTTGAATATCAGGAGATTTCAGAGGAATAACTAAATATGTCTAAAGCTACTTAACATTTTGCACTGTTTTCTTCTATTCTCTATGTTTGATCAGTGTTGTCCTTGTTTGAGTTGTTGGTTAGGACAGGTGGCAGGGTATTGGTAGATTTGCAGTTGTACCATACTGTTTCCATTCCTGTGTGACAAGAGTTGTTCAAAGCATGTGTGTTTGTATGACCCGAAACCATGCTTTAAACCTCTCCCCAACTTCATCCCTGACCTGTCTGGTAAGTTTAGTGACCATTCTCCCCTCAGACCTTAGGCATTGGACGGTCTCCATTCCTCCATGCTGTATAATATCATCGTTGTTGGTGCTGTCTACCATCGACAAGTTAATTCAGTCTTCAGTCTGAATTCAAGACACAATCCCAGACTTTGTCCTTTTCTTCCAGGTCATTGTCCACAAAAGCATAAACGCAGACACAATAACCAAGGTCATGGCGACTTCACATCTCTCTGTTGTTTGGATTTTAACACCTGTGAGTTGGGCGTCTTTACTGTGATGCAGATTGTCCTATTTTATAATGCCTTCCCCGTTATCATTCTGCCTGGAAAACTGAGAGAGCTCTGGAAAATCTCTGAAAAGGCTCTGAGAAACTCTTAAAAAGCTCTGAAGTCTGTCATTTTTTAACAATTTTTCTATGCTGTTTTGTGTGTGTTATTGTGCTTTATGTGTGCAAAATGTGCAAAGGTTCAACTTTTATTGGTACTTTTGCAACCCAGTGTATATAGCACCCCCTGATGAAATCCAGCTTAGGCTACTGAACCCTTCCTACGCCTCTGCACATGCACACACAATGGTAAATTCTGCTTGTACCGGCACGACTGTGGGGCTGGTGGGCAGGGTGTTCTCTGCCAGGGTGGCCACCAAAGCGTTGGCCGGCTCCATCTCCGGAGGATGTGTTGCTCTCCAATACGACTCCAGAAAGTCTGCGATATGCTCACAGGCGTCTGTCAGCTGGTTCTCATCCAGGATCACATCAAACATTTCCTGCCACCACACATCAAAGCATGTGAGAGTCATTAGAAGGAGAAAGGGGATGTTATTGAACCCAGAAATGTGGTTATCAAAGAAATATCATTGATAAAGGAATAATATAGAAAAAAAAAAAAAAAAGTTTTTAGGAAGAAGTTATTGGCTGAAGTCCATTCAAATAATATAGAACTTTACCTCGGTATTTTCCTTTTACGTTTGTCTATTCTCAGCTATGTTTATCTTATCCTAGAAAACCAGGTAATATTGAAAGGTATTACTTCATTCACTCACTCTCTCCAGTCCAGGAGAAAGTGTTTATGCCAAATATGGTCAGAATCAGACTGAAAATCAGAACAATTTCTTCGGTTTATATTGATCCATATACCAAAAATTAAACATAAATATGAAGGCAAGCATAAAAACACAATAAGTCTCATCCGTCCATAAAAATAACAGACATCTTTGTGTTAATGTGTTTAGAACATTACAATACAAAAGAACAATACTTCAATTGGATGAAGCTCTTCCTCTGATAGAAAAAGTTCATCAGATACATTGAGTATTATTTTCTAGTACCAAATTCGAGTTTGAAATGTACACCACTACAGTTTAATCTCATACAGTGTATAGTTTGTGGACATCATACTTTCCAACTAATAAAGGATATTTTATTGGAACGCTATACTGATTATTACTTGAGTTTACTTTTAGTTAAGTCTACCGGGGAATTTATTTTAAATTAATGTTAGCAAAAATACCATGATTCTTTTTAATGGGGCTCTTCTCCTTGCATCCTTCAGTGAACTTGTCTGATCTATCCATTTAAAACACCACATTTTGACCATTACCTAACCTAACGTAGTAGAATCTGAATTAATTCAACTCAAGTCAACTCTACCCACCACTTCAAATTATCTTAATGCACAAGTTGTAACTGTTGATAATGATAAAGTTTTTTTGTTTCGTCACAAGGCGGCGCTAGTGTGCATTTTTCCATCGTAAAAGTTCTTTGATTTATTTTATTTTTGGACATTTTTATATATTTTTTCTAGCTATTATATCACTATTAGTTAAGTTCGAAGAGGGATAATAATTCATATAGATTAATATTTGAAATGTATGGTTTTATGCCTTTGAGATCGCCACTTCCGGTTTGCCGACAAAGCAGAGTAAAGTGATAATAATAAGGTATAATAAGTTACAGTCCACCGGGTTGTTCGCCAGCAGGCCAAAGTGGTGTGCATGATTGTGTGTAAATTTCTATTTTGTTTCTAAAGTATGTAATATTTCTAAGTTCAACGGTGTGAACTGTATGAAAGAAAATGCAGTAAACATTTGTTAAAAATAACTCTCACACCTCTGTGCGTTGGTGAACAAGCCTGCATACTGGCAAAAAAATCATAGTAAATAACGACGCTGATAATAGGGTGTAATGTAAAAAGTGTCCAGGAGGGGGCACTCACAGTCGGACACTGGGCCAGTTTATCTGCTGCCACTAACTGGACATTGAGGTGTTTGCTTTGTGATTTCCCTCTCGTCTTGATCAGTCTGGTCAACACCTGCAACACACACAGACACAAAGGCACCCATATGCATGAACACACACACACACACACACACACACACACAAAGATGAAGAGACATTATTAGACAGCTGAGGCAGTCTCACCATTGGTCTAACTATTCTCCTTCAGCAAAACTCTACAATCAAACACTTCAGGATGAAATGGTCACAAATATGTATTCTTCTAAAAATGAAACACTGTTAAAATTACCGACATCACCTTTCTGTCCATTCCCGTACCTTTGGGGATGAGATCTTGACGTAAACCATGATAGGGGCCAGTGATGTCTTGGTCACTTGAATGGGATGGTTGACTGTGTCTGCGTCCAGGACCACAAGCTGCATGCTACGGGCTAACTCAAATATACGCTCCACCTCCCCCTGGATCTGAGCTGCAGTGACACAGCGTGAATTCAATATGAGAAGGGAAATAAAGCCATAAACAAGTCTAAACGTGCAGCCCGTGGGGGGAGCTTGAACTTACCAGCAGCATCTTGACATTGAGGAAGGAAAAAGAAGAAAAACAGTGTTAATATTCAGACAATAAACCTTATTTCCATACAGTGAAAGTCATGCAGCTCTCTGAATATTCGCTTCTCTGCCATAATGAATACAGGAGTGAACTGTAATAAGGACAATTTGCAGACTAAACCAGGAGTAAACAAAGTCTAAATGTTCCCACCAGCAATAATGAAACTGTTCCACCACAGGGGTTTTAAGCCCGGGGTAAGAAATGACTTGGATAAATGTAAGTAGCTTTAAAAGAAAAACATTATCTAAATTAAAGCTGGAGCATCCAACTGTTTTGTCCCAACAGGAGTCTTGTGTTCTTGCACAAATCAGACCACAACATACAGTCTTTATCTGAACAAAATTATTATTATTGTCATTAACACACGGCGAGCGGATTGACTGTTGGTACCCGCAGTCAACAAACTTTGGTTCTACAAGCGATATAACCAAAATGTTTTAGAACTAGGAGCTGTTTGCTGGATTGTATTACATAGCTCCATTATTGTGGTTTGAAAGTTAGGTACCGCTGTAAAAATATGACTTGTATGGGAACATTTAAGGACATTTATGGACAGTTCGTTTACATTGACATTGGTCATCCCGCTCTGAATGGACCAATGGCTTTTTGGCATTTCTTGTGTTTGAATAGTTTCTGAGGAATTGGTAACTTTGAAAAGTCCAATCACGAATTAACGTATCTGTCCTGTTGTTCTAGCAGTTTTATGATGTTGTATATGGTGCTGTTGGAGTACACACATTTGTGCGTAAGAAGATTTGCGCACAAAACAAACAAAAATCTGCAAAAATGACACTTCTTGTATAGCCCTAAATCAAAACAGTAGTAACAGTGGTGGGTTGGTTTTTCATTTGACTGCTCACTCCTTAAGTATACAAATAAACTTATTAGAATAACGGCATATCTCATTATATGTGTATACTTTAAGACTCTTTACATTTTGTTTTATTTTATCATATTCGTATAAAACTGTATCTAAGATAATCTGTTAATATACTGTTCTTGGACTCTAAATCACAACACTAAATTATCCCCTTTGTTTGAAAATAACATGTTTTTTTATATACAGTACACACAGGGAATCTTGTATACTAGCTCTAAATAACTATTATGTCTTTCTTGTTTAAAAAGTTGCTGTGAAAGCACTGAGGGAGAGGGAACTTTGGTGAGAGAAGTTTAGACCAAGGTCAGAGTCAGAGATTGGCTTCACAAACGGCTGCCAGGCTTTGAGGCGCTGCACCTAAATTGGAGCGTGTATTGGTTCGGTCGATTAAGGCCTTTTTCCCAGGATTGTTGAGGATGGATCTCTTCGCCAGAGAAATGTCCGCTGTGACCCGAGTGATTGTTATTCTGAAAAAGCAGGAAGCGTCAACGCACAATAAATAATCTATAAAGAACGGTGAGGTGGTGAGTGAGGACGCTGACGACACCTACCTGCCTTCAAATCGGTGCTTTAAGTAGTCAAACAGTGCTTTTTGCATCATATCCGTCACCTGGAAAAGACACTCTCACTTTAAGGGCATGGTTTTATATATTTTGTATTTGTTTATTTTATTTTTTATTTTATTTTGATAATCTTTTTTTGGAGGCACCCAGCAGGGAAGTGATAGATTGCATTATACAGAAACAATGTTAATCAATATTTACACAAGATTCATACCATTAAGGAGTAAATAAAGTGTGTGTGTGTGGGGGGGGGTTGTACACACTGAGGTGTAGTGAGTGTCAGCGTATCAGTATGTGTGTATATTGGCATAAAAGTTAGAACATTTAGTTATTAATTGGGGGGGCTATGAATATGATGACTAGATATAAATGCACCACAGAATTTGACACAGTCTATTATTTTTGATAGGATGTGCCTATTCTTGTCAACCTCCTCATTGTGCTTTCTGATCCATGTTGCGTCTCTTTACGTTCGTCTCAAACTCCCACAGCTTGACCTGTCAATCACTGTAAACGGACGTCACAGACAGTGAGTTTGAAACGGTGTGATGGCTTTGTTTTAGGTTGTTGTTATTGAATGGAGATCTCTGACCAAGTCCAAGAAGACAAGCAGAAAATGCAATATTGGTCATATTGGATACTAATATTTGTTTTACATGTTTTTTGTACTGAGGATTCAAAGGGATTTAACTTTGCATAACAGTAAACGAAACCAAATTCTCGGTCCAGAAATGTGCAGTGTTAGGAAAGGTGTGTGTTTTTTCTGTTTTTGTATATATATATATTGTGTGACTCACCTCTAAGCCCTTTAGTGATGGTCCCATTAGAATAACAGGACGCATAGTAGGCACTACATCGTACATGGACACATGCTCCCCCTGTGGACATCACACAAACTGTTACAATGGTCCCACTTTACTTTACGGCACAAGAATAGGCCTCATAATAATAATATCAATAACAGTTTTCATGGATTGAATTTTTTTTCCCTTTCCTATTTCCTTGAATAGAATATAAACCGTGAAACAGCAGGGACAGGGAGCTGCTGGTATCCAAACTAATCAAATGTGATCGAGCATAAACAATGGTTCAAACAAGAGAAAAGCCACGTTTAGATTAAAATACCTTCATAATAAAAAAAAGGCCACTCCAATAAAGGCTTTTATTCTAATGTGAATGCCTGAACTTTTCTCAAGACAGACAGTGTCATGAGCTGCAGAATAGTTATAGTTGAACATAAATACCTTTTCAAATTGAATGAATTGCTAAATTGTGTTTTGAGCAATAAATAAATTTTGTTAGTTAGCATAGTTTGTGTTTGCCAGTTCTCCAGATGCCAAAGCTAAATTCTAAGCTAATTGTGACTTCTTGTTACTTACAATGTCAATATAATGATTCTGATTCTTATTCCGATTACAACTGGAGCTACAAACCCTTTTAGGTCCATTCCTGTCCCACTAGTTCTTAGATTTTTTCTTTAATTAAGAACTTACCGGTTTCTTTTTCACTTGCTGTTGTGCTGTTAAAGGAAAATGGCAGATCAGCACAATTCAAACCATAATGAAGTGTGAAGAATGACTGGACACTGACCTTGTGAAGGAGGGGTGTACTTTTTTGAATTCATATCTTGAGCAACTTGAGAGGACACTTTACTGTAACCAGAGTATTCAAATGTATTTTCATTGACTCCTTACGGTCTATGCCCCTTAACAGTATAAAAATGTTCATTGTTTTTCCATCAATTCCCAATGCTCGGTTTTGAGAATTTGTTGCAATGCTTAAATCTTTGGACTTTTCTGGGTCGAGTCCAAGTTTAGTCTTTATATAACCACAGACTATATAACTGCTTTGAAAATGGGCGGTATAATAATCATTTTAATAACAAAGGCATTAAACAGGTCACTCTGCATGTAATAAGTCTTTACCGTATGCTAGTCTGACATTTTAGTCAAACTGGTGAGCAATTTTATAATTTTCCGAGTTTCACTTGTAGGAACTGATTAAAATCTGACATTTCTTATAGCAGTGTGTTCATTTTATTTCCTCTTAATGCAATCACCGATCTCCAATGTTCCAATTTCTCCAGAGCAGTTTTACAGAGGTCCTGATTTGATTACAGCTTAACATTATTCATTGGAAAACTATCCTCTCCTGATGTTGACGCTCGGCTTTGTCAGGAGCGGTCGGGGGAAAATCCACCCAGAGGAAACCTAAGCAGGGAGAACATGCAAACTCCAGTCCAGAAAGGCCCTGTTCTGACAGGGATTTGAACCCAGGACCTACTTGCTGAGAGATCTGACTTGGACTTTTCTGTGTGGAGTCCAGCGTCTTCTCTTATTCTAGACTACAAATCTGGGAATGACATTGGGGCCAATACAATACAGGTATTAATTACATACTTGGCTAAGGCCTTGGCAGCTTTCCGGGCCTGGACCTCTCGTCGGATCAGGATGGTCTCCAGATTCACTGGGCTGGGAATGAAACCCACCACTCCATCCTCCTTCACCGGCCGGCCGATCCACCACTCATTGCTAAACTTCTGACTCGAGAAAACAAAAAAAACACATTAGCTTTTGTGTAATATTCAAGGTTTAACCACTTTTGGATCTACAGGTTTATGGACAGTGTTGGGGAGTAACTGAATACTGTATCGCCTTTACGTATGCAATAACTGTATTCCATTACAGTTACTACTTTCAAGTCTAGTATAGAAAAAAAAGGAAAACAGGTACTTTTTCTAAAGAAACGGAATACTATACAAAATACATTTTAGATCATGTATTGAGTCTTCTGGAACGGAATACATTTTCAAAGTTAAATTGTGAGAAAATGTGAGATTGTCATAAAGAGGCAAATTCTAATAAATGCAAAATGTAAAATTATTAGGCATTATACAACTGTATATATTTACTTTGGCATTCCATCTTTTAGAAAGATAAATAAGTATTTAAAAGCTCAAAACACATGGATAGATGTGAATAATGTCTAAAGAAGCATCAAATCACCATAATACAGGGGAATAATACAGCGTTATTCTAGTTCAACTTAAAAATGGCGCTTAGTAGAACTCTTGAGCTGTGTTCGAAATAGTGTTTTTCGGGGAAGCCCTGTTATTATTTTTCAACATAAAACACGAAGATTGACTAAATCAATCCCACTACTTGAAACTTTGATTGAAAGTCCAGTTTAGAAAAAAATCTTCAATCAAATCATCCATTTTCCAGCAAAAAAAATGGCACGATTGTTTGGAAGAAACTCTGGTATGAACCATTAGACTGTTTGAACTTCAGGCTCACATGTTGTCTCTGTGTCCTTGTCTTATATGTGTGCAATATATGGTACCAACAAAACCCAAAATACTGTCTCGCGTATGCTTCACTCACTCCCAGAGTCGATACCTAGTCTTTTCTGATCTAGTCCAATTGATGCTCTCTGGCTGCAAATTCTAAGTGAGCCTAGTTAACCCAGGGACCTGTTACATAACGTGTGCCCCCATCGGTGAGGCACAGACACTTTTTCCTTGTGTATTTTTCTCCGATCAAAAGACTTAAACTAAATATCAATAGTATAGATAGCAAGAAAACAATCTTAAACCACATGAAATATATAGTAGGGCTGAAACAACTAATCAATTAATCGACGACTAATCGATTATTGAAATAGTCGACAACTATTTTAGTAATCGATTAATCGTTTTCTGGTTCACACGGACTCAAACAGAGCAAAAATGACATGAAAATGTAGTATTTTTGATTAAAACCGACTTTGTTTTTATAATTTCATGAATATCTGTCTGTCTCATCCAATCAGATAGCAGAATTAGCACAAAGAGCCTGTTACAAACATTTATTTTAAGTTTACGCCATCAATACGTCCTCGAGTGTTGCCACTTTAGCTTTTTGTGATGAAAAAAAAATTTTTTTCTACACAATTCACAGCCAAACGATTACTCGATTAATCGTAAAAACAATCGATAGATTAATCGATTACAAAATAATCGTTAGTTGCAGCTCTAATATATAGTTACTGTCTTCTGCTGAGGCCGGTGTCGCTCCTGGACAAAGGTGCAATCATGTCTGAACTTGAGTATTACACAGTTGGAAATAATCCACACAAGTGTTGGTAGTTGTCAATAGAAAGAACTTTAATCCATGAGATTAATTTAACAAAACTGTGGCCCTAATCCCGAACAAAAATGATGAGATTTAACTATGCATTCCTGTGAAGATATTTTCAAAAATGTTTTCTAAGCCCCTGTCCCTGTCGTCCGTCTGAAAGTAGAGACTGCACACTGTGTATTGCATTCATCTTGATTAGAGGATAATCTAAAACAAGATTAGCCAGTGGAACACACATAAAATGTCTTGTTTTACTCAAATTGAGACTAAACCGGTAATTTATCCTTTGGAATGAGAATGAGGACCCAAATTATACTGAAATGAAGCCACGTTTTTTAACACAAACAAATGCGTACTTCCATCCATCCATTTTCTTCTCGTTAATCCATTTCTAGCCCCCAAACATACATACATACAAACTTGTAATTTCTTTTGCAGTATTCCACATTTTGTCTCTTAAATCTGGAGTACCTTCAAACCAATTAAAAGGTTGTCATTAAAACCATGTTACAATCTCTCAAAACTACTTCCTATCAATGTGGTTCTATCACAAGTTTTCACAAATATGTTTGGCCTCAGTCACAAAAGAAAGAACCACCCTCACTCAGCCAATCAGCTCTCACTATGTAAAAGATTCATGTTTTCTAATGGTTGTGATTCTGATTTGTTACAAAATGTGAATGTTTGTAGGATGGGACAAACAAAACACATTTAGGAGAAATAAGGATATCGGTGTTCCAGCTTTAAAATGTGTAAAAAAATATTATTATAATATGAATGTTGGCGTGAACCTCTTTGACATGGAGGAAGTCTCTGGCCTCGAAGGTGATGGCTTGTCCTGGGACCGGGACATTGTCGTCGTCTGCGGGGGTGTATGAGAAGTTGCAGCGCACGGCGAACGCAACAGGCCTGTACTGAAAACACACATCGGAGAAGTCACCAATCACGCTCACAATAACTACATGAACGTCCAAACAGTTTAAGGTGAGTGTCCATACAGTACACCATCAACATACTGTACATACATGGGGAGAGGGGGGGCTTTTTTCTATTTTCTATTTTATTTTCTATTTGTCTTTTTTTTGCCTTTTTCACTTGTACAGTATCTCCTTTTTTTTAGCATTGATTTGTTTTCCAAGCTTATTGATGGGAATTGGTGGTATGATGTAAGTGACTGTTAACGAGGGCGAGAGAACAACGACAAACAAAAAAAAGCAAAAAGAAGAAAATAACAGTAATAGTGACGATGGTGACGATGATGAAGATAACAATAACAACAATACTAGCGTCATCAATATTAGCATTTTTTACAAATCTTCCAGGAGATGTTGTGCATTAAAAAGCATAAGCCTGAAATGCATGTGAGAGCCTAAATGTATTATTTATTAATGTTTATTATTTAATATAATAGTTCTTATTCATTATTATTGCTTCCTCACCTTCACAGTTCTATAAATCATATCATGCTTTATCAATGATACACTTCTAGTGATCTTAATGAGAGAATAATTATACCAGAGTTGATGTGGACCTTTGTAACCAGTTGGACCAGACTAGAATTTTGACTCTTACATTCCACTACGAAGTGTGCATATGTCTGAAGTGCACGCAAGGGTTGGAGTGCGCAGGTTACAAGCGTGCAAAAAAGCGGAATTGGGACAGTGCACACTGAGTGCAGTTTACATCATCGACTCGTCCAGAGATGGGCTGTATCCGAATGTCCACACTATACCCTATATAGTCCCGAACTATATAGTGAGTGAGTGAATAGGGTATAGTGTGGACATTCGGATACAGCCATGGTCATTTTCAGACCTAAACTTTAAAATTTTTTAGGTAATTTGGTCTGACCCTGTGGGAAACAAAATTAGTTGCTCCACACACGTAAAATAAATGTATATTGGTTTTATGTAATTTGAGATAGCTGTATAATTTTAAGTTAAATATGGGTAACTAACTGTTATCTGGTCAGTTTTTATACGTCCTAAGATTATTGTACTAAGTGTAAAGTTTAAAATGAATGTTATATGAACGCTTGCTTTAAAAAGTTATTAAATTGTTAAAATACAATGTCCGTAATTCTTCATCAGAAATGTATGCTTCTTTCCAAGTAACATAGCAAAACATACTGTATTTACACACATACAGCATATTTCAAAACTTACACTTAAATGCATTTTCCCGACGTTTTGGTGCGTACCTTCGCCAGAGTGCGCATAGATGCAGGCTACGGCAAAGTGTGGATCAGGGGCGCAAAGGGGGCGGGGCCAAAGACCTCCCTGAAGAATTGGGACACCCTACGCACTCGCACCCATCATCAGGAACGCGCAAATGAGGGTGGAAGTGCGAGTATTGGGACTGGGCCTTAGTGTCCAACAAAAAGGATGTGGTGATGATCCAAGACACTTTAACATTCTACAACATGGACATTTATCAACATTCATGGACATTGGGCTCTCCCTATGGACCAATTCATATGTGTATATTTTGTGTCTTAACTGTTCTCTGATCTGTGTTGGTGATTTCAATGGTTTTGTTAAGTCCTCTGGGATGACTTTTGTTGTGATTTAGGGCTATACAAGAATAAGCTGTATTGTAAGGATATTTCTTAACATTTATGAACATTGGTCATTCCGCTTGCTAAAGACCAATGGCTCCTTTGTGTTCAAACTGTAAACCTGTGTTGTGATTTAGGGATCTGAAAATATAAATGCAATGTAAGTGAATTGTATTAATATTTAATGCTTTATGATTCAATCGACACTGGGCATTCATTTTGATGAATGAGAATAGTGTGTGGGTGAGAGTGATGTAATGATGCATGCTCCCAGGAAGAAATATAAATACAAACAACAAATAAAAGGAAGTACCTTGGCCTTCTCGAGCTGCACCTGAGCGTTTCTCTCCTCAGCAGCGTCTGTGTCCTGGCGCTCTCCCTGTCGCAAACAAGACTCTTATTTATTATCCTAACAAAGGTAAATTATAGAGCAGGCATGACCAAACTAAGGCCTGCGGGCAGATTGTGGCCCTCTGTGTCATTATACATGGCCCTCTGCCTTACAAACCCACAGTAGTTTTGGAGATCATAAACACAAGTTCACATTGTCATCCAGCCAACTTCAGCTCCACCAATATATGTTGTACATCTTATACCTTGTTGTAAAGCTCAGACCATTGCTAATCAGCAAATGGCTTTATTTGAATACACTGGCATTTATGTTTGAGTCCTAACATGATGGTGCTAATGTAGCTGGTGACATAATACACATTTGTCATTCAGCCAACTTCAGCTCTGTCAAAATATGTCATACCTCATGAACAGTCAGTACCCAGTCAAAACAATTGTACAATCCATGTTGTCGGCCCCTACACAACTCTGAACTAAAGTTTGGACACCCCTGCTCTAGACTTACAATTATTGTCAGAAAACATCTGTGTTTCATGATTATTGATCACTGATGTGTCCAGACAGAAATCTTCTTTCTACAGATTATCCACAGGTTACATATGAGATATGATATACAACCTTTAGTTGTATTGCTATTGTGAACCGCACTAACATTAAACTTTGATGTCCAGCAGGAGGCCACAGACCTTAAGACCCCACCTGTAGATCATTTTCCTTGTTCAAATTTTAAATACTTATAAAGTGTTTTCAATAATCCACGATTTTAGTAATCTACTCATTTTCATTCTGACATTTACACCCCACAGCACTGACATGTGTTGAAGACTCAAACAGGCCAATCATTACAAAACAAATACAAATACATCAAAGATAAAAATAGTTTTGACTGGAATCTATCAGATGTCCTCCAGCACCTACTTTTTGCATCAAATGTGTACTCAAAAAATGCACATATATGCATTATAAACAACTAATCAATGATTGAAGGCCATACATTCTATCTTAATTATTAAAAAAAAATAACCCTTAGTTGCAGGCAGCCAGAGTAGAGTCTTTTTACACAAAAATCCCTTTAATTGGCTCACTCCTGCCTGGGGACTTCTAGCTACTTTAGTACTGAGTGTGCGTTATTTAATTTAGAGGAAATGTGTCCCCTCCTGCGCCCCTTAGATCTGTATGGCTTGCATCCCAGAGATTAGTCCGTCCTTCAAAGAGACATGCTAATGAACGCCCTCTGAGTGGAAGCCAGCAGCCCACCTACAGGACACACAAGAAACCGCCAAGTTATTATGTGAAAGATGCACAAGAACCATTACAAGAGGTTGAGTGGGGACTAGAGACATCCGTGGAGAGAAAATTTTTAACTTTAGACTGTATATAGATGAACAATGCTGACCTGCTGGCTCAATGAAGCTCAGTAGAGAAGTGTGCATGGACAAAGTTTTGCTCCCACTCGCTCTGGCTCCAATTGACCAATGGCTCAATCACATAATAATGTGTCACGTTAACCATTTGGTGCAAAAAATAAAACTCCATGGTATATCTCTCTTTTGGGATCCAAGGCTGTATCCAAATGTCACTCACTCACTATATAGGGAGTAGTGTGGACATTTTGATACAGCCCTATTGTTTTTATTTTGATATTGTCTTCCATCTGGCCCTGCTACGGCATGAGCAAATGCCCATATACGGAAATTGGCTCCAGCTTCCAGATTCTGCAAACGCTATGGTAACGTCAGCACTCGGTCAGTTCACTCCTAATATACAGTCTATGACCCCAACACTCCCCCAAGTAAGAATGCTGTCTTTCAAAGTCTTGCTCTGAAATTCAAATGCTCTGGTTTTGTGAACCAGGGACAAGGTGTTGCTGAAGTAACTTTCCCTCAAATGTGTAAAAAGTCACTTCTCCCGCACTCTCTTTGTTAGTTGCTTTTCTGGAGAAGAGCCCAGGACGGCCTGGCCTCGGGTCCATTATCTAAACTTGGGTCGGAGTGAAGCAGAATGAAGAAATCAGCAACATATTTCTGAACAAATCCTAGCATTCAGACGGCGATCCCATACCAATGCAGGAGGGTCTGTTAGAGGGTCTAACTCAGGGGTGTCCAAACTTTTTAGTAAGAGGGCCACTTTAGTTCACCAGACTAGTCCAGGGGGCGACATCACGGACTGAAAAACTGTCTTGACTGGCATTCTGAGCTTTATGATGATCTCTAACAGAGCTGAAGTTGGCTGAATGACAAATGTTTACCATCTCACTAGCTACATTAGCGCCATTAACGAAAGTGACACAATCAAAAACCACGTCAATACAGTATGTGCATAAAGTCAATGACGTACTGGGCTTTAGAACAAGGTCTATATTGGCTGAGCTGAAGTTGGATGGATGACAAAGTGAACTTGTGTTTATGATTTCAAGGACTACTTTGGGTTAGCAAGGTAGAGGGCCACAGAATATTACACAGAGGGCCGCAATTGCTCCCCGGGCCTGAGTTTGGACATGCCTGGTCTAACTAAAAGGACAGGGGTGATGATCCAGAATACTAAACATTTATGGGCATTCATCATTATTTCTGGACTGTGGTCATCTGCCCCATGGACCAACAAATCTATGTGTTTTTATTGTTGCATTTCTTGTGTTTGAACTGCTTGATTCTCTGATCTGTGTGGGCGAATTCAATGATTTTGTTATGTCCTCCGAGATAACTACATGTTGTATATGGGCAGGGTAAAGCGACATTCAGTGGACGTTCTGAAGTTGCAGAATTGGGCTATACAAGAATAAATTGAATTGAATTGATCCAGATTGAGACAGTGATCTGGGCACGGAATGATACGGAATGATTGGTTTGAATGGGAGTCCTGATGTTAATCCATATCCTAATATCCTACATTTGAAAGCAGTCTAATTCACTACAATCTCATTGGTCTGTTAAGCAACATTACTTTGTTTCGAAAGTCACAATAAGGCATTGGAAAATTCACACAAAATTAAGTGATTATGCAGCGATTGGTGTCATTAAATTGAGTTATTTCCAGTTTACTGTACGTAAGGAGCCGATCAGGAGGAGGAAGTGGACCTCCTGTGGGTGAATTCTGCTCAGGCAGGACATTGTGTTTACACTGACCGCACAGGACATCTGTTCACTGTGAGGCCAAAGTCACGAGCCAAAAACTCTCCCTCACCTATAGCATGAGGACTTTCTGCTCAAGGCAAATACTGGGAAATACCCATGAATATTAGCTGAATGAAATTAGGGCTCCTCCAATGCAACTGCGGGCAAAGATTTACATTTTTAATATGCTGCTACTATATGCATTACAGTCACTAAATGTACCAGAGGAAATTCAAACTTGGAACTAAGCTGTCAGTGACTAATCTCAGCCTGTGTTGAACATAATTATCTTGCATTTTGCACAATCTATAAATATGCAAACATCTTTACCCGCCAGCAAGAGCAAGTATGATAAGTATGTGCATTTATATTTTAGAAATGTTGCAAATTAGGAACCGCCTAAAGACAGAAAGACAAGGGGTTGTTCCTTGCCAAAGCAGGAGAGTTTCCGGACAGTGATGATACGGGACCTTTAAGGACCTTTAAAAAAAGGAAAGGAAGGTTTATGGACAGTGGTCTCTCCCTATGGACCCATGTGTTTGTTATTAATGCAGTTCCTGTGTTCCAACTATTTGATTCTCTGATCTGTTGTTGGTGAATCAAACAACTTCAAAAGTCCTGTAGTTGCGATTTAGCGCTATACAAAATAAATGTAATTGAATTGCCAACATTTTTGGTTTCCATCGACCACTGTGTTTATGTTTGTTTTTAAGAACATTTTGATTCAAATTATATAACGCTTTTCTGGCCATATCACTCATGGCATTATTTGTTCACTCCATTTGGTGATGGTGAACTACTACACCTGTAGCCACAGCTGCCCTGAGACAGAATGGCCGAAGCAAGGCTACTCCGTGCCTATTGGCTGCTCCGACCACCACCAATTATTCACTGATACACTAGACACATACTAACCAGGCAATGTGGGAGAAGTGTCTTGCCCAAGGACACAACAACAGTGTGGGCGCTATACAGCACAGTCACCTCTGGCACCTGGTGTTTCCCAAAGTCTCCCATTACAGTAATGACCAGGCCTTGCTCTACTTAGCATCTCAAACTGATGTGATCAGGATTGCACATTCAGGTTGTGCCACAAACACACAAAGTAATTTAATCAACTTTGGAAATACTCAAATGTAAGGATTTATTAGTATTTTGAGAAGAGAAATTCTGTAAACCCAAAAAAGAAAGACGTTGAAACTTGAATGCCAGCACCGCCCACGAGCCACAGGACGTGAGGAGCTGTGTCTGTGTGTTATCTGCTGCTTCAAGGTGACTCTTGCTCCAGTCTACAGCCAGACAAACACTAACCGCACTCAGGAGAACTGCAACACAGGCACGCACACACACACACTCACACACACACACACAAACACACACACACAGACGCACGCACAAACACACACACACAGACGCACACACAAACACACTAACAAACACACATTTTGGTTTTCATTACTTTGTGACTTTCTCTGTTTCTATGTAAGCTAGGTTAGTGAGCTAAAGGAGTTTACTTTTCAAAAAAAATCAACATGAGCCAGAGCAAAACTTCATTTATGAGCACTTCCCTATTGGGTTTCATAGACCAAGTGGGTTAGCATCGTCCATCTATATATAGTCTATGTTCCAAATGAGACCTGTCATTTTTTTCACCAATTAAATAAACAGTCAAAATGTGCACAACTCAGGTTTGACGATGAGTTAGCATGTTCTCCCTGTGTCTGTGTGTTAGGTTTCCTCTGGGTGCTTCGGTTTCTAAAAACAACAATACTTCAGGTTGAATGAGCGTATGTAAAATAAAAAAATCGTACCACAATCACAATGTTGATGTTGAGAAATAACACACTTAGATATTTTGCCGAAAGTTATTAAATAGTGCCATATTGCATCCTGATTGCATTCACGACCACATTGAACCACAATTCTATAAATCAAATGAAAGAAACAAGATGTAATACAGATAATTCCACCTTAAACCCTTGACAATCTGCTGCTTGATGAACACAACGTTTTACACTCAAAGCTTTGGACAAGTTTCCACGAGACAAGCTCCATGCTGTATTTCTTATCCTGTTCCTGCAGCTCACATTCTCATCAAGATGTTTCCATGGCAACTTCCAAAAGTAAAATGCCCTTTCAGCAAAAAATAGCATCGACTCATCAACTCCTGAAACTGCTTTGAGAAACAAACAATGAGCGTGACTGTGAGGCTGAGCGAAAGTATTGTACACGGGATAATGAAGGAGATAATGGATATAACCCGTGGGCATTAAAATTAGCAGGAGATTCATAAAAAAGTGGATGTACTCTTGAAGTGTAGGATTTGGACTGAAATGTGTTTTTTAGTCAGATAATAAACTTTAAGACTTTCCATGGCCTTGCACAATCCGTGTAAGATCATATCGGCATAGAGAGCTGCGTTGTGCAGCCGATCAATTTTTTTTTAATACAAACATACGAGGTGCAGCACAATTTCTTAAAATAAATTGTGCACAACATATGTATAAAGTAAGTAATACGTGAAATAAAGTAATTTATCAGATCTCACGCGTACACATCACTTCCTTGTGACGCTCTGCAGCAATGACCAAGCATGGAGCGCAGGAAAGAATCAGCTGTGCGGCGTCTTTTACACTACCTTCATCAACGAGTCAGACAACCTCATGCAATGTATGCAAATGTCATGTTTTGAGAGGCGGCAAAAAACTAGCAAAATACAACACGACTACGCTCCAGCGAAAGGAGATGATGCAAAAACAACGAGACACAGATGACACTGGGGGATGCTTTGCAGCTTCACAAAAAGCTGTCAGCAACAAGCTGAAAGCGTTGGAGTTAATCATTTTGGGCTTGCAGCCGCATCTATTGTTGAATACTATGGTTTTCTCAACCTGCTTTCAGTATCGGTAAATATCGGTATCGGCAGATACCCATAGGTCTGATATCGGTATCGGTAGTAAAAAAGCTGGATTGGTGCATCCTTATTAGTGCCATATGAACCCACTCGGACTCTGAAGAGCACAGGGACTGGCCTCCTGCTGGTGCCCGGAGTCACTAAACATGGGGAGGCGGCGTTTCAGATTTATGCAGCAAAAATCTGGATCAGTCTTCTTGAAAACAAGCTTGTGACAATGTTCAAATCCAGGTTGAAAAACTGTTATCTTCACAGTTTAAGAGATAACAGTTCCACTGTTTAATGCCTTGTGTGATTGTTTTGTGTTTTGTTAAGCACTTTGAGTTGCCTTGTGTACGGACTGTGCTATACAATTAAACTCCCCTTTATACAGCACTTTTCTACCTTTTCAAGCCACTCTAAATGCTTCACATCAAGGAACTAATCATGTGTTCACACACCAGTTTATGCAGGGTTTTGTGGGTTAAGTGCATTTCCCAAGGACACTCACATGAGGAGCTAGTTTCACAGTTGCGGGCCAGTCCATCCGACCCTTCCCGCGCAAATGAAGGCATCTGATTGGTCGATCATTCAGACTCATATCTGGGTTTACAAAGACAATATCGAAACAGAAAGGATCACACAGAGAGAGCGCTAAACCAAAGATTTTTAAAACCCAAAATGGTGAGTGGTACTTTTCAATGTAAGTCAACAAGACCCAGAGCCAAACTTTATACATGAGCACTTTCCTATTGGACTTTGGGTTAGCACTATCCATCAATATATGGTCGATGTTCCCATTGAGATATGAGTCATCTTTTTCACCATTTATATAAACACCGGGTGAAGAGGTGTTTGTATGAGAGGGTGGTTGTGCCGTCTGTGTTGTGGAAAGTGAAAGGAAGAAATTGAATGTGTTAGAAATAAAATTCTTGAGAAGTATGAAAGGTGTGACTGGGATGGATAGAAAGAAAAATGTAATGGTTAGGGAGAGAACAGGTGTGTTTGGTGACCCGGCTGGTAGAGCAGATGCATGTGTGTTGAGACAGACACTCGTAGTCTGTAAATAAAAAAACACTGTGCGGGTATTTATGTTTTTGTTTCATATTGTGTTCTTTTTTTGAATCCAGCTTGCCAGATCAGGCCATTGGTATGTGCAGCCTTAACTTTGAAGAGACTGGAAGAGGAAAGGTTGACGAAGAGAGTGATGATTAGTCGCATGAGTGGTAGACCGGGTTAGGGTTAGCGAAAGTTTGTGGGAAAGTTTGTGTGAAAGTTTGTGCAAAGTTTGTGCAAAAGTTTGTGCAAAAGTTTGTGCAAAAGTTTGTGCAAAAGTTTGTGCAAAAGTTTGTGCGAAAGTTTGTGCGAAAGTTTGTGTGAAAGTTTGTGCGAAAGTTTGTGCGAAAGTTTGCGAGAACGTTCTTGCGCCAGGGGAAGCATGGGGAGTGATTGTGAATGCATGAATTCAGCTTCAGACTACTTTATTTACTCCACCAGGGGCAATTTGTCTGAGCAGGACAGGGCATAAAAACATAACATCTCAGGAAATGTCAGTAAGCGATATGATATGTAGTGGAGCCCATACAAACATATGGACATAATACAACCATAATAAGATCAAACACCAAATATCATAACAGACAACAGAGTTCAGCAGTCTAATAGTGTTTGGGACAAAAGATTTGAAGTGACGACTAGTTTTACAACACCATATGCCCGTCCTGATGGAAGAATTGACAGTGCTGCTTGCCTGAGGGGTCTATATACTGTAGGTGTGTGAATGTGTGTGTGATCGGAACTTCTTCCTGTCGTCAACCACCCTCCTGGGATAAAATGGCTTACGGCTAAAGATGGATAGAAATAAACCGTAAAAAAAAATTGTGCATAACTCAGGTCTGACTAAGACTTTTTCGACACACACTCTACCAGCCGAGATACTGCGGCCACAAACAAATAACCGGATCCAAACAAGCTTTGTGTACAATTTAGTTGCCTCTATTTATTGGTTAATGTGTTACAAATCTGAAAACTATGAAAAACTGCACAGAACTAATGTTGGCCCTTTGTTTCACTCGTTGCACTGCTAATACTCTGATATAGCATCTAAGTTTCTACAAATTATTAGTTGTTCTTTCTCCCTAACCCTCAAATTCAATTAGAAAAATATTTGAAAGCAGTGTTTTGAAAATCCAGATCACTGCCAATCTTAAAACATGTTGAAGA
Organism: Knipowitschia caucasica; assembly: GCA_964034765.1. Classification (NCBI taxonomy): domain Eukaryota; kingdom Metazoa; phylum Chordata; class Actinopteri; order Gobiiformes; family Gobiidae; genus Knipowitschia; species Knipowitschia caucasica. The sequence continues at coordinate 24,261,871 of OZ035836.1, read as the reverse complement.
TTGTAGCAGGAGGAATACAGCTTTTTTTTTTTTTACACATTTTATAAATCTGTTTTTTTTAAATTGAGCCTTCAAATATATTAGGCTTATTTTGTTTTGTATTATTAATTATGATTTTCCTAAAATATGCGTCTAATAAGAAGTCATGCAAAAACAGTTGATAGATTTCTTGATAAATAAAAGGTAATCAATAAAATACTTAAAGGAGCAGTATGTAAAAATCTGGCCAATTGTAGTACTGCAACCTCTCCCATGCTCCTGACTCGGGTTGCCAGATAAGCAGACAAATCCAGCTGGGACTATAATATCTGAAAAGAGTTCTGTCAACAACAAATCTTTAACCAACACCTTTTTTTACAAAGGCTCCGATAGAATTCCTGGTTTAATTCTTTGTTTTGTCATTAACGATTTGAGAATCATAATTTTTTTTTTTTATTTCTGCGGCCACATGTTACTTTACCAGTGAGATTAGCTCGACGCGGTGAGTTCTGGCAACCCAGATCACAGACTTTCTGATTGGTGAAATGGTGGAGGGCGGGACATAAAAATGAAAACAATAACAAATTTTAGGGACTGTAAAACTAATTTTGAAATCCAAATATCTTGGTTATCAGTTAAAGAAGTATTCAGAAAAAGCATGTCTCATTGACTGCCGGCCGTTTTTGATGATTTTGCTCATTTTAAAGACCCACAGAATATTATGTGTGTGTGTGACCATGGTAAAAATGAAACCAGATTCTGAAAGACGACTTTCAGCAGCAAAAGTAAGTTTGTTTCTAGATAGTTTTGTTCTCCTGTGATCACCAGTTCGATAGACGGAAGTTTGACAGAAATCACGGGTCTCAGACAAATACGTTAGTGCCAGTCGATGAGTTAATGCCTTTTTGACAGATTAGGGCCATTTAATGATGACTTGACATGCACATTTTACATATTGCTACTTTAAAATCCATGGCTGCAGCCCTATAGTATAGCTCAGGAAGGCCCATCGTGTCTTCTTGTTACAAAAGTAGATTCAGTTCTTTTGTTGTTCTATACCAGACAAATATAAGATAGCAAGGTTTTATCCTGACATGTTTTCTCTGCATCCTTCTATCTTCTTCCTCTTACGTTTATCTGGTATAGAACAACTACTATAACTGGTTGCAGATCTACATTCCCTTGTACTTCCTCCCCATAGACATTATTACACATTTATCCTCAGCCATGTACAGAATTTCATTTTTGAAGACATTTTTTTTACCTTCACATTTACCCACTAAAAGAGCATTTAATTCTTCGATTCATAAATGATTCAGCAGCATCATTTTGACTTTTTTTTTTTGCTTGTTACTGCTGCAGCGAGAAGCATCAATCAGGCCTTTGACGAGAGGCTGTCGTGTCAAGTGGAATTCAACAGTTTCAATCTGTGGATGTTATAATTTTATATATTTTAAACATTTACTTAAATAACGTTTGATACATTTTAGATCAGTGTCTATTTGAAAAGGACACAGTGGCTTAAAAGATTGCACTTTCGCTTCTCAGCACGAAGGTCCTGGGTTCGATTCGCGGTCGGAGCAGGGTCTTTCTGAGTGGAGTTTCCATGTTCCCCCCGTGTCTGGGTAGGTTTCCTCCAGGTGCTCCAGATTCCTCTACCGCTAAAAAGATGCACAATAGGTCTGGCATGCACCTCCTGTTCGGCGACCTCTCTCTCTGTGTGGAGTAAGAGGACAAATGCCCACAACAGTTGTAAACCGCTTTGTGACTCTGGTCTGAGAAAGGCGCTATATAAATAAACATTACACACTCACTTTACTAATAAATTACTTTTATTTATTGCTTCCAATTCACCCCCTTCTCATTGAAAGCATCTGGGAATTTAGATTTTTTTTGTTTTACTTCAATGACCCAGTGAAGCACTTTCTTCATACATCTGAATGATCCACAGTTGTTATAGATATTAACAACAACAAAAAAGAAATAGAAAAGATAGAAAAGAACATATTTTAGCAATAGCGCTATTATTTCAGAAACACAACATCCCGAGGGTCTACGCCAAATCGCCATACAGCAAACACGCCTGAGCCTGCATACACTTTCTGAAAAGGTCAACAAACATTTTCCACTATATTCTATTTTCTTTTTAAGCTGTGCCTGAAATCTGTCACAATATCGACCTGAGAAACTGTTCCACCATCCAAATATTCTGTCTGCAATTTTATTTACCGTTGTCCCAGATATCAGGCTTGTATGTCACTATATATGGACATTTTGGATTATACGCAGTTCACTGTTCAAAGAAAAATATTGAAACTACTTAAAGTATTTCTTTACTACATTGTATTACTATCGTTAGCTAATTTAAGAATGATGTATTAATTTATTTTGTTTTTATGGATGAGTGTGATTCTGCTGCCTTGAATTTCTGAATCAGTAAAGTCTAAATCTAAATCTAAAGCTGGGGTTCCTAACTATTCCACCATAAATAACACTTTTTTCAGACCACAATTCAGAGTCAATCGGATAGCCGCCATTCAGTTGCAAAGCCATAAATCACAACAGCAGTCAACTTGGAGGACTTCACAAAGTTGCCCATTCACGCAAAACAAATCAGAAAATCAAACAGTTGGAACACAGGAAAAACAGTAGCAACAAACACATAGGGGCCATCGGTCCATGGGGAGCGCAATGACCCATTCTCATAACTGTTAAAACCTATAAGCTTAAGCAAGAGCCCTGTGAGTCACTATTTGACGCTTAGGGCTGAGATCTGAACGGCACACGACGCTCCATCTGAAAAGTGGACTGAGACCTCATAACCAACACAAAACCATTACATGCAACTTCTCCAGAACCACATCGCTAACTTTTAGGTCACACAGAATGCTCGTCACTAAAAACAATTTGTCCGTGTTTGAATGCCCCTTACCCAGCGTCGTACGTGCGTGGCTTTCATGGATCCCTGCCCTGGAGTGAGAACTGGTCATGTTCCTCAGGCTGAGCGAGTGTCTGCTCTGGTGGAGAGTGGGTGGCTGACACTGCTGCAGTCTGGAGCATCATGGAGAACTGTTTTTGCCTGATTTCATGGTGAGAGATGAAATGTGTTCCTCTTTCCACAGCGGCCATATTGGAGTGGTACCAGCTGATAACTTGTGTTGAGTCGGACAAGAAAACTATGGGATGTTAGGCCTGTCTGTCACTATATATGTTATTTTTAACCACTTTATACAATTTTGTGTTCAAAGACAAAAAAATAGAAACTTCTTAATGTTCGCTCACTTTTTTTTTTTTTTTTTGCCCTAATAACATCAATTATGTTATTGTATCAAATAGTGTTGATGCAGCTTGAAAAGTGCCTAAAACCAAGTGATAGAAATGGTTGAGAAAACCATTAAAGCGTTAAAGATGGGGTATCTAAATATTGTTCTATTTTTTTCAATATAAAGCTGTTTTATCTCGGTACAGCACTTTGGAAACGATTTATAAAAAGTGTTAAATGAAGTAGATTGGATTGGATTAGATACAATATTTTTTTAAAATTGGAGGTGCGACGTTTCAGCGTTTTGCCTTCATCGAGCAAATATTTGCTTTGATCCTTTGATGTCGGCTCTTCCTATCATTGTGAAGCAGAATTCACCAAGCGTTGGATTGTTCACCCACTAATAGGGAACATGAGCTGGGTTTAGACTGTTGTGAGACAGGTTAGTTTTACCCTACTGATGATGTGTTGTTGCAATAGAAAATCTGTTACATCGAGCAAATATTTGCTTGATGAAGGCATAACGCCGAAACGTTGACCTCTAATAAATTGTTTTTAATTTGCAAGTAAGCAGGAATCTTTCACTCTACCGCATGTCTTCCTACGCACCCAATCTGTAGGTATTGATTTGCGAATCCCTACTCCCAACTAATCAGACCAAAACATGCTGTCTTTATCTTATTAGAAAGATGTACGTTTTTGTATACATGTACAAACGAGCCCTGCGAGTCACTTCTTGCCGTTTTGGGCCTAGAGCTGAGAGAGGGTGGTTCTCTCTTTTTCACTTTTCTGTCTGAAATACATGCATGTGAAAGCTACACCACTAAACAGTTTGGAGAGTGAGGAATTAGTAGATCTGTATTTCATAGTTCCATGAGGATTGAAAGCCATGCACGTCCCCAATGACTGAATAACAGAAGCAGGAGAATCCGAGAAAACCATTTGTTTTTTTATATTGATTTGCAAGTTTTGAATAGCAGAAAAAAGGCCATCCGATCGACTCATTCAACTCTATTGTCATCAAAACAGAAATCTTTCCACTGTTGCTAATACGATCCAGCTATCTTTCATTGGACGATAAGCCAATGTACCGTAGTAATAAACAGCCTTGGATGAAATGGTTTAGAATTGAATGAAAAAGACTAAAGTTTGGCAGTTTCTCGCAGCCATGTGTGAGCTCAACAGGACACATGCATCATTCACTGCTCGGCCAAAACAGGTGCACTGGGCACATGGACGGTGAGTCATGAATAGAATTTGGTGAGGATTCAACTCGGCCTCCACACCTTACTTTGTGAACATTTTTGCTCATTCAGGCTAATAATGTACGGTAACTTCATCATATTCAAAGAAACAACAGAATGAACTTTTGAAAAGGGGCGGGCGATAATTATTGTCGGAGATATTATGCCGAAAGTAACTTTGATGATAAGCTTTTTCCCATTATCGAGATACTGGCTCTATTTAACTTTCGCCGCTTTGCCTGTTTGCCTTCTCTGTGCTGGGCTCACCCCCGCCTCCTTTTGCCCCCCTCGACCCCTCCCCTTTTTCTAGAGTAGAAAAGAAGGTGGTGTAGCGTCATTTCCTACTGCGGTGACACGGCACGTTTTGTCGTCATTGAACAACGTGGCTTTATACCAGAGGCTGTAAACTTCATACGCAGTGAGAAAAAAAACATAAGGTTACTTAACATAACCCCGGTTATTTAAAAACAGAGTCAGGCGTTTCACCAGAGATTACAGTTGAGGCATTACTTTATACAAGAACTGCCGCGACTGAACTCTATGGAGAAAGTTACTTAAATTAATGTAATCAGGGAATTATTGTATCTTAAATGTTGCAGAAGCACTTTGTTCCAATATGCACATTGAGTTGAGTTAGTTTTATTTTTGAATGAAGAGAAGGCAAAATATATCACTTCTTCAAAAACAGAAAATGAAAACAAATGTGACAGAAGCACTTTGTTCCTACTTGAACTAACTCCGCTTTGAGGTTAAATAAAAATAGACTGGAAATTGGCATGTTTTTGTATTGTTTTTGGAGGGTCATTTATTCTATAAAATATTGTTATATATTGTATATCCATCCATTTTCTACCCTTTAATCCATTTCTGGGTCAGGGGGGTGGCAGTCAGAGATGCCACCCAAGTCTCATAGCACCAGCCCCTCACTGACCCTCTGCAGGTGGTGAGTCCACAGGAGGACGGCTGCTCTCTGAGTGTGAGCATAGCCTTGACCTTGATCACTTCCAAAACTAAAAGTTTTGGAAGTGTATTTACTCAGATTACGCACATTTTTGTGTTTCATCTTTGACTTTTTCTGCATTTCAATCGCATATAACTATTTCATTATATTTTCATAAAAATGGGCTTGTATTTTTTTGATGTGAGGAGTTTGACCTGTTACTCCATTCATTTGAATATCAATTTCAATATGAATTTCAATTTCAACTGTTCCTGAACTGGTCATTGGTAGTATCTGGGTTTGAGTCAGCTGTGTTTTCCGCCAGAGAAAAGCAAGAGTTAGTTACCATAGCAACACACTGTTTACCTGCCAGCACTTATTATTAAAGGTAAAAACTAGTGCTGTCCAACGATTAAAATATTTAATTGCGATTAATCACATGAATTTCATAGTTAACTCGCGATTAATCGCAAATTAGTCACACATTTGCGTGCTGTGTGCAATTGCTTTTTTATTGAAAACAATGTGTAGTGTTATATTACACACTAACATTTGATGCAAAATCATCAATAAATGGATGACAAAATAAATAATTGGTAACAAATAGCCCCTTCAATGTGTGTGTGTGGGTGTGTGTGTGTATGTGTGGGTATAGACCATAGACTGTATAGAAACATCATGGTGTCATTATGATGATGATAAACAATCTGTAAATATTTTGTAAATTTGTTCATGTAAATACTCTATGCTGTTTCTCTGTTTACCTTCGGTATATCTATGACTGTATACTGTTTGCTTGTATTGCCTTTTTTATTAACCCCTCCCCCTCCTATGTGCCCTTCTGGGTTTCTTCTTTGGCCCCCTGTATCTCCAACTACATGTTGTTTGTAATCTCTGTCTACAATGTATCTGAACTAGTCCTTTTCTTTGTTTCTATTTTTTTTCTGTATATGTGTTTGTCTGCAATAAAAAGTAAAAAAAAAACAAACAAAAAAATCATTTTTTTTTTTTATTTTTTTTTTTCATCGCGCGATAAAAAAAATGACGGCGTTAATATTGATTTGCGTTAACGCGTTAATAACGCGCTATTTTGGACAGCCCTAGTAAAAACCTTATAAATTACCATTCAAACTCATGGAAAACTCAAACTTTTTTTCTCAGAACTCCATTGGTTTGAATGGGAGCAGTCAAACTGACGGCTCTGGGAGTTCTAGTGCTAAGGTGAAACTCTCACACAGTGAATGACATAATACCCTAAAGACATATCTGCCCTTTGATCAGGTAAACTCATACAGTTGCTGTTATATCAGTAAACATTAGAGCTCTGTGTCTCTGCTCCATCTGCCGCTCGTGCGAAAGCCACAGAAGTAAAGATAATATCAGCGTGGACAAATCTAAAATTGGAAAATATCCTCTGCAGCGGAGGCCAAATGTGTGTGCGGCTGCCTCTCTGTGGGTCATGATTGTCTGTGAGCATAAGAAGATTAAGATGCATGCGTCAATCCAGGATTTAGACGCAGAGACACAAACCGCCTCCTCCCCTCAGCGACACTATCACACCCACCACATTCAAACTATCAGTGCATCTTAAGTCTTCAGCTCCTCCTGCTCGAGATAAAGACACCGCTAAAGTCAAAATAAACAAAGAATGACTTATGTAATCCACACACTTGCCTTTGACAGTTACTTCGGTCATTTGAGCCCGATCCTCTCTCTCCTACTTTATCATTATGGATTCAGTTGTAGTCTGTTCAGTGCTATTCACTCGCTGTCCCATTGTCTGTTTCATGGTGTGATGATGAGACCCCTGTACGTCCCCTTGATTTGTGGGCTGCACCCCTCTCCCCACCTGAGAACCTCTTTAGTCCTGGTTCTACAGCCTCGGCCCTGGTTCTACGGCCTCGATCTACAGCCTGTCCATTACGTTTTTTTGAGTAGTTCCTTGCTGATGCAGTGATGATCCGGGATATTTAAGGACATGTATTAACATTGATGGACATGTCCTGTGGTCATGCTATGGGCCGATGACTCCGATGTGTTTGTTATTATTGTAGTTTCTGTGTTCGAACTGTTTGATTCTCTGATTTGTTGTTGCCGAATCAACAACTTTGTAAAGTCCTCTAAGACACTGTTGTGATTTAGGGTTAGGGTTAGGGTTAGTTCAAATAAATTTGTGTTTGGAGATTATGTTTTACTGTTACATGTACTGGGATAGTTTGCCTCTTCAAATTCAAGGCCACGGTTCTCCACCAGAACCGTGACAGGCAACTCCAATGGGTGTTTGCCCCATCACCATGGTCATCAGCTTTTGGGTAACGACTGAGAGGATAGCTTATGAAGTACAAGTGGTAGAATTGAGTTTCTTCTGCAGAGTGGGCTCCATAGGGATGGGGTAAGAGGCTCAGGGCACTTGGTGAACAACAGCTGAGGAGAGGTTTTGGATGCCTCCCGGAAGCCTTGTACTATTAGTATTTCAAAAGAGGTCATATTATTTGTCTATTTTTGTCTGTTTATTTCCAATTAAAAATGTTGTTAAAAGCCGACAGCTCTGATTGTTAATTGCCCCACTTACACAGAAAGAGCAGGTAGGAGGTATTACCCCACTGACAGACACTAAGAGGCTTTTTCCTATTCTGAGCAGAAGTGAACCGGGCCTGCTCCAGCGCAGCTTCCGGTCTGTTTCCTCACTCACAGTTTATCAACATGTCTTACTCATATGATGCAACCACCTACGCACAAAATATGCCACATATCGAAATAAAAGCACATCGAAGAAGATCTGTAAATAGCAGATGTCAAAATGTAAGACAAGAGGGACATTAACAGCTTTAGTTCAGGAGTTGTGCAGTTGCATGCTTTCCTTAGGGATAGGTCTGTTAAACTGTACAATAAGAAACACTGCAAATAATGATACATTTTGAGGTAATAATTCAAGTGTTTTTAAAGATAAGATAAGATATGCTTTATTTATCTCACAAGGAGTAATTTACATGTCACATCGGCATGGATAGAACACTCAAGATTGTGCAAAAAGGGAGGAAATGTGCAAACATGTTAAATGCAGCATATATTATGTACAACAAAAGTGTCAAGTGTCAATTCAAAGAGTGGCAATCATGAACAGTGTCAATAGTAGTGCAATGTATTCAAATTTGAGTACATTTTGAGTGTCTTAAAACAAGATTTGCCAATGGGACGAGGCGTTTAATCATGTTTCAAGAACTGTTGCATTTTCTTTTCATTCCAAGGGAGACATTTCTTGTATCTTTTTTTCTTTTCCCATATTGAGCCTATGTAAAAAGACGTTTTTCATTTAAGAGGGAAAAAAGTGATAATTTACATTCTGAAACCGACTTGAATCATAGTTTTATGGTTGAAGCAGTCACTACATTTCACCAGACTATCAGAAGCAAAAGGACTGAACAGGGCTCAGGAGTCCTGAGTCAGGACTTCTCTGTGTCAGTCAGATGTAGGCTACATCAGGCCCGGACTGGCCATCGGGAGCATCGGGAGATCTCCCGGTGGCCTGCGTGTCAAAGTGGCCTGGGCCTGCCCTATCATCACGGTCTTTTTTTCTTTTTTTTTTTTTTCTTCTTTCTTTTAATTTAATTTCATCCTCACGGTCTTTGCAAACTCCTACCCTGCCTGGTGGCCTGGTCCAATGAGCAAGGCCCAGGCCAAAGGCAGTGTTGTGCGTGAACGAGTTCAAAAGAACGCGTTCATTGAACACGCTCATTTTTTCGTGAAACGTTGAACACATTTTTTAATAAATAACTTGAACGTGAATTAGTTCATATTATGTGTCATGAACGGCAGACAATTTGTTTTCCATTTAAAACTGAGTGAAATCTGTTTTCTCTTTTGAAACGCAACGAGAGAAAGTTCCTCCCTCCTGTATTCTCCGCACTGTTTCCGCCGAAAACTAAAAATTCCTACGGTTTCCACCGTCTGTGAACGCACCCCGACTCAGTGTACTTGCGGTGCGGCGCTAGTGCTATTCATTGGTTGTTGGACTCACATGTGCCGTGATGAAAACACAGGGGTAAGTCAGTGACACAGGACCGTTTACATTTGACATAAAGTATAGACACACGTTCTGCAGCGCATTACAGTTTGTAGTACTTATGAGCAGAGATGGGACAACTCAGTTCCCATTGAAACCCATGTAAATCTTGTCTGCATTGGAGTCAAAACATCCTGTGCAGTGTACAGGATATAATATATATATATATATATACCACGTATTGTGATTTCTAGCTCGTAGTGAAAAAAAATATTTATTTGAATATCTCACAAAAAGTAAAATGAACTGAACTTTGAACTAGTTCAGAATTAAAATTGAGAACTTCGAACGTGAACTGTTCACTTTGAGCATGTATGAACTGAACTTGAACTTGTTCAGAAAAGCTGTGAACTGGCACAACACTGGCCAAAGCTTTACTGTCATTGGGCCAGAGCAAAATTAAACAAATGTGACGTCACACGTCGGCTACACAGCCAGGCCAGCCTAGCAGTGCACCCAGTGTAGCTTCCCCGGTTGAAATGAGTGGTCTCTCCAACTGATGGTTCATACACGTTGTTATTTTTCCTTTTATATGAGCTGTAACGATGTGATTTTACCTTACTACTTTTTTAACAATAATTGATTAGCTTGTTATAGTTATACACTAATGAACACTTAGTTCATTGTGTGTGTGTGTGTGTGTGTGTCTTTATTCTCACTAAACTCCATAAACGTTACGTTGCTAAGCAACGTACAACAATCTTTAAACGTCCGAGATTATATAAACAGTCAATATAAAAAGAAATAAAGAAAACAAAAGTTTTGACAGTCAATCTTAAAACTATTAAAAGAACATCAAAATACAATGACAAAAACCCAAATTTAGAACCTTGTTTGGCCTGAATGGATGAAAAGCTCCCGGCCTGAAATGTTGTCCCACTCCGGCCCTGGGCTACATAGTAAGTGCAGGTGGAGGTCCAGTGCGCTCCTCTGCTGTGAGCGCAGTGAGGAGGCCTCGGGATTACTGCACCGAGCAACAGATGGTGGTGTCTCTCCTTCAAGCGCACACGCATCTTTGGTCCAACTAGACTAAGTCCAGTCTACGTGACTAGGTCATCACGTTAAAGGTGTTTTACCTTTTTCTTGGGCGGCATGGCGGTTCGGGCGCTCCTTCAGCCGTGTCCCGTGGGTCATTTACGAGCCTCATTCACCTGATGCAGTAAGTCCGCCTCGCACCGCGCTCTCATTGGACATATCCAGGACGTGCACGGGTCCTGGGGCAGGAGTAACGCGCACAGCAGTGTCCTGGAGCTGTCCGTGATGGAGACGTGCTTGTCCCGTGCAGGACAGCGCCACAGGACGTTCAGGAGCCGCGGTTACTGCTCAGTGGAGAAACCCTCCGCGGAGCCGGGTATTAACGGCTTATTTCTGCAAGCGGCATCTGCTGCAGGGCACGCGCCTCTGTGACGTCACAGAGGAAGTTTCCCGAGAGTCTGTGCGCTCACAGGGCTTTCGGAAGCCCGTTTCCGCCATGTAAAAAAAAAGCCTACAGAAAATCAAAATTACGACTTTAAAAGTCAAAATTACAAGTTTTCAACTGCGCATGTGCAGTTGAAAACTTGTATGTATTGTTGTCTGGAACGGTCTCTGGTCATCCCTATTATAGATCAATGGGTCATCCTCTACCTGCAGATTATGTTTAGATATTTCCTACAGACTGTGACCACTGCATCCATGAAGTAGCAGCAATAATGTTGGGGCAGTAATCGCGTTAAAATGCAAACGGTCTCTGCGTTTATGATTAGAATCCGCTTCAGGAGCCTCTATTTAGTTTATCCTAAACGGACTGTGGAAGATTAATAATAAAACACATGTGGCTGGTCAAAGTCATTGAGCATCAACTGGTGACATCTGGTCAGTATCACGGCTATCGATGGATGCACCAGAAATGCAGTGAATGATATTGTGACTGACAGAGACCGTTCGCGATTACTGGACAGTGAGAGAGGTCCGCAGACAGAGGCAGGAGAACCACAGACAGAGGCAGGAGAACCACAGTCACGGGCACTGACAATATTAAACCTTTTGGAATTGCGATCAGTGCATTGAAGAGTATGTGACGTGTGTGCATGCGCACGGCCGAAACGTGAGCGCGCTCTGGGGTGAGCTGATGGAACGAGCGTGCGGGTAAAGTTGTTGGCGTATGAGCAGGAACCAGATAAATGTAGGGAATAAGTACTTTGTCTGATTATTTTATTGTGACAAAATAAAGCCCACGACTCTTTAAGCAACAATCCGGAGAAATAACTCCGCAGATAACAGTGAGGGTCTTTGAAAAGGGAGTTAAACCCATTATAGATGCATGAATAAAACCCCGTACTCAACACGTAGAGAGCGCATCATTTCAGCCGTGGAAACACTCGCTCCGTGTGGACCCCTCTCAGCGTCATCGTCTGGTCAGAGCGGTCTATAGCAGATTGGATTAGAATGTCTCGATGGCTCATTTTCCTTTGATTTATTATAAAAACGTATTGCTCACATTATTTCTTACTATGTCGAAATAAGAAGATGTTGTATATATGTAAATTTGAATTTAACATAAATAAATAAAAAGACAGCTCCTCCCTGCGTCCTACGACCGCGGTCTGGGGCTTAAACAGGAAAGTTTTACAGAATCAATCAAACAACATTATTTCTGGCTACTTCAAGGATGCAGTGGTCACTGTAGGCAATATCTTCATAATCTACAGGTGAAGGACGTCCAGAGACCGTTCCAGACAACAACACATACGAGTTTTCCACTGCACATGCGCAGTGGAAAACTCGTAATTTTGACTTTTAAAGTCGTAATTTTGACTTTTAAAGTAAAAAATTTGAGTTTTAAAGTCGTAATTTTTAGTTTAAAACTAAAAATTTTGACTTTCCGTATGTTTTTTTTTTTTTTTTCTTTACATGGCAGAAACGGGCTTCCATACAGGGCCATGTTACTGACTGGACGTATGCAATATCAGACACATATATGTGAGAGACATATTTGCCCTGGGTTTTACCAATTTCACCTTCATCTCTGGAAAGACTCCTGCCCGTGGATATCAGTGCCTTTCATAATGTAGCATTTTTATGTTTCACTTTTTTGTCCAGGATAATCAGGGCCTAACTCTAGACCAATGGCTTATACTAGTGTTCCTCCACCGTTTTGAGCCGTGGCACACGTTACTTCATTGAAAAAAACCCATTCACGAGCTGCTAAAACTGAAACACATATGAAACTCTGCAGCCTTTAGTAACAAAGCAAAGTCATTCTCATAAAAGTGTATTATACAGAAATCCAAACAAGCTTTTTTCTAATATCCTCACATTATATTCTTTTGACTTTATTTTGACCAATTAGGTTATATTGCACAATATCCAAAGGCACACCAACGTGCCATGGCACAATTGAAAAACACTGGGTTATACTACTCAAACGTCCACGAGAACAATCACCACCAACACACACCCATAAGTACCACCAACACACAATCAATCACTCAATCAGTGATGGAAAAGCTATATCCCCTTAGAGTGGAGAGGGCCCTGGGTGTCTTATTGCTCTGATCAGTGTCAGTCGTCAGATCAGCGTGAACTCAGAGCTGCGTCACGTGTGCAGCGCTGCACATGTGCTCACTACAAACATCAACAAACAGCTGTTTCTAATCCTCTTACACAAACCTCTGGACATGTGTCCTATGGAGCCCAGGGAGCCGCACGCACGCCACCTCAAAGTGAGCTCATCATTTACTGGTGTCAGCTGTGAGTCTGGAGGCGTTTGATTTGAATATGATAAACAGTTTTACTGTTTTTTTACTTACTCTTAGTATAATGGACAGATGTAGATTCAACAATAGAGGATCCACGGCATGTACATGATATAATAATAACTTATGTTCACTGAAGTGTTCTGGCTATTGCACGTGTCTTTAGTGGGGGAACTGGAGTACCCAGAGGAAGCTCGGACAGACACGGGGAGAACGTCCACTTTTCACACAAAAAGTGCTCTGTCGCAAGGATTTGAACGCAGGACCTTCGATTGCTTTATCTTAGAAAAGCAACATATTCATTTCAATCTATTTTGCACAGCCCTAAAAAACAACAGCAGTCGCCTCAAAGGACTTTAAAATGTTGCTCATTCCTGTACAACAGATCAGAGAAACAAACAGTCTGAACACAGGAAATGCAATAAAAACAAACACATATGAGCCATTGGTCCATAGGGAGCGGATCGACCAATGTCCATAAATGTCAAAATTCTAATGAAACAGGAACTTTGTTTAAATGATTGTTAAAGTCTATTCGGCAAGATTTCCAATGCTCTAGAACAATCCAATCAGAGACATTATCTCAACCATCTCAGCCTCAGACCCTCAGCCTCACTTACCCATGAGACAATCTTCCTGGACAGTTTTGCCATCGTCTGCTGCTCCCGAGTCTATGTCCCATTTAGTCCTCATTGGGCCTTGTACTGTACATTAATTCAATCGATATGTAGCCCTCGAATGCCCACGATTCCACACAAAAATTCTTTTCTTTTAAAACTCAAACTACAAAAATAACGCCTGTAGGATGCTGTGTAGGAGTGAGGAAAATACAAACAGGAAATAGCTGTGAAAGTGATGCGCCGATGCAGAAATAGATCATTTAAATTCACTCTGCTCCTATCTCTCGCAGGCTATTCCATTTCCATCATGGTTTTGAATCCTATATGAATATGTAATGTAACATCTGGCTCCAGCCCCTCCCTTGTGAATTCATGAACAACCAATCCTGCCATTCCCCACAGATCTACTGTACGCACATGAACTTTGGCTGTTTCTATATTGCTTTAAAGTGATTGTGTAAGAGTGCAAAGCATATAGCAATGACTAAACCAGGCATGTCCAAACTAAGGCCCAAGAGCCAACTGCGGCCCTCTGTGTTATGCTATGTGGACATCAAACCCAGAGTAGTCTTTGAGATCATAAATAACAGCTCACAGTGTCATCCAGCCAACTTCAGCTCCACATGCCTATGTTATGGCTAGGTGGACGTAGATTCTGGATTTGAATCCCATTCAGGTGGAGTTTGCATGTTCCCTGTGTCCGCGTAGGTTTCCCCCGGGTCCTCCAATTTCCCCTACCACTAAAAACAGGTCAAATCTTCCAGCTCCGGTACTCCTGACCAAGTCAAGCATAAACACCTGGAGATGGGTTTCCGGGCGCTGTGGTACGGTGACCACTGCTGCGCACAGAGGCCCTAGCGGTTTGACTGGATGGGTCAAATGCAGAAGACAAAGTTTCAATCAATCGATCTATTTTATTTACAGAGCCCTTTACAACACTCGAGGCGACCAAATATTACATAAAATCCATTAAAATGCATTTATGCATTCAAACAAAATATAAAAAGTGTCACCTGCTAATAAGTGATAAAAGTGTTAAAAGCTAGTCTGAACAAATATGTTTTGAGCTTCGATTTAAAAAGGCCAAAATCAGTGAGGACACACATGTAAGGAGGCAGCTTGTTCCAGAGTCTGGGTCCAGTGACTGAGAAGGACCGGTCTCTCCAGTGTTTGGACCCAGCCATAGGTACAGTACTTCCAGGAGGAGTTGAGATGATGACCTCAATGATCTGCCTGAGTCACGAACAGACAAAAGTTCGAACAAGTACGGCGGGGCGAGATTTTTTTTCCCTGAAGCCCATTGAGGGCTTTTTGTTTTTAAAGCCCTCAATGGGCTTCAGGGAAAAAAATTGCGTTTTACATTTACATAAACCTTGTTGTAAAGCTCAGAACCTTTCAGCAATTGGCTTTTTTTGAATACGTCATGTTATGTCATTTTCTACCCCTTTATTATTCCATTTCTGGGTTAGGGGGGTGGCACCCAGAGCTGCCACCCAAGTCTCATAGCGGCAATCTCCCCCTGATCCTCCTGCAGGTGGGTCCATGCACGGGAAGATTGCTTCTCCATCAGCAACGACATGGCCTTGGTATTTCAGTGGGGGCTTCAGACAATGTGGGATTAAGTGTCTTGCCCAGGGACACAATGACAGCAGAGTCAAATTATGTATAATTTGATAATATGTATATGTTTAAAGCACTACAAATATTGTTGATGTTTTTTCTGTTTTCTATTCTTATAGTCCCATGCCAAGGGAAAGGAGAACTCATGACATTTGTGAATGATTTTGTGTAAAAGTTGTAAGACTAAACTAAGTGTTAACTTTCACCCTGCGTTCAAACCTGCAGCTGAAATTCACATGATTTTCAAAACTGCAATAATTTTTTTAAATGAATAAATATATACAAAATACTAATGCAGTATGTAACACAATATTTTCTATTGTTTATAACAAGTAATTTTCAGTGAATTTGTTCTAATGCTGCGAGTGCAGTGGGAAATGTTTTGTGGCTAGAACTGAGCAGTCGATATCAGGCTGTCTGTGCTGTAGGCCAGGATTTGTATTCATTGATCAATGAGGCCCTTAAAGCGCATGGATCTGCACTGTATACAATTATTCTGACAGAACAAAGAGGCAGTAATGATTTCACTTTTCATGGATCTGCAAATGTATCAGATACTGTATCTTTCTGCATAAACGTGGGAATACAACCACTAATCATAACAGTGAAGGCTCCCTGGAAACACATAAAATATATAATTCTTTTTAAGTAAGCCTGGTGGTGTTGCATGCTTATTTTCATGGAGCTGGGTGCAAGATAAAGGTAATTCATTTGCAGTAAAGGTATATAAGAGGATTTTCTACATCCGGGTTCATCATCAAGACTATTGGTCCTCCCAATTGTCAATCATTCTGGTGATACTGCTCATCAAGTCAGACCAGAGACTTTTTTTCAAAAAGTAGAGAGGGCGATTCTTTCCTAAAATTAAACGGTGGTGATAAAACTACTACTGTAGCCACAGCTGCCCTGGGGCACACTGACTGAACACTATGAACAGTATGTGCCATCAGCCTAGTGTCGTGCCTAAGGACACAACGACAGTTTGGCACTTTACAGCTGCATCCGCCCCACTGTGGTACCTGGTGTTCCCAGAGGTCTCCCATCACAGTACTAACCAGGCCCTGCCACGCGCAGCTCCAGAGGCCTGATGGGATCTGGCTTTTGCATGCAAGTATGACCACGGATCAAAAATTTTCTGAAAATGTAAAGACAGTATGCTATTATTTCATTTGGTCTCAGTGTGTCACTTAAACAATTAAAAAATAAAACTCTCTCTGAAGATCCCAACCAGGGCTTTTGTCATAATTATACAAAGCAAGAAGGTGAAACGTCTTGCTTAAGAACACAGGAGCAGCTGGTGATGTCACACACAGACTGATGTTCCAGGTGTTCTTAGACCTAATCAAGGCATTAATAATTTGCTGTGTCTCATTGCTTTAGTTTCTGCTCTGCGGTGTTGATTTTGCCAGTCTCATATGCTTATGCCCCGTCTGTGTGTGTTTCTGCAGTGTGTTTCTGTGTGCTGTTGCCACGCCGATGCAGACCAATCGTTTGTATCACAGGAAATAGACTTAATGTCATCCACTTTAATACAGACTGTCACCACCACCTCACGGAAAAATATTCAAGGGAATGGCAGAAACCAATACCAAACAAAATAGGATATTGGAGGGGTTTTTTTTATCGCAAACACAAGTGCATTTGTGAGGCCTTTTTAATTCAAACATGGGTCTAGTTTAGTGGTGATAAAAACTAACTTAAATCTTGGATGCAGTCAGGCCTAAAAGTGTTGATAAATGACTGTTGGCGTCTCGGTCACTGATGCCCAGAGAACATTAGTCATCTGTTATTTTCACTCCATTTACTACAAATCTGCACTGGTGTAATCCAACACCAGATCAATACAGATTCAGTTGCGGTTTCAACTGAACAAAACCACATTTTTGACCCATCCATGCATCTCCTGCTGATTTATCCACAGCAGAAACTCCCAGGCTTCCCCGTCCCCAGACACCTCCTCATGTCTGGGGAATCCTGAGGCGTTCCCAGGCCAGTGGAGAGAGACAGGACGTACACAGATGCTACAGTCTGCTTCACATGAACCAAGCCGCTTCTGGGACTTCACATATTTATTTGCAGATGAAAAACCAATCTGAAGGGGCTCCATGTAAAGGTTACTTCCAAAACAAGTGAACATGTTACCTCTTGCCACTCCAGTCAGTCTACGTTAGAGGTCACAGCCAAACAGAAAAAAATAAGAACTGGTCCTGGATAAAGGGATTTCCTTTTCTTCTTTCTTGTTTTTAACTTTAGGAAGGTAATTTGACATGACTTTTATTTTTACTATTCCATCCATCCATCCATCCATCCACTTCCCCTTAATCCATTTCTGGGTCGGGGGGGTGGCAATCAGAGCTGCACCCAGTACACATGGCACCAGCCCCTCACTGATCCTCCTGCAGGTGGTGAGTCCACAGGAGCTCAGATCTTTCAGTTGGGGCTTTGGGCAAAGTAGGGTTAAGTGTCTTGCCCAAGGACACAACGACAGCAGTTATCAGTGGGAGTCGTGGGAGTTTTTACTATTATGGGGGATTTTTTTTAATGTCACCAAAACTGGACCAAATATAAAGTTAAACACATTGTTTCATATTCACTTCTAATGATGTGTTGGGTTAAAATGTTAGAAAAAATTACATCTGGTTGTTTTCCTGAGAACCCTCTCTGTGGAGTGAGACAAATGCCCAAAAATAACAATATTGTAAAGCACTTTGTGACTCTGCTCTGAGAAAGGCGCTATATAAATAAAGACTACTTACTTACTTACAGATGCCTCAGTAACATGCATTGGTAACCCTTTACCATCAATACAGCAAGTTAATAATAACAATTGAAAATAATTTTAGGGACCACAAAAATTGGTCTGGCTGGCTGGATTTGGCGAGTTTGACATGCCTGGTCAACATCTCCTGAATTACATTTGTCCAGTTAAACCAGACACGGGTCCAGTTAAAGTGAGCCAGACTGGATTAAAGTGAGCCAGACTTGGTCCAGTTAAAGTGACCCAGACCAGCAAGTGTAAACGGGCCCTCGTCTGTCCAGAGTCCTGGATCTCCCAGCAGATGCCTGAGCCTCCTCTGCCAGCTCTTGTCTACGTGGAGGAGCAGCGGCTCTACACTGAATTCTTCAGGTCCGATACATTGCATCACTACAGACTCATGCTGTAAATACTGAATACAGTATTTCCTGATCCGTTTTGTCAG